>LR812522.1:6771467-7371467 GCA_903798195.1 Danio kyathit | reverse complement strand
TTCCAGGTGGATGCTGCACACTGATGGTGGATGAGGAGATTCCCCTAAAAAATGTGTAAATCGCTTCGAGTGTCCAGAAAAGCGCTATATACATGTGAGGAATTATTACTAAAACATTTAAGTTGTCCCAATTTAAGCTGAACAAACAGCAAATGTCATTTTTATGAGTGTATAAATAAAAAAAGCCCAAAAAATTAAATAAACAAAGTCTGATTTCATACAAAACAAAATTACTGCAGTCGGTAATACCTGCAAAAATGTTTACACTTGTGGATTTTTTAAGTCTTTTGTTCGTCAAGATTAGATTATTGCTCATCTACCATCACTTGCAATATTTAAACATCGTCGACAACTCATCATTGAAGACTTTCTTATTCGTAGTGAAGATTTACAACAATAAATATACAGATGTTCTAGTTTCTTCATGTCGAGAGGTGCTGGTGTAGATCCCAATGCGCTCCATAAACCATCCGGAAATATCCTCCACCCCCGTCGTCTGCTGCCACACAGCAGCAAACACACACTTTTTTTGGTACAAGAGCCTCTTCAAACACACACAAACATACCACACCAAAAATTAAGACAATAGGTTGAACACATTTAAACAAGACGTACACAAACGGATGTGCTTCAGTACAGAGGTCCTGCGTTAAACAGACACCGAATGAAGAATGTGATTATTGAGGAGATATGGGGAGTCAATACACGTACATTTTTAATACTAATGTTGATGGATACAAAACTACGAGAGCAGGACATACTAATAACATAACAATCATTTAACTCGCCTTGTGTTTGTAGAACGTCTGGGAGGACATGTAACACTGTATATGCCTTTAGGGTTTTGCTATACACTGTTAAGAAAATGCCACACAATTCCTTCATGTTGTTCCAACGCAAATCGATTAAGTTAATGCAACAAACTGAAGTGGATTGAACATAAAACAACTAAGAATTGTGTTGATTCAGCTCATTTAAAATCTTTTTTTTGTAAGGGTGTACTCACACTAGGCACGGTTGTCTTGAACCGTGCCCAGGGTCGATTGTCCCCCATGCCCTCTCCCCGCACTCACATTGCATTTTATGCCTTCCGAGCCTGAGCACGCTTACGTCATCGATGATGCGACTGTTCAGTTTAACAGAAGAGAAGAGTTCTCACTCAGTACAATGGAGATTGCTTTATATCGTTTTGTATTATTTTAAGTGGTTTAATATGCAGACACACGCAGTCAAATCTTTTCTGAACAGATCCACCACTTCTGACGCTCATAAATGTTCATGAAAGTCATTGTGCTGCAGGTATTAGGAGGTTTGCTGAAGGTGGCAGCTGACGTGCAGCGAGGGTTTGTATCTTTAATCAACTATGGCAGTTTGCGTTCATTGAAAAGTAAGAATGATTAAATAAATACATATGAAACAGTCGCTTAAACATGTGTGCTATCACACCACAAGTGTGTAATGAGGTCAGCAGGGGGAGCTTAACATGAGGTCTGTGTGACACTACAAGTGGTGTTAGCGAGGCCAGCAGGGGCAGCTCAACATGCGGTCTGTGTGACACTACAAGTGTGTTAGTGAGGCCATCAGGGGGCGCTCAACCTGCGTCTGTGTGACATTACAAGTGTGTTAGTGAGGCCAGCAGGGGGAGCTTAACCTGCGTCTGTGTGACACTACAAGTGTGTTAGTGAGGCCAGCAGGGGAGCTCAACCTGCGGTCTGTGTGACATTACAAGTGTGTGAGGCCAGCAGGGGGCTAAACCTGCTGTCTGTGTGACACTACAAGCGTGTTAGTGAGGCCAGCAGGGGGCGCTCAACCTGCGGTCTGTGTGAGTCCTAACGCCCCAGTATAGTGAAGGAGACACTATACTGTCAGTGAGCGCCGTACGTACCACGTCAAAGCCCAACCAAACCACGCTCTGGCACACCGCTTCTAACCGGGCAATGTCCGGCCAACTGAACTGCGCCTGGGCCCCATTCGGAGCACTCACACTTGTCAAATGAACTAGGAAATAGGGGTCAAACATGCCTGGGCATGGTTCGGATAGCCTAGTGAGAGTACACCCTAAGAAACAGGAACTGCAATGATTGATCGCAAAACTCAACTTGTTACTGGCTAAATTACACCACACACACTTATCCATGTGAGACAGTCTTGAGCAAACGAAAGCAATGCCACATTAAACAAAAAACGCACAGAGTCTTTTTGATTCCCTTTATGACAAACACAGATGGCAAAGAGGAGATAAATATCTGCTTTTCAAAAGTATAGTAAAATAAAGGTCCCAATTTTATTAGATTTGAACATCCCAGTCACAAAGGCAGTTTTGCTCTACAGGCCTGCAAAAAAACAAAAAACAAAAAAGAAACTCCCCCAAAGCTTTCGATCCTCTGAAACGAGTACACACAGTTGGTCTTGGCTTCAGTTTCAACCCACATCTCTCTCCCATTGTCTAAATCTGCAGAGGATCTGGAAAGAAACTCGGTACCAGATTAACTGTACATTTGGTATTTCATCGATATAGGCTCTACTTCACAGTATATAAAACAAGGGTTTCCTTAAAGTTCATATTATTACACTAGAGTATCTTAGAACATGTAATTGCTTATTTTCATAATGACAGAAGATGAGTTCATAGGAACAAAAGATGATGGCAGAAGAAACACATTTAAAAACAAAAAGTTGTATAAATATCTTAATATACACCCCTGCGGTTACAGATTCAGTGGAAGATTGGTGAAAATGCACAACCGTTTGAGTTATTTCGATCTCAAACGTCAATACTGGCGTTTTTGGAAACTGTGGTTGTGGATCGGGGAATTTTTTTTAGATGCTAATGCCTCAGCCAATGAGCTTCCAGTCTGAGTGAACGAAGGGGATAAGCCCCGCCCCCCCAAATCGTTCACAATCCAGTTCAATTTCAACAGCTTTTATTTGGAACCGAGAGAAGAGCGCTAAAGTGTTAAAATTTTTGCTGTAAAAATGAATACAATAAAAAACAACAATAAAAGAATAGTGTGATCAACTAAGAGCGATTTGAACCCAACCGTAATTCAATCCCACCCTTTTTTATACATAAAGAAAACAAAATCACATGTAGAAAACGAGAACAGGACAACGTGGCATGTCCATGACTACATCATCAGGTATGATCAAACATTTCTCTATTTTTTTTTGTTACTTTTTATCTTTCGATTATTTTTTTTTAACTTAGATTAGTTAAACAATAAAAGTTCTCTAAATGGATTACGTACAACTAACACATGAAGCTAAGAAAAGATCATAGAAACGTCGCTAGGTTGCACCACTGGCAGTAGCAGCTCATAAAAGGTTAGCTATGTTATTCTAGCGTAAAATAAATAAACACTGCCGTAGCGCTAATTAGCCACGCCCCTTTTACCCTCGACCAATCAGATTAGGGATTCTCCCTCCCTTCCAATAGCAGGCTGCGACACACACACACACACGCACACACGCTCTGGCTCGCTTAGTCTGTATGAAATATGGAGTCTTGGTGATTTCTTTAGTCTTCTTTAGTTTGGGTCTAGTACCTAAAAAGGACACATTATTAAAGTATTATTAGGATCGTTATTGATTTGAGGTCAAAATGCTCTCACTGAAAAGCCACTGACCTGTAGTAGTTTGGCTTAAAGGGTCCGTTTTTGTTGAGGCCGAGGTATTTGGCCTGTTCGTCAGACAGTTCGGTCAGGTGTGCATCAAATGTAGGGAGATGAAGGCTGGCCACATACTCATCTGCAGAAAGAGCATGAGACAATTCACATCATCTAGAATAATGTACACCATTACTGCTCTGGAAAACAATTGGAGACTATTTGGAAGTTTGTGTCAGTTTTATGGATTTACTTTTGATTAAAACATTTAATTGTCTATTTATTTTATGATCTACTGATAATGGAAGATTTCTTTGTTTTATAAGTCTTTTCTTTTTTTAGTGTGAAAGTATGGATTTTGAAAATGATTAGTTGTTTGGGACACACATTGTACCAATAGATAATCGTTTATGCCAATTGTGTAAAGTATGTGTGACAAAAAAAAAAGATGAGAAAAATTGAGCTGCCATCATGTGGCAAATCTTTCAAAAAAATGTCATCACTGAAAATGGATCACTGACTATTGAATAAAACTCAGACTATTGTGAGAATGTACATTTATATATCTATTTCAAATTAACTGTGATATTTATATAACGAAAAAATTATAGTCTTTGGTTTTAAAATCAAAACCTATAGCAGGCCAGGTATTGAAGAGATTTTATCCTATTGTCTTTATGCAGTTCCCGACAACTGCACAGGGTCTCAACAACCTTGCCTTTGTGGACTAACTAACGTGTCTAAATAAAGAAATTCTGTTTGTTTGAATCTCCTGGACTGGTTTCTTGTTCATTTTTTTCCAACACTATACATGAAAAAAAACAGATAATGGAGATATTTTAGCAAAGTAACTGATTAAGTATAATAGAGTGAGACTTTATGATGACTGATCAGTTAGTATCATCTTAAATACATTTTAGAACATTTCAGACACGCAGAGTGAGACGATTTAAGAATTTGAACATATTTAAAAATAAATAAATAAAAATATTTGACAATGTTTTTGTCCCAGCTTTGTCTGGATCCACTTTAGTTGAAAGATCTGCCAATATTTTGTCTAAATGACTCACTCGATGTTCATTTCTCATTAGTTGAACTTAACATTAATAACCACATTTACAATCACATTAACATAGTAATATTTGGAAAAATGTCTCACATCATATGCAAGGTAAAAATCACTCATCGTATCATACTGTATTCTACAAATCTGATATAAAGGAACTTATCTGGCTTTTATAACTTAAATTGTAGGGTCATTAAAACTACACTATAAAAAAATCCATAAATTAACAATTTTCCGTACATTGTGATGTTATTATTATTATTTATTTATGCATTTTAAATGCATTGTGGGACCTTGATCTTTCCACGAACACTTTTGATGTTTAAAAGTCTGAAAAGGTGACTTTTTTGATATATTGTCTGGTTTGGAGTTGCAAATTCGGATACAAAAATCTGGTATATAAGAACCAGTGCTTTCTCATTTATTTTCATAGTTAATTCTCTATTTATTATTTAGTATACAATACATGGTTTCAAACCACTAAAACATTACTAATAGTTACTTTGATAGAATGCACAGTTGAATGTTCATCATCAGAAGTCGACAGAGCAGAGATCAACATCCCATAATACAACTTACAACCGTAAATAAACAGGAACAAAAACAGTAAACCGTGCAATGCGTAAGCTACAAATATATTTTACAGTGTACATTTCAATAGGCTTGATCAAATCTGAATTAAAAATGACCAAATACACTCTCTGTCCAATTAGAAAAGTGACAGGCCAATATTTACCTCTCTTAACAAGCTTCTATCTCTCCAGTCAGTCTTATATTTAAGTACTGCATGTGTCTATGAGTGTGAGCTGCAAATTTGGCATGAACAGAAGAACGGCAGTGGAGCGGATGAGTGTTTGTGAGGGAGCCGAGCAGAATGCTGCAGAGTCTGCAGTGAAAAGTGGCAGCCGTTTGTGACAGCGTGACCTATTTTCAGCTGTCTCCTGCTCCTCAGGCTCAACGCATGATCCCACATGGCTAAACTCACCACAACAGGCTGAAAACATCCATGCATGGAACAAACTAAACATATTGCGGCGATTAAACCCATAGGCGGCCACAATATTAACACATTTGAAGATCTAACTGCAATTGATGCGCGTTTCAGTTAAACATACGCCACTGAGGATCATGCAGAACCATTCATTTCGCTGGGTTTACACAAAGCATTTTATTGTGTATGCATTTATAAAAATATATCCCACCCATTTTCTTCGGCAGCAGGTAGACGTCCTGTTTGTATCGGCCCTCAGGAGCATTGTAGAGCTCTATCAGAGCCAAAGCCTGGGGAAAAAGGAGCAAGAAATCAGTCACCATGACAACAGCAGGACTGTGACACACACATATATTAAATGCCTGGGGTTCATACGCTCACACACGCAAAGACGGAGAAAGCTATTCTCTGATTGAACTGCGAAGTCCAATTCTCTTGCATGCACACAGAAGCACATTATTAACCCGTTTAATAAAAGCCTGTGTGTTAGTTTTTTCCATCAGTTCCTCTCTTCTCACCTGGGTTGTAGCAGTGATTGACAGCACAAAGGTAGGAACAGTGGAGCAGCTCAGGTTTAAGAGGCGACCCTGGAAATATATACAAATAAGTGATTAAAATGATTAAGAAATAGTATATAGTAGGTGTTATTTTAGCATTAGACTGCTATTTTCATGACAAATTTAACAATAAAAATGTTAATAATTATAATAATGATAATAACTTTATTAACTATACAATAATGACCAATATCATATAAAAGAAAAACAGCAGCAATAATGATAGCATAACATCAATAACAATCAAATTAAGTCAATAAATGATTACATTTAATAAATAATTGATTATAATGTATGATAAGCTCATTAACAAAACCTATCGTTCATTAAAATAGTACTTTTTGAAGAATTACATTTGGTATTGTCATCAGAAATGCCTTTTATATTTTTTAATTCAGTTTTTAATTAATATAATCAGTGTTAGGCAATAACGCGTTACTAGTAATGAGTTATTGTATCGGGATTACTTTTGACAGTAACTAATACTGTAACACATTACTTTTTAAATATGATAACTTCTTTACCATTACAATATGATGCACTTGTCCATTACTTGGTAAATTAATTAATTTTGGCTGCAGTCTAACCTACATCTACAACAAATTGGCGACGCATTGTGGGATTGGTGGATGCCAACCACGTTGTGTTTGAGGCGCTAGACAGGACAAAAATCAAGGGAAACAGAGAGACCGAATGCGTGCGAGGGTGACCGAACATGCACACGAGAGAGACCGAGAGACTATTAACGTTAGTATTATTAATTACTATTACTAATACTACTAGGTTTGTTGTTTCAAATAAATAAGCACACATTTGTTATCTGTATAAAAAATTGATTTGTTTAGTAGACAGATGTTTTTTGTTTTGATTAAAATGCATAAAATATATGAGTATCTATAATGGCAGTTTTTTTGGTGCCGAGTTTCACCAAACTGATTCTGAATGATAATTCAGATTACGTTCATTTATTCATAAAGGTTTTGTGTTTGATGTATAGTGAAGGAACGTGTTTAAGGGTTAAATACAACAACTTTTATGATGCTGAAGTGACTTTAGTTTTGCTTTTTTTTTTCTGAACCTTGTGATATTTTTTTCTTTTGTGTTGCTGGTTTGATTTAATAAATGTTTAAAAATTTATTTTTGTTTAAGTCTGTCTTGTGTTTTAGTTGTGACAATGCAAATGAATTAAAACTGTGAAGTATTCTCCATGCAGCACTGAAGTGACATTACAAGGGCATTAATGGAAGCTTAAAAAATGTTCTAATAGTAATGCAGTAAAATCCCTTTTTGATGCAAGCAATCAATAAAGTAATTGAGTTTCGTTTTGAATGAAGTAACTAGAAACTGTAACTATTTTTCAGTAGCTAGCACAACTGATAATAATATATAATAATAATAATAATAGTCAAATTAACTCAGCAATTACATATAAGCTAAATTAAAAATATCTCAAGTTTAATTTGGGCTGAGCTAAACACATACTTTGCCATTACCCACAACACAATACATATTTCATTGTAACATTTTATGACCCAATATATCACACCCTTACAATACATCTAAAATTACACTCAAACATTAAGATGTAAATTAGTCTTTAATAATAAGTTAAAGTTTCTTCATTAGACTTTCTTTATTTTTTAACAAACAGAAATTTATCTTTGGCTTCACAGCATAATTACATCAACATCACATACAGTTGAAGTCAGAATTCCGTGGCAGATTTAAACGTTAAATATACATCCACAAGCGCTCTATTTTTACTAAAGCTGTATTTTTGTAAATATTCAAGGTCGTTTGATTATATTAGTTTTATTCCACTTGTATTTTATTGTACAAACACTTTCTTCATGGCTTACACGTGATGCTGGTGGGTAACAAATATGATCATTTTGCCAATATTCGATTCAAATGGTCTCATTTAATAGATTTCCTCATATGCATATTAATATTTGCATAAAAACTATGTATATTGGTAAATTGTGCTGCTTGTTAAGTTGAATTGTTAAAGTAAACGTGAATATGTTTATACTTTACCCTTCTTTGCTGTAGTTTTACAAAAAAAGAAAGATATTGAGGAGAACAATAGCCAGTAAAGTCACTTAAGTTACCCAAACTGCTTTCTGCTGTCATTTACGCTATTGGGATAATACGATTGGTTGGGACAGAATAATAATTATATGCCTAATATTTGTAGTATTTTCATAGCAATTTAAACCCCCCTTCAATATGTACAACAAGAAACAAAAAGCTAGAGTTTTGACTGCATATACTCTGCGGAAAAATGACGGAGTGTATGTCTAACGCTCGGCCATACAACACCCAGCCACAGACATATTTCAGCAGCTGATAAACTGACACGATAAACGTGCTAATTTGCATTGTCACTGGTGACAGGTAATGCTTGAAATATCAACCTCATATCTGTTGTCCTAAAATCAGTGGTGGAAAGAGTACTGAAAAATCTTACTCAAGTGAAACTACCATACTTGCCTAAAAATGTAGTGCAAGTAGAGTAAAAGTATCGGTTGTAAATATTACTAAAAGTATGATAAAAAGTAGCCCTATTAAAAGTACTCAAGAGTAGTGAATATTACATTGTTAAAAGCTGATGAATTTACATGTAATTTGTGCATGTGTGTGTAAACGTAACATTCTGTAGTGCATCTAGTTATTGCCACCAGGCACACAATGTCATAAGATGTTATACTTGATTTAGGTTATGATGTCAGGTGACCAAAATCCAACGTCTAGCCAACATCTTAAACCAATGTCATATTGACGTCAAATACTGACATTATTCGACAGGTATGGAAACCAAAATCCATCATCTGATAGACGTCATATTGGTAACGTCCACACAACGTCGAGCTGTAACATCATTAGACATTGATATCTGGTTGATTTTAGGTTGGACTTGGACGTTGGCCTGACATCAACCCGATTTTCATTTCCAAACAAAATGCAACATCCCTATGATTTAGGGTACAACATCATCTGACGTCATGTTGACGTCTTGTCTGCTGGTGTTTAAGGCCATTTCGGTCATCATACAGTAAACTGCCGTCATCTTCACCATCAGTGACATGCATATAAACAGTCTCTGGTCAATGCGTGTAAAGATTTTGGACATCTTCTTGGACATTTTTAATGCTTCCAAACAGTTTGCTGCAACTATAACGTGCACATCTTGAGGAAGTTCATTATGATGCGATTTACTTTCTACAGTATGTGTGATTTGATGGACAGTAATCATAGGAAGACATTTTTTAATCCCCCATAGACACATAATCAAGTGGTGACTGCAGGTTGAAGGAAAGTAGTGGCGTAAAAGTACCGATACAGCACTAAAAATGTACTTAAGAAAAAATAAAAATACACATTTTTAAAACTACTTGGTAAATTACAATTCCTGAGAAAAACTACTCAATTACAGTAGTTTGAGTATTTGTAATTAGTTGGGGGGGGGGGGGGGGGGCAGCCTAAATAGGAACAAAAGAAAATAACATGGAAGCAAATGAGTGGTTTTTCCAACATTCTTTAATATTTCTTTCTTTGTGTTGTTTTGTGTTTCTTTGTAGTTTGGATCAAGTGAAGGATGAGAAAATGATGACAGAATTTCTGGGTGAACTAACATTTTAAAGAGGTTTAAGGGATGATGTTATGACTGATTTTGATTTAGATGCATTTTAAATCAAATAAATGGCATATATACAGAGAAGCCTAAAAGTAAAGGGTCTACTGTTTAAATAAAATAAAATGTCAAAATATGGGTGAAATAATTCCATTGCCATTCAGTGTTGAAAACGATATACTTATTCTGATCTGTTTTAAAAAGAATAACCAATCGTGTTCATTCATTCATTCATTTTCTTTTCAGCTTAGTCCCTTTATTAATCAGGGGTCACCACAGCGAATGACCGCCAACTTATCCAGCACGTTTTACGCAGCGGATGCGCCTTCAAGCTGCAACCCATCACTGGGGAACACCCAGACACACATACACTACAGACAAATTTAGCTTACCCAATTTACTTATGCGCATGTCTTTACTGTGGGGGAAACTGAGCACCCGTAGGAAACCCACGCCAACACAGGGATAACATGCAAACTCCACACAGAAATGCCAACTGACCCAGCCAATGTCGAACCAGCGACCTTGTTGCTGTGAGGCGATCCTGCTACCCACTGTGCCACCGTGACGCCCGCAATCGTGTACAATTTTATTATATTTTAACAGTCATGTATATACATGTAATATTTGCTAATATATAACTCTGTGCTCTGAAGGACAGCAACAAAGTATAAATATTTACAATGACAATTAATCGCTATTTTGGGATCTTTAAACAGAAACTTAAATGTTTTAATATGTCACCAAATTATAGGTTTTGGTCATTTTAAATATATTTTTGTTGGTTTATTTACTTTTTATTATTATTATATTATTATTAATTTTCCCCCATAATGTTCAGAATGTATTGTTTTGTGTCCAGAAGATCTGAATCACTAGAGTATGTGAAAACAGTGAGGAAATTTATTAATAGTCCGGACAAAACAATGTATGATTACCATTTTATTAGTTTAGAAAAATCGAAACTGCGCATTACACATTCAAATGCATCAAACCATATATTCCCTTTTATTGTTTTGTTGCTTAACAACAACCCCTTTGATCTTGACCCATATCTTTATTTTTTAAAAGCTTACTCTATCTTTTGACATTAAAAAATTAATCATAACAATACTGCATAATGCATTGTGAGACTATTTTAAATGCACATTATCGCCACATTGCACATGCATTATGGATAATGCAGATTTTACATGTGCATGTACTGTACATTCTCTTTCTCTAAAACACAGACATGTGTGGCACCGTCAGAAGCATTTTATTTTGGTGCTGAGGAGCAGATGGCATTGATACACATGGTGGGAAGCTCGAACTGTGAGCTGAGAGAGACGGAGATGGGCTTTCCTTTGCTTTTAACAGCTTTACTGACACCTTCCCTAAAGGTTACTTCCTCTCTGATCTCCACAAAGCAGATTATTCACATCTGATCCAAATCAATGGCTGATACTCATAAAAGCATTGCAGATCAAGGACAAAACATCTGATGCAAAGGTAAAAACTAGAATGTAAAGCATGTAAACAAAATATGAATCATGATTACTCGGATATTGTCATACACTGAAGAAACTGACTCAGTGATGAAGTTTACTGAACCACGAGTGACTCATGGCTCTTTTTTTATGTCTGACTTCACATTTTACTACACCATTACGATATGCTTAGACAAAGTAATACTACCTGTTTTTCCTCATGCAGTAAAACCTGATGTGTCATATTCAAAATGCACATCTTTTAGGCCTCCAAATAATTAACATGATCAAGACGTTCCTAAAAACATTAATACTTAAGACACACCTTGCATTTTCTAATTCACAGTTTACACTTTAATGGAAGTAAAGGGTCTTTTATTATAATCCTGACAAAGTATTTTATCTGTGAAATATTCACACACTAGAGCTATTTAGCTTTTCACACAAAATGAATATGAGGTGGATGAGCTAAAGCAGCAGAAGACTACATCGGGTGCCACTCCTGTCAGCTAAGAACAGGAAGCTGAGGCTGCAATTAGCACAGGCTCACCAAAATTGGACAATAGAAGATTGGAAAAATGTTGCCTGGTCTGATGAGTCTCGATTTCTGCTGCAACATTCAAATGGTAGGGTCAGAAATTGGCTTCAACAACATGAAAGCATGGAATTTCATCAACTGTTCAGGCTGGTGGCGGTGGTGGTGTAATGTTGTGGGGGATATTTCTTGGCACACTTAGTACCAATTGAGCATAGTGTCAACACCACAGCCTACCTAAGTATTGTTGCTGACCTTTATGACCACAGTGCACTCATCTTCTGATGGTTACTTCCAGCAGGATAAGGCGCCAAGTCGTAAAGCGCAAATCATCTCAGACTGGTTTCTTTAACATGACAATGAGTTCACTGTACTCAAATGGCCTCCACACTCACCAGACCTCAATCCAATAGAGCACTTTTGGGATGTGGTGGAACGGGAGATTTGCATCATGGATGTGCAGCCGACAAATCTGCAGCAACTGTGTGATTCTATCATGTCAACATGGACCAAAATCTCTGAGGAATATTTCCAGTACCTTGTTGAATCTAAGCCACAAAAAATTAAGGCAGTTCTGTAGGCAAAGGGGTCCAACCTGATACTAGTAAGGTGTACCTAATAAAGTGGCCGGTAAGTGTATATTTAACCATTTTTGGTAATACTTTACAATCAGGTTGTATTAGTCAATTTTTGTTAATACATAAACAAAAAATAAATAACACATAATTCAGTATTTATTTGGCGTCGTCTTTCTTTAATAGTGAAAATAAAGTCATTCATCATAAGGACGTGTTAACTCACAGTGCATTAACTAAAGTTAACAAGCACAACATTGGATTTCAAAAATGCATCTGTAAATGTTGAACTATGATTAATAAATGCTGTCATTATTGTCAGTATTGCTCATTGTTTCATGTTAGTAAGTAATTTATAGTTCTACAAACTGTTTTTTCATAAATAGGAAAATTATTTCAGTCTTCTACTTGTCATCAATTCAAAATTCCACAGTGTAACTAAATCAAAGCCAACCAAACCATAACAAGAGAAATTGAACAGGAGTTGCATGCCACTTCAAACAAACTGGAGTAATCTGTAAATCTCAAATCTGAAAACCCAGCACACATAATGCCCTGTGCCAGAACTGAGCCACTGGAGCAAAAACCAAATGATGCCAGTCAGTATACCTCACGTTATATGATAATTCAAGATTTAATGAAGCCAAATCCTATAATGCATCACTTATATTAAAGTGCTCATAAGATAAGTCTAATAAGATCAGTTCACCAAAGATATTCACTATATTATGGTTTAACGACACATGTTTGACCTTTCGAGTTTCACTCCTTGTCATAAAATCCAGCCATGCACATCATTTTGAGTTTTTTGTATACATTGAAATGCCTCCCCGCCGCTGTCCTAGAAAAATTCTGCTGCAGGAGGAAAACACAAAAACACGCTCTAATTCCCCTTAAAAAAAATTCAATATGCTCAGCGATCACGCTCAAAGAATTCATTACCATAACTTGACTAAACTGGACATATTCCCAGCTCAAGATGCGCTACTGTCATTGAAAACTTAATCTGCTCTGTGCCAAGAAGAGAATCAAATATGCATTTGCCTGCGTTTATTTTAATGACTGAATAAATATTAAGCTCATACTACTCCATAATCACTTCATTCACACTGTAGATAAAGAGATAGAATGATAGACAGAATGGCAGAACGATAGATTGAATGATAGATAGATCGATAGATTGAATGATGGACAGAACAATAGACAGACAGACAAATAGACAGATAGACAAACAGAACGATAGACAGATAGACGAATAGACAGACAAACAATAGACAAAGACAAGACAGACAATAGACAAACAAACGAACGATAGACAGATAAACAGACAGAGCGATAGACAGATAGACGAATAGACAGACAAAACGATAGACAGACAGACAAAACGATAGACAGATAGACGAATAGACAGACAAAACGATAGACAAAACAACAGACAGATAGACGGAACGATAGACAGATAGACAGAACAATAGACAAATAAGACGAATAGACAGACAAAACGATATACAGCTAGACAAATAGACAGACAGAACAATGGACAGACAAAATGATAGACAAAGACGAAGACAGAACAATAGACGAACAGACAGATAGAGAGAATGATAGACACATAGACGAATAGCAAGTAGACAATGATAGACAGATAGATGAATAGACAGAGAACGATAGATAGAACGATAGACAGATAGACAAATAGCAAGTAGACAAAACGATAGACAGATAGACGAATAGACAGACAAAATGATAGACAGATAGACGAATAGACAGACAAAACGATAGACAGATAGACGAATAGCAAGTAGACAATGATAGACAGATAGACGAATAGACAGACAAAACGATAGACAGATAGACGAATAGACAGACAAAACGATAGACAGATAGACGAATAGACAGACAAAACGATAGACAGATAGACGAATAGACAGACAAAACGATAGACAGATAGACGAATAGACAGACAAAACGATAGACAGATAGACGAATAGACAGACAAAACGATAGACAGATAGACGAATAGCAAGTAGACAATGATAGACAGATAGACGAATAGCAAGTAGACAATGATAGACAGATAGACGAATAGACAGACAAAACGATAGACAGATAGACGAATAGACAGACAAAACGATAGACAGATAGACGAATAGACAGACAAAATGATAGACAGATAGACGAATAGACAGACAAAATGATAGACAGATAGACGAATAGACAGACAAAACGATAGACAGATAGACGAATAGACAGACAAAATGATAGACAGATAGACGAATAGCAAGTAGACAATGATAGACAGATAGACGAATAGACAGACAAAACGATAGACAGATAGACGAATAGACAGACAAAATGATAGACAGATAGACGAATAGACAGACAAAACGATAGACAGATAGACGAATAGACAGACAAAATGATAGACAGATAGACGAATAGACAGACAAAACGATAGACAGATAGACGAATAGACAGACAAAACGATAGACAGATAGACGAATAGACAGACAAAATGATAGACAGATAGACGAATAGCAAGTAGACAATGATAGACAGATAGACGAATAGCAAGTAGACAATGATAGACAGATAGACGAATAGACATACCAAAACGATAGACAGATAGACGAATAGACAGACAAAATGATAGACAGATAGACAGACAGACAGACAGAACAATAGACAGATATACTAATAGACAGACAGAACGAGAGACAGATGAATAGACAAACAGAATGATAGACAGACAGAATGGATGATATAACATCAGATAGAACAATGAGAGGATGGATGGATGGATGGATGGATGGATGGATGGATGGATGGATGGATGGATGGATGGATGGATGGATGGATGGATGGATGAATATCCAATTGATAAATAAAAGGATGATAGAACATCAGAAGGAACGATACAGCATTGAGAAAAATGACCGACAGATAGATACATGATATAGAATGATATAACATCACCTAGAACTATGGATGGATGGATTGATAAAATGAAAGGATAATAGAATATCAGAAAGAACGATAGAACTATGAGAAGGATAGATGGATGATGGATTGATCAAATAAAAGGATGATAGAACATAAGGAAGAATGAGAGAGCTATGATAGACAGACAGGACAGACAGACAGACAGATAGCTAGATAGATAGATAGATAGATAGATAGATAGATAGATAGAGTAGATAGATAGATAGACTAGATAGTAAACATAAACATTTTGAATCTCAAATTTTCAAACGCAAATCTCTTTAGCCATTTAAAGAAAAGAAAACCAACCACAAGAGAAGATTATATAACATGCTAACGTGTAAAGCTGAAGCACCGCTGGTTTCTATAGATCACATATCATAATGCACTGGAATCTGCGCCACTGACAGCGACGAGTTAACATGAGGATACACCACTACACATGTAGATGTAGAGCCAGATGCACACACGCTCAGCACATTTTACACGCGCATGTGCACACACACATACAAACAGTGGAAGAATGGGAATTAATGACAGAAACAAATGACAGCACCCTTCATATATTTACCCTTCAAAGGCAACGCTCATGAAGCAAACGCATGTCCAAATCCGCTATTAAACCATTAGCCAGCCTTCAACTGGATGAGATTCCTAAGGAGAATGTATTTTTAGCACCATGCAAGCTTCTAAAATACAACTCGAGGCATTTAAAAAGCCCCCAGCAACAGCCACCTTACACACACACCCCTGCAAACTGTCAGCGTGCTCGGATTACCTCCGAATCCTTCTGATGAAACCCATCTCTCTCTTGAGCCAGAGACTTGTGCGTGTTACTGTTAGAATTATTAATTAAAGTACCTCATATCGTCGGTCTGCTGCATCTGTCAAGCTGTGTGGCTCTGCTCTCCGTTTGGAAATACGCTTGTCACCCTGGAACAGACGCTGCTGGATCCCAAGTTCAGAATATATCCGGCCCCGCTGATCTGATTGGCTGGGAATCGCTGATGTGGGCGTGACAGGCAGCAAGCCACGCCCATGCCGCGCTTGACCACGAGAATGCAGGTGCCACTATACTGCAATGTGGAGTGCACATGATAATGATAATAATGAAAGCTTTTCTATGAGCAGTTTTGCTTTCATCTTAAAGCTGGAATATCACATGTATACATAATCCATAAGCAATTGCAAAAAAAAAAAGGTAAGCGTTGATACTTATGCTTTAATTTAATTAAATAATTATCATTATTATTATTACATTTTTTAATAACCCTATAGTAGGCCCACACGGAATCTGCGCGCGCAGAATTCCGCAGATTTTTCGCAGATTTTCCGCAGATTTTTAGCCCATCATTAATTCTGTTTTTTATTTAAAGTTAACTATTACAGTTAGTCTAATTGGATTTGCATTTTAAACATTAAATAAAAGTTAAAATATTATTTTTTATTTCACATTTTAAGGTTTTAGTTATGATATTCCTAATATTCCGCAGAAATCAGCAGATTTTTACCAAAATTCTCTGCAGAAATAGCAAAAAACGTCCGCAGAGCCAGACGGAATCTGCGGCGTTTTTTGCTATTTCTGCGGAGAATTTTGGTAAAAAATCTGCGGATCTTTTTAACTTGTATTTAATGTTTAAAATGCAAATCCAATTAGATTAACAGTAAATAGTTCACTTTAAGTAAATAAAAGAATTAATGATGGGCTAAAAATCTGCGGAAAATCTACAGAAAATCTGCGGAATTCTGCGCGCGCAGATTCGTGTGGGCCTAGTCAGGAAATTTTATTACAGTGATTGCAACTTCCCATGGGCTATTAATAACAAGTTGTTTTTTTTAACTATTAATTAAACTAAAGCATAAGTATCAACGCTTACCTTTTTAAAATTAATTAAATTGTTATCATTACGTTTTATTTATAACCCATAGGAAATTGTATTACAGCGATTGCAGCTTCCCAGATATTAAATAAAATAAAGTAAGTTTATTTAAAGCCAAATAAGCTTTTGTAATATATCATAGACTATATTTGGCTTTAATAAACTTCGTTTTTTAAATTTAATAAAACGTTTAATAAAACGTTAAAAAAAACTAATTTTAAAAAGATAAGCATTGATACTTATGCTTTAGTTTAATTATTCATTCTTTCATTCATTTTCTTTTCGGCTTAGTCTCTTATTAATCAGGGGTCGCCACCGCAGAATGAACCAACAACTTATCCAGCATATGTTTTACGCATGGATGCCCTTCCAGCTGCAACACATCACTGAGAAAAACTTTAATTATTATTATTATTAATAATAATAATAATAATAACCCATGGGAAGCTGCAATCACTGTAATACAATTTCCCATGGGTTTAAAAAAGTAAATATAATAATAAGTTAAATTAGTTCATTTAAAAAAGGTAAGCATTAATATTTATGCTTTAATTATATTATATATATATATATATACATATATATAGTCAGAATTATTACCCCCCCCCCCCTGAATTATTAGCCCCCCTTATATTTTTCCCCAATTTATGTTTAACGGAGAGAAGATTTTTTCATCACATTTCTAAACATAATAGTTTTAATAGAGATTTCTAATTTCTAATAACTGATTTATTTTATCTTTGCCATGATGACGTAAATAATATTTGACTAGATATTTTCTCAAGACACTTCTACAGCTTAAAGTGACATTTAAAGGCTTGTAGGTTAATAGGTTAACTAGGCAGGTTAGGGTAATTAGGCAAGTTATTGATATAATGATGGTTTGTTTGTAGTCTATGAAAAATATATAGCTTAAAGGGGCTAATAATTTTGACCTTAAAATGATTCTTAAAAAATTAAAACTGCTTTATTCTAGCCGAAATAAAACAAATAAGACTTTCTCCAGAAGAAAAAATATTATCAGACATACTGTGAAAATTTCCTTGCTCTGTTAAACATCATTTGGGAAATATTTAAAAAGAAAAGAAAATTCAATTCAATAATTCTGACTTCAACTATATATACCCATGGGAAGCGGCAATCACTGTAATACAATTTTCCATGGGTTATTAAAACGTAAATAATAATAATATAATAATAATAATGAGTAAGTATCAGCGCTTACCTTTTTTGCAACTGCTTATGGATTATTCAATTTAATTCATCTTTATTTTATATGCTGTTGTAGATTGTGTCAAAGCAGCTTAACACAGAAGTTCTAGTAGATTGAAACAGTGTCAAGTTCCGTTTTCAGGCTGAAGTTCAGTTCAGTGTGGTTTATTTTCACTGCCGAAAGTCCAAACACTGAAGAGCAAATCCATCGATGCGCAGCTCCACAAGTCCCAAACCAAGCAAGCTAGGATTATGTATATATTGATGTGATATTCCAACATTGAGATGAACTGTCATAAAATATTGACGTAAATAAAAATGGAAAATATTGTTTAATTGTTTTGTATATTTCATTTAAGTTTTTAGATTGTGAAGTAAATAAATGTAAAACCTGCATAATGAATGAATAAATAAAAAACATCATGTGATGCAGATTCCCAGAGGTCGATATAAAATACCACCCAAAAACAAAACAAAAAAGATTGTTTTAACATTTTTTTAAGTAACAATTATGTTTGACTAATTTAACAAGTACCTATCTAATTGTCAGCCATAAAAATACAATAAACTATGAAACTTATTATATTTTATTATTATTAGTACTGTTATCATATATAAAATAGTCATTATTTAGCCTACTTATATTTTTTCGACAATATAAAAATAAAAACATGACACTAAATTCACATCGATTTAGAAAACATGAATTTCATTAAAGGTAATTTTTTTAGGATTTTGCATTAATTGTAAAAAATAAAAAAGTTGAAATCCACCAATCCAAGAAGACACATTTGGTGCTGTTGTGGTCTGTGGTGAATTGTGATACGAACAAACAAAGTGCCATTCTTCACACTGAGGAACAGAAAGACATTTTCCCCAGGCCAGAAAGAGCCACATTGTGACATTTATCATCGTAAAAACAGAGAATTAGGTTTGATCCTTTTAACTCATCCCACTATTTTGAGGTCACACTTAAACAATACAAACTGAAGTCATAATTATTAGCCCTGCTGTGAATTTTGCTGTGAAAAGTATTTCCCAAATGATGTTTAACAGAGCAAGAAATCTTTCACAGTATTGTCCTATAATATTTTTTCTTCTTGAGGAAGTGTTTTTTGTTTTATTTCGGCTAAATAAAAGCAGCTTTTAATTTTTTAAAACCATTTTTATGGTCAATATTATTAGCCCTCTCAAGCAATATTTATTTTCGATTGACTATAGAACAAACCATCATTATACAATGACTTAATTACCATAACTTGCCGAATTAAGCCTTTAAATTTCTCTTTAAGCTGAATACTAGTATCTTGAAAAATATTTAGTCAAATATTATTTACTGTCATCATGGCCAAGATAAAATAAATCAGTTATTAGAGATGAGTTATTAAAACTACCATGTTTAGACCTGTTGAAAGAAATATTCTCTGTTAAACAGAAATTGGGGGAAAAATAATTCAGGAGGGCTAATAATTCTGACTTCAACTGCATATTGACATATTCATCATATGACTCTTTTACATAAATTATTAAAGACTACTTTTAGTATCAGAGAGCAGCACTTGTTATACAGTCAAGTGTAACAGGTCAGAATGAAGAGACTGAAGATGTGATTGACAACAGCAGATACATACAAACCCTCCACACACCATCATGTGTTCAGAATAAACACCCCAGTGTCCATATATAACTCTAGTGCATGACCTCAGAGCCCACAAATATACAAAGTGACTAAGCTCACCAAGAATAGCAGTGTTAAAATAGCTTAATTTAGGTATATCAGATGTTTTCCTAAAGGCATCATAACAGTGTCCACACTTTCACTCAGCATTTACAAATCCTCTACTAGGTTCGGTTTAGTCTGAAACAATGCAGCGCTTACATTATTAAACACTTTCAAAACATGTGGAAAGTATTTAGCATGCATCTATGCAACATCAACTTTAACTTTAAAAAGTGAAGTCAAGTTTACTCAAATGTGGCTTTTTGGAGACTGGAAAATGCTAACTTGTGTAATGTAATGTATTGTGTATTTATACATTGCATGTATTGTGAATGGCCATACACCCAAAGCGCTTCACAATCACGAGGGGGTTTCTCCACACCACCACCAGTGTGCAGCATCCACTTGGATGATGCGACGGCAGCCACAGGACAACCACACACCAGCTATAGGTGGAGAGACAGTGATAGAGCCAATTCCACGTATGAGGATGATTGGGAGGCCATGATAGAGGGGATTTGGCCAGGACACAATGATTACACCCCTACTCTTTACAAGAAGTGCCGTGGGATTTTAACGACCACAGAGAATCAGGACATCGGTTTAACATCTCATCCACTGACAGTATAGAGTCCCCTTCACTATACTGGAGCATTAGGACTCACACAGACAGCAGGTTGAGCGCCCCCTGCTGGCCTCACTAACACCATTTCCAACAGCAACCTAGTTTTCCCATATGGTCTCCCATCCGGGTTCTGACCAGGGTGATATAGCTTCTGGAAACTGTCTTCAAAGTTTAATTCAATATAATTATTAATATTATAATTCCTAAGCCTAAAGCACTTGAAAGGTGTGTGAAAAGGGTTTTTTTTTTCTTTCTATTGCACAATAGACATGTCAATAAAGGCTTTTTAACTTCTACATCTGCTTTTCGAGATCGTATTTTTATATAAGTTCCTTCTCCAAAGAGCACCGACGCATCAATTACCCCTGAAGCACTTTTTGTTTGATTCTGGATTCATTTATTTTTCTAAATTCTTTTAATTTTTCTTTTTTTAAAAAAAGCTTTGAAAAACAATAGTTAAACCATATTAAAAAACCTGCGTATTTTTATTGCACAGGACCACATATGCATAACTATTTATAAAGTAACACTGCCAAATACTGGCCTGGCATGCATAAAACAGTATTTTTATTTTTTTTTTGCATCATTTTTGTGGCCGTGTGCAACTGCTAACATGAACGTGAAACTCTTTCATTTTTAAGTGCATCGTTATTAAGTAAATAAACTTTGATTGATTGAAAATGGTGTCACGAACACCCTCTAAAAGCTTAAAAAATATCATAAACTGCTTTTTTAAAATTAGAAACACTGTGCATTTCAAATTGTGCTTCCCACAGGTGAGTGGGCTTGACAAACCACCTGTAGAAACACTCTTCTCTCTTATGCACCTGACACTTTATCTAAACTCCATCTTACAAGGACTCAATAAGGAAAACGATGTTTACTATGAATGTACCACGATCATGTTGCACTGCTTACTTCAACATTCAATACCTTTTTTTGCACAATATTCAACCTTTAATACCTCTCTTGCACAACATCCTGCACATTATTTAGTCTCATGTAAAGGTACTTGTATAGTCTGTCTTATGTGTATAGATATCTTATAGTGTATTTTAGTTATGCATAGGTTTTTATTTTAAATAGCTCTTATTTCCAGTGTTGTTTGTATTTATGATTAATTTATGTAGCACTGTTGTCCTGCAAGACACGACATGTCCACACATAATTAGCTATTTTTAATGTTTTTTTAGCTATCTGCAAGCTGACATTTCATTGTTGACTTGATGCCTTAAAATAGTTAACATGTATACAATAATTCATCTTAATGAAGTATAACTCTTCATATTTGTTCAATTATTTACTTTAAGACATGCAGTAGTAATCAAATAATACAATTAGAGTTAATCAAGACTGCATATCAAATAATGTTCTCAATATACAGTGTGAGATAAAGTTAAATATGCAATAACTACTTTGTGTGCCTAACACATTCCAGTGAAACATAGGGAATTATTCCAGTTCTATATTGTAGATTTCCTCTGGTATAAAAAAACAGCATCTACACTTATGCTGGCTTCCACACAAATGACTTGTGTTGGGACAACATGAAGAAATTAGGTTAACTTATTAGTTTTTACAAAATTGAGTGGATTGAACAAAACTTTTTGGCCGGCAGCTAGCTCTCTGCAACACACATGGTCGCCCACTGAAGCTAAGCAGGGCTGCGCATGATCAGTATACCTGGATGGGAGGCCACATGGGAAGGCTAGGTTGCTGCTGGTTTTAGTTTGACCAGCAGGGGGCGCTCAATCTGCAGTCTAACGCCCCAGTATTTTGATGGGGACTCTATACTGCTCAGTGAGCGCCGTCTTTCAGATGAGGCAATAAACTGAGGTCCTGACTCTCTGTGGTCATTAAAAATCCCAGAATGTCCTTCGAGAAAAAAAAGGAGTAGGGGTTTAACACCGGCATCCTGGCCAAATTTGCTCACTAGCCTCTGTCCACCCCCTATCATAATTGGCTTTATCTCCTCTTCACCAATCAGCTGGTGTCTGGCGCAACATTTTCCAGGTGGATGCTGCACACTGATGGTGGATGAGGAGATTCCCCTAAAAAATGTGTAAATCGCTTCGAGTGTCCAGAAAAGCGCTATATACATGTGAGGAATTATTACTAAAACATTTAAGTTGTCCCAATTTAAGCTGAACAAACAGCAAATGTCATTTTTATGAGTGTATAAATAAAAAAAGCCCAAAAAATTAAATAAACAAAGTCTGATTTCATACAAAACAAAATTACTGCAGTCGGTAATACCTGCAAAAAATGTTTACACTTGTGGATTTTATTTAAGTCTTTTGTTCGTCAAGATTACAGATTATTGCTCATCTACCATCACTTGCAATATTTAAACATCGTCGACAACTCATCATTGAAGACTTTCTTATTCGTAGTGAAGATTTACAACAATAAATATACAGATGTTCTAGTTTCTTCATGTCGAGAGGTGCTGGTGTAGATCCCAATGCGCTCCATAAAACCATCCGGAAATATCCTCCACCCACCGTCGTCTGCTGCCACACAGCAGCAAACACACACTTTTTTTTGTGTACAAGAGCCTCTTCAAACACACACAAACATACGCACACCAAAAATTAAGACAATAGGTTGAACACATTTAAACAAGACGTACACAAACGGATGTGCTTCAGTACAGAGGTCCTGCGTTAAACAGACACCGAATGAAGAATGTGATTATTGAGGAGATATGGGGAGTCAATACACGTACATTTTTAATACTAATGTTGATGGATACAAAACTACGAGAGCAGGACATACTAATAACATAACAATCATTTAACTCGCCTTGTGTTTGTAGAACGTCTGGGAGGACATGTAACACTGTTATATGCCTTTAGGGTTTTGCTATACACTGTTAAGAAAATGCCACACAATTCCTTCATGTTGTTCCAACGCAAATCGATTAAGTTAATGCAACAAACTGAAGTGGATTGAACATAAAACAACTAAGAATTGTGTTGATTCAGCTCATTTAAAATCTTTTTTTTGTGTAAGGGTGTACTCACACTAGGCACGGTTGTCTTGAACCGTGCCCAGGGTCGATTGTCCCCCATGCCCTCTCCCCGCACTCACATTGCATTTTATGCCTTCCGAGCCTGAGCACGCTTACGTCATCGATGATGCGACTGTTCAGTTTAACAGAAGAGAAGAGTTCTCACTCAGTACAATGGAGATTGCTTTATATCGTTTTGTATTATTTTAAGTGGTTTAATATGCAGACACACGCAGTCAAATCTTTTTCTGAACAGATCCACCACTTCTGACGCTCATAAATGTTCATGAAAGTCATTGTGCTGCAGGTATTAGGAGGTTTGCTGAAGGTGGCAGCTGACGTGCAGCGAGGGGTTTGTATCTTTAATCAACTATGGCAGTTTGCGTTCATTGAAAAGTAAGAATGATTAATAAATACATATGAAACAGTCGCTTAAACATGTGTGCTATCACACCACAAGTGTGTAAGTGAGGTCAGCAGGGGGAGCTTAACATGAGGTCTGTGTGACACTACAAGTGGTGTTAGCGAGGCCAGCAGGGGCAGCTCAACATGCGGTCTGTGTGACACTACAAGTGTGTTAGTGAGGCCATCAGGGGGCGCTCAACCTGCGGTCTGTGTGACATTACAAGTGTGTTAGTGAGGCCAGCAGGGGGAGCTTAACCTGCAGTCTGTGTGACACTACAAGTGTGTTAGTGAGGCCAGCAGGGGGAGCTCAACCTGCGGTCTGTGTGACATTACAAGTGTGTGAGGCCAGCAGGGGGCGCTAAACCTGCTGTCTGTGTGACACTACAAGCGGTGTTAGTGAGGCCAGCAGGGGGCGCTCAACCTGCGGTCTGTGTGAGTCCTAACGCCCCAGTATAGTGAAGGAGACACTATACTGTCAGTGAGCGCCGTACGTACCACGTCAAAGCCCAACCAAACCACGCTCTGGCACACCGCTTCTAACCGGGCAATGTCCGGCCAACTGAACTGCGCCTGGGCCCCATTCGGAGCACTCACACTTGTCAAATGAACTAGGAAATAGGGGTCAAACATGCCTGGGCATGGTTCGGATAGCCTAGTGAGAGTACACCCTAAGAAACAGGAACTGCAATGATTGATCGCAAAACTCAACTTGTTACTGGCTAAATTACACCACACACACTTATCCATGTGAGACAGTCTTGAGCAAACGAAAGCAATGCCACATTAAACAAAAAACGCACAGAGTCTTTTTGATTCCCTTTATGACAAACACAGATGGCAAAGAGGAGATAAATATCTGCTTTTCAAAAGTATAGTAAAATAAAGGTCCCAATTTTATTAGATTTGAACATCCCAGTCACAAAGGCAGTTTTGCTCTACAGGCCTGCAAAAAAACAAAAAACAAAAAAGAAACTCCCCCAAAGCTTTCGATCCTCTGAAACGAGTACACACAGTTGGTCTTGGCTTCAGTTTCAACCCACATCTCTCTCCCATTGTCTAAATCTGCAGAGGATCTGGAAAGAAACTCGGTACCAGATTAACTGTACATTTGGTATTTCATCGATATAGGCTCTACTTCACAGTATATAAAACAAGGGTTTCCTTAAAGTTCATATTATTACACTAGAGTATCTTAGAACATGTAATTGCTTATTTTCATAATGACAGAAGATGAGTTCATAGGAACAAAAGATGATGGCAGAAGAAACACATTTAAAAACAAAAAAGTTGTATAAATATCTTAATATACACCCCTGCGGTTACAGATTCAGTGTGGAAAGATTGGTGAAAATGCACAACCGTTTGAGTTATTTCGATCTCAAACGTCAATACTGGCGTTTTTGGAAACTGTGGTTGTGGATCGGGGAATTTTTTTTAGATGCTAATGCCTCAGCCAATGAGCTTCCAGTCTGAGTGAACGAAGGGGATAAGCCCCGCCCCCCCAAATCGTTCACAATCCAGTTCAATTTCAACAGCTTTTATTTGGAACCGAGAGAGAGCGCTAAAGTGTTAAAATTTTTGCTGTAAAAATGAATACAATAAAAAACAACAATAAAAGAATAGTGTGATCAACTAAGAGCGATTTGAACCCAACCGTAATTCAATCCCACCCTTTTTTATACATAAAGAAAACAAAATCACATGTAGAAAACGAGAACAGGACAACGTGGCATGTCCATGACTACATCATCAGGTATGATCAAACATTTCTCTATTTTTTTTTGTTACTTTTTATCTTTCGATTATTTTTTTTTAACTTAGATTAGTTAAACAATAAAAGTTCTCTAAATGGATTACGTACAACTAACACATGAAGCTAAGAAAAGATCATAGAAACGTCGCTAGGTTGCACCACTGGCAGTAGCAGCTCATAAAAAGGTTAGCTATGTTATTCTAGCGTAAAATAAATAAACACTGCCGTAGCGCTAATTAGCCACGCCCCCTTTTACCCTCGACCAATCAGATTAGGGATTCTCCCTCCCTTCCAATAGCAGGCTGCGACACACACACACACACGCACACACAGCTCTGGCTCGCTTTAGTCTGTATGAAATATGGAGTCTTGGTGATTTCTTTAGTCTTCTTTAGTTTGGGTCTAGTACCTAAAAAGGACACATTATTAAAGTATTATTAGGATCGTTATTGATTTGAGGTCAAAATGCTCTCACTGAAAAGCCACTGACCTGTAGTAGTTTGGCTTAAAGGGTCCGTTTTTGTTGAGGCCGAGGTATTTGGCCTGTTCGTCAGACAGTTCGGTCAGGTGTGCATCAAATGTAGGGAGATGAAGGCTGGCCACATACTCATCTGCAGAAAGAGCATGAGACAATTCACATCATCTAGAATAATGTACACCATTACTGCTCTGGAAAAACAATTGGAGACTATTTGGAAGTTTGTGTCAGTTTTATGGATTTACTTTTGATTAAAACATTTAATTGTCTATTTATTTTATGATCTACTGATAATGGAAGATTTCTTTGTTTTTATAAGTCTTTTCTTTTTTTAGTGTGAAAGTATGGATTTTGAAAATGATTAGTTGTTTGGGACACACATTGTACCAATAGATAATCGTTTATGCCAATTGTGTAAAGTATGTGTGACAAAAAAAAGATGAGAAAAATTGAGCTGCCATCATGTGGCAAATCTTTCAAAAAAATGTCATCACTGAAAATGGATCACTGACTATTGAATAAAACTCAGACTATTGTGAGAATGTACATTTATATAATCTATTTTCAAATTAACTGTGATATTTATATAACGAAAAAATTATAGTCTTTGGTTTTAAAATCAAAACCTATAGCAGGCCAGGTATTGAAGAGATTTTATCCTATTGTCTTTATGCAGTTCCCGACAACTGCACAGGGTCTCAACAACCTTGCCTTTGTGGACTAACTAACGTGTCTAAATAAAGAAATTCTGTTTGTTTGAATCTCCTGGACTGGTTTCTTGTTCATTTTTTTCCAACACTATACATGAAAAAGTAACAGATAATGGAGATATTTTAGCAATAAAGTAACTGATTAAGTATAATAGAGTGAGACTTTATGATGACTGATCAGTTAGTATCATCTTAAATACATTTTAGAACATTTCAGACACGCAGAGTGAGACGATTTAAGAATTTGAACATATTTAAAAATAAATAAATAAAACATATTTGACAATGTTTTTGTCCCAGCTTTGTCTGGATCCACTTTAGTTGAAAGATCTGCCAATATTTTGTCTAAATGACTCACTCGATGTTCATTTCTCATTAGTTGAACTTAATACATTAATAACCACATTTACAATCACATTAACATAGTAATATTTGGAAAAATGTCTTAACTACATCATATGCAAGGTAAAAATCACTTCATCGTATCATACTGTATTCTACAAATCTGATATAAAGGAACTTATCTGGCTTTTATAACTTAAATTGTAGGGTCATTAAAACTACACTATAAAAAAATCCATAAATTAACAATTTTCCGTACATTGTGATGTTATTATTATTATTTATTTATGCATTTTAAATGCATTGTGGGACCTTGATCTTTCCACGAACCACTTTTGATGTTTAAAAGTCTGAAAAGGTGACTTTTTTGATATATTGTCTGGTTTGGAGTTGCAAATTCGGATACAAAAATCTGGTATATAAGAACCAGTGCTTTCTCATTTATTTTCATAGTTAATTCTCTATTTATTATTTAGTATACAATACATGGTTTCAAACCACTAAAACATTACTAATAGTTACTTTGATAGAATGCACAGTTGAATGTTCATCATCAGAAGTCGACAGAGCAGAGATCAACATCCCATAATACAACTTACAACCGTAAATAAACAGGAACAAAAACAGTAAACCGTGCAATGCGTAAGCTACAAATATATTTTACAGTGTACATTTCAATAGGCTTGATCAAATCTGAATTAAAAATGACCAAATACACTCTCTGTCCAATTAGAAAAGTGACAGGCCAATATTTACCTCTCTATAACAAGCTTCTATCTCTCCAGTCAGTCTTATATTTAAGTACTGCATGTGTCTATGAGTGTGAGCTGCAAATTTGGCATGAACAGAAGAACGGCAGTGGAGCGGATGAGTGTTTGTGAAGGGAGCCGAGCAGAATGCTGCAGAGTCTGCAGTGAAAAGTGGCAGCCGTTTGTGACAGCGTGACCTATTTTCAGCTGTCTCCTGCTCCTCAGGCTCAACGCATGATCCCACATGGCTAAACTCACCACAACAGGCTGAAAACATCCGTGCATGGAACAAACTAAACATATTGCGGCGATTAAACCCATAGGCGGCCACAATATTAACACATTTGAAGATCTAACTGCAATTGATGCGCGTTTCAGTTAAACATACGCCACTGAGGATCATGCAGAACCATTCATTTCGCTGGGTTTACACAAAGCATTTTATTGTGTATGCATTTATAAAAATATATCCCACCCATTTTCTTCGGCAGCAGGTAGACGTCCTGTTTGTATCGGCCCTCAGGAGCATTGTAGAGCTCTATCAGAGCCAAAGCCTGGGGAAAAAGGAGCAAGAAATCAGTCACCATGACAACAGCAGGACTGTGACACACACATATATTAAATGCCTGGGGTTCATACGCTCACACAGCAAATAGACGGAGAAAGCTATTCTCTGATTGAACTGCGAAGTCCAATTCTCTTGCATGCACACAGAAGCACATTATTAACCCGTTTAATAAAAGCCTGTGTGTTAGTTTTTCCATCAGTTCCTCTCTTCTCACCTGGGTTGTAGCAGTGATTGACAGCACAAAGGTAGGAACAGTGGAGCAGCTCAGGTTTAAGAGGCGACCCTGGAAATATATACAAATAAGTGATTAAAATGATTAAGAAATAGTATATAGTAGGTGTTATTTTAGCATTAGACTGCTATTTTCATGACAAATTTAACAATAAAAATGTTAATAATTATAATAATGATAATAACTTTATTAACCGTATACAATAATGACCAATATCATATAATAAAGAAAAACAGCAGCAATAATGATAGCAATAACATCAATAACAATCAAATTAAGTCAATAAATGATTACATTTAATAAATAATTGATTATAATGTATGATAAGCTCATTAACAAAACCTATCGTTCATTAAAATAGTACTTTTTGAAGAATTACATTTGGTATTGTCATCAGAAATGCCTTTTATATTATTTTAATTCAGTTTTTAATTAATAATAATCAGTGTTAGGCAATAACGCGTTACTAGTAATGAGTTATTGTATCGGGATTACTTTTGACAGTAACTAATACTGTAACACATTACTTTTTAAATATGATAACTTCTTTACCATTACAATATGATGCACTTGTCCATTACTTGGTAAATTAATTAATTTTGGCTGCAGTCTAACCTACATCTACATCACAAATTGGCGACGCATTGTGGGATTGGTGGATGCCAACCACGTTGTGTTTGAGGCGCTAGACAGGACAAAAATCAAGGGAAACAGAGAGACCGAATGCGTGCGAGGGTGACCGAACATGCACACGAGAGAGACCGAGAGACTATTAACGTTAGTATTATTAATTACTATTACTAATACTACTAGGTTTGTTGTTTCAAATAAATAAGCACACATTTGTTATCTGTATAAAAAAATTGATTTGTTTAGTAGACACAGATGTTTTTTGTTTTGATTAAAATGCATAAAATATATGAGTATCTATAATGGCAGTTTTTTTGGTGCCGAGTTTCACCAAACTGATTCTGAATGATAATTCAGATTACGTTCATTTATTCATAAAGGTTTTGTGTTTGATGTATAGTGAAGGAACGTGTTTAAGGGTTAAATACAACAACTTTTATGATGCTGAAGTGACTTTAGTTTTGCTTTTTTCTTTCTGAACCTTGTGATATTTTTTTCTTTTTGTGTTGCTGGTTTGATTTACATAAATGTTTAAAAATTTATTTTTGTTTAAGTCTGTCTTGTGTTTTAGTTGTGACAATGCAAATGAATTAAAACTGTGAAGTATTCTCCATGCAGCACTGAAGTGACATTACAAGGGCATTAATGGAAGCTTAAAAAATGTTCTAATAGTAATGCAGTAAAATCCCTTTTTGATGCAAGCAATCAATAAAGTAATTGAGTTTCGTTTTGAATGAAGTAACTAGAAACTGTAACTATTTTTCAGTAGCTAGCACAATACTGATAATAATAACTATAATAATAATAATAATAATAGTCAAATTAACTCAGCAATTACATATAAGCTAAATTAAAAATATCTCAAGTTTAATTTGGGCTGAGCTAAACACAACATACTTTGCCATTACCCACAACACAATACATATATTTCATTGTAACATTTTATGACCCAATATATAATCACACCCTTACAATACATCTAAAATTACACTCAAACATTAAGATGTAAATTAGTCTTTAATAATAAGTTAAAGTTTCTTCATTAGACTTTCTTTATTTTTTAACAAACAGAAATTTATCTTTGGCTTCACAGCATAATTACATCAACATCACATACAGTTGAAGTCAGAATTATTAGCGCCCCTTTACATTTTTTTTTTCTTTTTTAAATATTTCACAAATGATGTTTAACAGAGCAAGGAAATTTTCACAGTATGTCTGATAATATTTTTTCTTCTGGAGAAAGTCTTATTTGTTTTATTGCAGCTAGAATAAAAGCAGTTTTTAATTTTTTAAAAACCATTTTAGGAACAAAATTATTAGCCCCTTTAAACTATTTTTTTCCCGATAGTTTTCAGAACAAACCATCATTATACAATAACTTGCCTAATTACCCTAACCTGCCTAGTTAACCTAATTAACCCAGTTAAGCCTTTAAATGTCACTTTAAGCTGTATAGAAGTGTCTTAAAAAATATCTAGTAAAATATTATTTACTGTCATCATGGCAAAGAGAAAATAAATCAGTTATCTTCTCTCTGTTAAACAGAAACTGGGGGAAAAAATAAACAGGGGGGCTAATAATTCTGACTTCAACTGTATGTCACAAAAAATCATCCCAAACCTCTGCAAGCAGCACTATTCTCTTTCCATCCGGCCAGATCACATGGTCCACTTGCGACCGTACACGCTCCCAGGTCAGTTCAGGAGTTCGCAGACTGGCCTGAAACATTTAAAGATGGCGTATTGATGAATAACACTGTCGGAAACGTATTGATTTATGGATTAGATATGTTTTTTTCTCTCTCACCACATCAATCTCAGTGTTGGAGTGGCCCATGTTGCAGACGATACAGCCGTTCTTCATGCGGTCCATGTACTCTCTTACTACCACATTTTTATTGCCTACAGACAAAGAATGAAAGGAATGCCAATGAGAAACTCTCAAAGAGTCTCGAAGGGAGCTTTGGGAATGATATTGATCTGAAGAGACTCAAAGGGCCTCGTCCTTCACCTGTCTTTCTCCAGAGAAAATTTAAATTGGCTTAAAATCCAGTCAGAATCAGCGTTGGGTGTAAATACTGTAATTAGATTACTTTTCCACTGAAAAAAAGTAAAGAAAGCGATTGCTTTTTATTTTTAGGTAATTTTACTTGGTTACTTTTAATATACCTGTCTTAAATACAGTAAATAAATTCAACAGTTCTATATAAATCAATTCAGAGAAGCACAAACTACAAGACAATTTATCAAAGTAACTAGTTACTCTAATTGGATTACTTTTCTGCTGAAAAAGTATGGGATTACGTTCATATTAAGGTAATGTACTTACTTTTAATTTACCTGCCTTTAATGGTGTAAATAAATTCAGCAGTTCTGAATAAATCAATTCAAAGAAGCAGAGGAATTGTGTTTTTGTTATACATTTATTTTTAGCTAAACATTATGTAATAAAAGGTCACATTTACCAAGAGAATTTATCAAAGTAACTAGTTACTCTAATTAGATTACTTTTCTGCTTAAAAAGTAAAGAGATTACTTTTCATTTTTAGGTAATTTTAATTAGCTACTTTTAATATACCTGCCTTAAATGGTGTAAATAAATTCAACAGTTCAGTATAAATCACTTCAGAGAAGCAGAGGAATTGTGTCTTTTGTTACACATTTATATTTAGCTGAAATATTCACATTTTTCAACCAAAGAAAGCCACAATTATCAAGACAATTCATCAAATGGATTACTTTCTGGCTGCACGATATTGAAAAAATGGCATTGCAATGCTATATATATTGCGATATGAATATCATTTCACCAGATGGCTTGCACAGCTCAATTATTTCTAAATTCATAGTTTTATATTGATCGGGATGATTTAATCTGCATAAATGAAAGACTGTTTTATGGTTTTCTAGAGAGTCTTATTGTATTCAGGTGCAGAAATTGAATAATCAAATGTAAATAAACAACACTGCATAGTCCACTGTATAAAACAAATAAAATTAATGTTTGTTAAAACTACAAATGTTATAATTTCATATACATAAATGATTTAAGTGCACCTAAAATCAGCTATAATCCCTCTCAAATTAAGGGATCCTGACATTGCAGATCCTGAAATGATATATTGTGCAGCCCTAATGTATACTATTCTTTAGGTGTTACATTTTTAGTTAAAAGGTCCTGTTTGGCTTAAATTTAAAGAATTAAGTTTAATTTCTATTGCCTGTGCATTGAGATTTATAGGGATTTTAGGCTAGAATCAAGTATTAAATGATTAAGTTACTTTTCAAACATAGTAACAAACATAGTATTAGATTAGTTTAGATCTCAGACATAGTATTAAATGATGTAATTAGTAATTAATTATTTTTTTGAAGAAACCTACCCCACACTGGTCCGAATGAATTTCTGCTCAAGATAACTTCATCCATATGAGTGACATGCTAAACTGAATCAGGTTTGACTGAATTGTTCTGTTCATACCATGTCGTACAGATGTGGTTTAAATACAGTCTATAATCAGAGCTGTTGTCAAAGCATGTTTAAGTGAAATTCGAGACTTATTTCAGCTGAGGCATAATTACCTCAGGTGCATACGAGTCTCAGATGTAATTACCATTAGCAAGAGCAATCTATAACAGAATCACTGAGCTAATGACAAGTCCATTTGCATAGTGCTGTGCAGTTATACAGGCAATAAACTGTGCTCTGCTCAAAACAGTCTAATAAAAAGTAGGAGACAACTTATACCAGCTGATAACTCAAAGAATTACCATTATATTGTTCAGGGATGTGCAGAGACCTTTAAAGGGGCAGGAGCTCAAATGGAAAAAAAGGGCACTTTTTGTTACATAATAGTAATAACTGTACTTTAATAAAAAAAAATATATTATAATGAGATTATTAAGGAGATTTCACCCTAAATTCACCATATACTCACCCTTAAAAGCATAGTTAATTCAAAACTGAACATTCTGTCACCATTTACTCACCTTTATTTGTTCATTTGACTTTTTTTCTTCTGTTGAACACACAAAGTAATATTTTGAAAAAAGCAGGAAACCTGTAACCATTGACTTTGTTTTTCCTACTCTGGAAGTCAATGATTTCAAGTTTATAGCTTTCTTTAAAATGTATATTTTTTAATCTTTTATTCGTTAGTGTTCAACAAAATAAAGAAACAAAAAAATGGAACCACTTGAGGGTGAGTAAATTTAAATGTTTGGGTGAACTATCCCTTTTCAATCTATTATTTTTGTTTGAGTTTTTTTTTTTCTGTTGAACAAAATAAAATATTTAGAAGAATGTAGGACATACTGATAGCCACTGACTTCCATAGCTAGCCTATATGTCATAGACAATTCTTCGCTGAGGTCCAGCTTCCTGCGCCTAGACTGCAGCTCTGCACAAGACGTTTGGCCATAGGGGAAATGGTCGTGCCCAACTGAGCCAGGTTTCTCTCGAGGTTTTTTTAAATCTTCGCTTTCGCCAATTGGTGAAGTTTTTTCCTCGCCGCTGTCGCCACTGGCTTGCATGGTTGGGGACTTGTGGAGCTGCACATCGATGGATTTGCTCTTCAGTGTTTGGACTCTCAGTAGTGATTATTAACCCACACTGAACTGAGCTAAACTGAACTGAACTTAATCTCTGAAAACTGAACTGACTTTGTTTCAATTCACTATAATCTTCCATGTGAAGCTGCTTTGACACAATCTACATTGTATAAGCGCTATACAAATAAAGATGAATTGAATTGAATATGTACATGTTTTATAGCTTCAATTGACATATATTCTGTGTGACTGCAAAAACAAGAGGGCAATATTTTCACTATCCAGCTGTCGTTTCTCCATTACATTAGCCTGTATGCCTATGATATTGCCCTGGCTAAACTCTAGCTAACTTATTACATGGTTGTTAATCAGGAGGATGTTAGCAAGACAAAATAGCCTATTTGCTTTTGAACTTTTGGATAAATAGCTGACGTTAAATTTGAGCCTCAGGTAGTCTTTTGTTAACCTTTACTCACCTCCACACAATGAAGATGAATAAAGGATGAATTTACATCGGCGGTTCTGTCGATCATATCGCGCTGCCTTAACAGAGGTCAGCTAGTAATATATGTATTACACACTCCGTCTGCAGTGTGTGTATGGGTCAGACTGTAAAGCTATGGCCCAGATGCAGTCCGTGTGCACTGCGGATGCAGGAGTTGGCATAGTCGCTGATAGACGTTACTCCACTGTTGACACCTTACTTTTGAGATGAGAGAAACAAGTAAATGTGGCTTTTCTTTCCAAATCGCCGGTTCGAGGCTCGCTTAGAGCAGCTAGCCTAAAACCAAGATATACTTTAATTGTAACAGGGAACAGGGAAAGCGGTACTTAAATAGAACACGCATTAACATACATATATTATATTATTAGTAGTATTTAAAAAAGAATTATTATCCCCAGGCAAAAAAGCGCACTTTCTCTCCAGGAGAAAAAAGGGCAGGGGTTCAAGCACCCAAAGCCCCCACCTCTTCACGTGCCTGATATTGTTATTATATCATTTGCACTTCTGAATAAAATCCTAATCAAGTTATTATTTGCCATAAGCAAGATGTGGTGAGGCAACACGGTGGCTCAGTGGGTAGTGCTGTCGCCTCACAGCAAGAAGGTCGCTGGTTCGAGCCTCAGCTGGAGGTCAGTTGGCGTTTCTGTGTGGAGTTTGCATGTTCTCCCGTGGGTGTTGGCGTGGGTTTCCTCTGGGTGCTCCGGTTTCCCACAGTCCAAAGACATGCACTATAGGTGAATTGAATAAACTAAATTGGCCGTAGGGTATGAGTGTGAATGAGTGTTTCCCAGTACTGGGTTGCAGCTGGAAAGCCATCAGCTGTGTAAAACCTATGCTGGATAAGTTGGCGGTTCATTCCGCTGTGGCAACCCCTGATGAATAAAGTGTCTAAGCCGAAGGAAAATGAATGAGTGAATGAAGGTTTCATAACTTTCTATCCGTTTTTTTCTCAGTAATATGCCTGTAGCTAGCAGCATACATGTAGACTTAAGCATCTTCTAAATAATTATCTTCCAGATTTCAAAATTACCTGTGCAGGTGATGACGATGTCGACTTGTCGGATGACTTCACTGAGTTTGACCAGCCTGAATCCATCCATGCTGTGTGATGAAAAATACATTAGAGACTAAAGAGTAAAAAAACAACAACATCAGATATTAACTAGAATACGATGCAAGAACTATCAAGACCACTCATCATTTAGCATGGGACTTGTGTGGCATTGATGTTATGAAAGCACTTTGCTAATCTGAATCAGTTGTGCCAAACTGCTGAACACCATCTCTGAGAGCCATTCACAAATCAAACACTCAAATTAACTTCTGGCAGTTCAAGTAATTTGACGGCAGCGATAGTAAAGGGCTGATTCAGAGAAAGTGTCTGCGCACTCACCAGGCCTGGAGGGCACAGATGGGGTCGATTTCGGTGACGTATACGATAGATCCCATCGCTTTGAGAGCAGCACAACAGCCTTTTCCCACCTAATATTACACACAGAGAGACATATAGTCATTATTCAGAAATAAAAGGTTAAATTTATCTGTGCAAATACATATTGTGCACACAAACACAGGGTATGATCTAAAAAAAAAAATCTAGATGTGCTGATATTTCCTAGCGTGTTCTGCCCTCTAGTGGTCTCATCTGGTATTTTTCATAATATAGTAATGCAGCAATGCAGTGGATGTGGATTGACAGAGGATATAAAAAAGAAGACCCCCCTCAAGTTCATTACACATTAAATGAAGCTGAAAGTGTAAAAAGCTTAATAAGACCCCCGTCAAGTTTAAGAAGATCGTTAAGATTAGCATACAGCTCTTCCGAGGATCTCATAGGAAATTATTATTAGCTTGCAACATTGGCCACCTAATGATCTCACCTCTCCATATCCACACACCACCACCTGCTTCCCTCCAAACATCACATCTGTGGTCCTCTTTAGACTTGAACACAAAACACAAACATGCTCAGTGAAACCACAGGCCACAATAAAACACATAATTCAGAGCCTGACAAACTGAAAAGACGTGTACTTTTTGGATTAAGCGCTTATAAGACACATACCCGTCCAAGATGGACTCCCGGCAGCAGTACAGGTTGTCAAACTTCTGCTTGGTCACTGAATCGTTCACATTCATTGCAGGCACACACAACTTGCCAGCTTTTGACAGCTGGTATAGCCTAGAAAAGTGTAAAAAAATAATGATAATATGTGAACGTATATGAATATTAGAATTAAAATTAGAAATCTTTATTGTCCACGCATGTGGAAATTTGTTTTTGGCCTCCCACACATCACAAATACAAAACACAGAGCTTCCTACACCACAGATTACCAACACACAACCCTAGCTTTGAAACCACAGAATAACATACAAACTACTTCACGGTAATTTATTCAATATGGTAATAGCAGACGGTATACAAGATTTCTTAAAAATATTTGTTTTTGCTGTGGGTACTCTGTATCATCTACCAGAAGGAAGCTTTTCAAATTCATAATAAAGAGGATGGGTGGATCTGTGAGGCTTTCCATCTGGTCTGGTATATATACAGTTCCACAAGCTGCTTCTGGGGGTCCAAAATGATCTTACTAGCCGTGTTAACAATCTTTGCAAGTGTATACTTGCTTCTAGCTCCAAGACTTCCGTACCAGCAAGAAATATTATAGGAGATAATACTTTCAACCAGACTGGTATAAACCTTCATCAGAATACCCTTACTAAAATTATAACCATTTAATTTCCTTAAAAGAAAGAGTCTCCGTGTTGCCTTCTTAGAAACATAGTCTGCGTGCTCACCAAAATGTAAACTACTATGTAAAATAATCCCTAAGCACTTAAAACTGTTTACAATCTCAACATGTTGACCCTCAATAGTACCTGGATGACATATAGGCTGCCCTTCCCTACTAATAATTAGTAAGGTACCAAGTAAGGACCATAAGTCCAACCAGGGCCTTAATTATATGAATTATAACACTCCTACAAAAAACTTTAAAAATTAATTAGATTTTTATAACTTTTAAATTATATAATATAATATTTGAATTCTGTTTTTTAACTTGTTTTATATAGATTGCATTTATTTTTATTATTTATTTCTTATTATATTATTTTATTTATTTCCAATAATTTCATTGAAATGTGTCATTTTTATAAGATGCTGCCTGGATTGAGCCAACTATGATTTCATTTTCATTTTGTTACAATAAAGACATTAAAGAAACCTTATCAAACAACAGAGTTTTCTCTAAAATATGACGTCCATCAGCATCAGCATGTTCCAAACCTTGCCACTAGATGGAGACAAAACCCTTTGACATGGAAAGGTTTCCACAATTGCCCTGTCCTGCTACATTACAGTCAAAAGTGGACATCATCCACATGAAATACCCCAAAATTGACTATTTTAATGCATTTAACAAAGAAAATCACCTGTGAACTCCGGTCACGCTCTCCTCTACGATGCCTTTGATCTTTTTGAACATGTTGGGATATTTCTTATAGATCCAGTGGGTCAAATCCCCTCCGTCATCTAAAATCTACAAGACACAAACTAATAAGACACTGAACAGTCATAATATTTAAAATATTTTATTATATATAGTAATACTCACCATATTGGGCTGCCAACCCTCCACGTTAACACAGCGATCGATACACCACCAGAAATCATCCTCGGATTCCCCCTTCCAAGCAAACACTGAGAAACCTGCCATAGAGCACACACAGCAGCACATCAGGACAGAAGAGTGTAAGATAACACGATGGAAATGAGAATAAGAAAGGGTAAATATTTACCTCCCTCTGCCAGAGCGGCTGCTACCTCATTTTGGGTGGAGTAAATATTACAGGCGGCCCACCGGCACTGAGCCCCCAGAGCAGAGAGAGTCTCCATTAACACCTGTGGTGGAAAAAAAAACACATACATGAAAGTTAAAGGAGTAGTTCATCCAAAACTGAAAATTCTGTCATTTACTTATCATTCACTTGTTGCAAACCTGTTTGATCGTCTTTCTTCTGTTCAACAAAAAAGAAGATATTTTGAAAAATGTTGAAACCCTGTAACTATTGACTTCCATATGCAAAACCTAATTCATACATTTAATCCGGAGTTTTCTTTTAAAAACGTGCTGTCGTTATCAGCGCGCAATGAATTTTGGGATATTCAAGGCCACAAAGGATCCACCGGTTGTATCCTTCATTATTGGGACACGAACGATGCATTTTGAGGCTGCATTTGAAGGAGCCTTCAATTTTTTTGAAACGAGACAGCCTTCGTCACGCCGCAATGACGCAGTGCCCATTTAACGCATCCTTCAGAGGATGCAGCCTCTGAAATGAGATACAGCTATAGTACGAAAAAGAAATACAATGGAAGTTAATGGTTACAGATTTCAAGCCTTTTTCAAAATAGATACTTTTGTGTTCAATAGAAGAAAGACACTCAAACTGGTTTGGAACTACATGAGGGTGAGTACATTTTCATTTTTGGGGGAACTATCCCTTTAATTACAGCAATTAAAACTGATTTCAGTGATCGGATTCAAGGACAAAAAGTGACACTTCATTTACGGTAACAAGGTCACATAATACGAATAAATTAACTGATGTTATAAACTAGTGTCTGTGTTTATCAATGCAGAACAATTAAAGACTGCTATTTAAATGTGCTTAAGACATAAAAACATGAAGATTGTTTGATTAAAAAAAAAAAGAAATAGCACTTTTTATTTTCATGTGGTTACATTTAATAATTCAGTTGTTAATGTTTTATGTCATCGTTTGATTAACAATAGTAATTAAATAATGTTACAAATAATTAGTAATAATCATTATATCATATCATATCATCTATTTTTATTTAATGCCATGTCAACAACGAAGGCTATTTTCACGGTATTTCATTAATGATATAAAATTAAAAACCACAAACAAATGAATACATAATTTAGATAGGATTTTTAAATGTTAATATGTTTATTTATTTATTATAATATTATTATTATTATTATTTTTTTTTATTTTACGTTAATATAGGATATAAAAAAAACATTCTAAACTTTTTCCTGGTGACACGTTGCTGAATATCTCCTTGAGTGAGTTTAATTATGTAATAAATAACGATAATTGATAAGTAATAAATAAAACACTGATTTCCAGAAAATAAAACCAAAACACAGATGTCCGTTTGCTGTTTAAAAAAAGAAATGGTAAAATGCAATCCAATTAAAATAGATATTAATTAACTTCACTTTGTATGCCTTCATTTGACTAAAAAGCTAGGCCCAGCAAAACACAGATGTCTGCTTGCATTAAAAAATAAGCAGTATTTTTGAAAACATCCTCAGTAAATACAGTACTGTACTTGTGTGGACAGCAAAAATTTTCCTAAACTGATCAAATAATGCCCCAAATGTAGGTCTGTGACTATAATCAATATATGGACATAACCTCAATCATTTTTGGTGATGCAATATATATATCGCCCATGCATAAAAACCAATTCTAGCAACAAATTCTAGCTGATTTGGCAACCTCTTTATAGAAGCTGTCAGTGTCAGTATGGTTAAAACATTTTCTTAATATAAATTACTATATTTTTATGTGGGTGTCTGACAGCTGAAATCAGATCTGGTAGCAGATATCGCAGCCTCTGTTACTTTTTACCTTTCACTTTTTTGTTAACATTTAATATTATTATTTATTTAGGATATGCGTTTACACATTCTGATTCCAATGCCTTATTATTAAAATGTTAAAATTACTATAATTAAATTAAATATTCTTAAAAATAAAATAGTATGTGCTCTTTGAAAGCGTGTACTTGCATAATGATGCTATTATTGTGTCATTCTGGCATTATGTAATGAGTGGCAAAAAAAAGGTCTTAAAATGATAATAATATCGTTTATCGCAATGTATTTTGGTGCAATATAACAATAAAACAAATATAGTGACAGGCCTACCCAAATGGTGTTAAAATTATGATTAGGGAGGTGGAACTGCAAGGATAAAATGGATGTAATTGCATTTAATTAGTTTAATATGAATGTATTTTCGTGAGTGTTTAGAGAAACTCACAGCGGTCTGTGCAGTGATGTGGGTGCAACCAACAATTTTGGCTCCAGCCAATGGCTTCTCTCCCTGAGCTCTCTTCCTCAAAGCCATGAGTGCAGGCATCTCTACAAAGCAAAATAAACACAACAAACATTAACAGCTGCCCAAAGCATGACAATGTATTCACTCTAGCATCTCTGATTTACACATGAAAAAGTGCTCGCCTAATACAGCTATGGGAAAAACTGAGGCCACCTGGAAATTCTCTGTATTTATGATCTATAGTTATGCATTGGAGTAAGTTTTGTTTTATTCTGCAAACTGCTGATGACACTTCATGATCCCAATTAAAAATAAAAATGCTATAATGGTTTAATCTTACATTGTATTCATTTTTAGACCACACCAAAGCAATGTTTTACTCGTACCATTTGGAAGAAATGCTTTCAGAGCTTTATAGAATAAGACAAAGAGGAACATTTTACTCAAACTCATACCTAACAGACACATTAAATCCAAAAAACTTGATTTCTTCCAAAACCATATGTTGGTGAAATTTGGCAGTAGTTGCACATGCAAGAAATGCTTTTCCTACCTTGATTTTGTGTCTTGTTTCTAGTCCAAATATCTAAAAATGCTTAAATCAAGAAGCTTTTTCTAGACAAGCAAAACATATAGCCTTGTTTTAAGAAATAATATAAAAAATATGCAATAAACCCTTTATGCATTGAGATTAATTTCCTTTATTTTTGATGTTCATATTTCCTAATACAGAATTTATGCTGTTTCCCAGTTTTTTTAATAGATTTTTCATATAGGCCTATAATATTGTTTTCACTTGTTTTTTTACAAATATTTTACAACAGCAAAAGTAACTATATTGGGCAATTTAAGAATAAAAATATAATGCAAAAGATACTGAAGTCATGCCTGTGTATGTGTATCCATTAAATAAAATTATCCACAATACCCTGGGAAAAAAATGGGTTATTTATTAAAAAAAAAAAAAAAAAAACAGTCGCAAAACTAACATGCTGAACGCTGTGAGTTTGGGTGAGGAAGAAGATACCTGTGCCGACTTATTGAGCAATGTTGTTAAGCAATATTACAAGGATGTGATGTTGCTTGGCTACTTTCATATAATTGGCAACAAACATTTTACATAAAAATTTGAAATGCAAGTTAGTTTATATTAATGTATTAATAGGATACTATTCTCACTAGCTGTCCTTCAACTTAGTCCCTGATTTAGCATGTTTTAAGCAGCAGATGTTCTTCCAGCCGCAACACAGTACTGTAAAACACCCATACACTCTTGCATTCACACACACACTTATACACTACGGTCAATTTAGTTTATCTATTCACCCATACCACATAGTCACTCATAGTCTTTGGACTGTGGGGGAAACAGGATATTTACCTACCTAGTGAAAATAAAACATGTAGTAGAAATAGGTACTTTACACTTAAGTACATTTTTGAGGTGGTACTTCTTTACTTTTACTAGAGTACAAAAGTGCAATCAGTACTTCAACTTTTACCAGAGTAATTTTAAACATGAGTATCTGTACTTCTAATTGAGTAAAGGATGTGTGTACTTTTGCCATCTCTGGTCAAGACTATGTGAATTTTCCCCTAAAATAGACAAAATAATCTTTAAAAAATAAGATACAAATTTTGCTTGTCTAGAACAGGGGTTTTCAAACTTTTAGGACACACGCCCCCCCAAGTTTGTCCTATTTCACTGGCTTTTGATGACCTTTATCTGACTAAAGTCATAACTGAACTAAACAGAAATGGAATTAATACGTGGAGTATGCATAAATTAGTGGCATTATTGAAGTAAACACCGCAATCAAACTATTACTTAATGTCATGTAGGACTTTTCGCTGCATTCGACAAGATGCACACCCAAGGCTGTCAGTAAAGGACCGCACACACACACAGATCATGAACAATGTTGCCAGATTGGGCGATTTTGAATTTTGGATAGCTTTTGGGCTGGAATCAGTCAGCTACATCTGGCAACACTGACTAGGAAATGCGGAAGTTTTTTTCTTTCTATTTGTCGCACGCTATCAAATCCCATTAAAACATCTTCCACCAGTCCTTACTAAATATTCGCGTCTAATAACCCAGTTTGTCATGGGGGCATAATTGAAATATTCATGAGTGAAAGTGCCGAACTGCAGTTAAAGTCGAAAAATTAAAGATGAAACACCCGAAATGACATGAGACTCTGCAGGAAACGTGGATAGCATGGTGACGCAACATTCAAAAAGCACATCACGTAACACCTTCATATTATTGTCTTATTCACATTAAGGCAAATAACTATTACTGATGTCCATGTAAAGGTAGTCTGTATGTCTTCATGTCGCATGTCTTCAAAGTAAGTGAAAGATCCACAAGGGCATCCTGCTGATTTGATTCAGAAGGGCACTTTTTTGTCAGACGCCCACCGGTTTGACTTTCATTCACCGTTAAAAAGCACCCGCTCCATTTTATTTGCATATATATTTTACTGGAACGCATAAACTCTACAGGTGCCTGATAGTTAGATGTGAAACTAACTTTAATCCGATTCACTCTAATAAACGCATAAAAATCGTCATCATAATTTACTCGCGTGCACGCCTCAAATTCTCGAGCCCCCCTTTAATAGGTGCTGGCGCCCCCCTAGTGGGGTGCACCCCACAGTTTGAAAACCCCTGGTCTAGAAAATGCTTCTTGGATTTAAGAATATTTTGGGATAGAATCAACACAAAAAAAGCAAGAAAAGCATTTTTGCAGTGTAATAAGTTTTTTGTTTAGCAAATAAGGGTCTTAAAAAGACTTTTATTTTGACAGTATGCAAAACAGCTTAATTTGCTTACTAATAAAAACGCATATCTATAGATACAAACGCCAAAATTAATAGTTTTATTTCTCTGCCATTTTCACCGTTGTCTGATTAGTATTAACTCGGTTTTAAAGTAAAAGATTTTTTAAATGTTGCGATTCACTACATAGTTGGCTGGTTTGGTTTAAATAACTTTAAATAGTTCTAAAGAGACAATTATTTCATGAGCCAGTGCTCCTTAGAGAAATATTCGTTTATTATTATTGTTATTAGCACTTTAATAGTAATGCACTTTATGGAGATGAAAAAATGTATATGCACATTCAGCTTTACATTGTGCATCAGAAACCCTGCTCTCTACTATATCATCATCAGAAATTCATCTCTAGCAGAAACAGTTTTAAAGCTCAGAAAGAAACAGTACACGGCCATGTGGTAATAAGGGTCTGAAGGGGGCGTCCTGCTGTCTCTGAACACACACTGAACATATGGCCCCTCAGCAGCACAGGAAAACACCAAAAACACACAAGCACACTTAAACGTCGCACATAAACAAATACCAACAGCTTGTTTATTGGCCTGCGGATAACACAAAGACTTTGTGCAATCAGTGTCAAACTCGTAAAACCGTTATATAGCTTGCCGACACAAGGGCCTTTCCCACCTTGTTCTGCAATCTCGATCTCCCTGCGCCCGAAGTCGGCCTGTTTGATGTTCTTGATGCAGAAATCACCACTGCCTTTGGAGTTTTTCTGCTGCTTGTCGCGAGGAGAAGTTTCGTCATCGGAGCTGTCAGTGTATGAGGCGGCTGGAGAGGGGAATAATAAAGAAACAAGTCAGAATATTTAGCCCACTTGTATATATTTTTCCCAAAATTTCTGTTTAATGGAAAGAAACATAATACTTTTAATAATAACTCATTTCTAATAACTGATTTCTTTTATCTTTGCCATGATGACAGTAAATAATATTTGACTAGATATTTTTCAACATACTAGTATTCAGCTTAAGGTGACATTTAAAGGTTTAACTAAGTTAGGGTAATTAGGCAAGTCATTGTATAACAGTGGTTTGTTCTGTAGACAATCGAAACAGATATTGCTTAAGGGGGCTCATAACATTGACCTTAAAATGGTTTAAAAAAAAATTTTTAAACTGCTTTTATTCTAGCTGAAATAAAACAAATAAGACTTTCTCCAGAAGAAAAAATATTATAGGAAACACTGTGAAAAATTCCTTGCTCTGTTTTTTTAATAACATTTATTTAAGTGCTTTTTGCATTTACAAAACTACAACAAAAGAGAGAAAGAGAGAGAGAGAGAGAGAGAGAGAGAGAGAAACTGCAAAACAATAATAATACATATAAAATACAATACATAAAAATACTAAGCTAGGACAGAACACAGAGGGACAAATGCACACGAATGCAAAATATAGCTTGGCTGATAAATTATAAAGTAACATTGTTCTTACATTACCAGAAAAATGCATTATTCTGACTATAATGTTATTGTCAGATAATACTTTGGGCACATTATTAAAAAACATTCTAGATTTCGAATAATGAATATCAATTAAACTCAATCTGTAATTACTATGTTACAGTGGAAGAGCCAGAGGAATATGCTAACCATCACACAAATGATGGACTTCTGGACATGTTAAAGGAAGGTAGAATTTACGCGGCTGCAGGGCGCCATTATGGAATAAATAAACTAAGATCAAATGGATCAAACTTATTTTTCTTTAAAGGTTTGAACTTTGAGAGCGTTTAAACAAGAGAGAAAAGTGTGAAAATGTTAATGCCTGTCTGAGAAATGTGTATAAAGTGTGTAGTGAGGGGTTTTACAGCCTTAAAACATCTATAATAATTGTAAAAAATAAATCTGACTACATCGCGGATTTCACCTATGGTGGGTTATTTTTAGAATGTAACTCCCGCAAATAACGAGGAACCACTGTATTGACAAGGGTCATTGGTAGGCCCACACGGAATCTGCGCGCGCAGAATTCCGCAGATTTTTAGCCCATCATTAATTCTGTTTATTTACTTAAAGTTAACTATTTACAGTTAATCTAATTGGATTTGCATTTTAAACATTAAATACAAGTTAAAAAGATATTATTTTTTATTTAACATATTAAGGTTTTAGTTATGATACTCCCAAAATAATTCTGCATAAATCCGCAGATTTTTACCAAAATTCTCAGCAGAAATAGCAAAAAATGTCCGCAGATTCCGTCTGGCCCGGGTCATTGGTTGTGCTTGCATTTCTACCAATGCATTAAGGTGTTCTAATATCTTGCCCCATGTTTTATCGAATATCTCAACCTCCCCGAAGCAAGCATGTTTACAGGATCTCTACCCCACATACCAAACTTAGGTACAAATTTAGTTTTCCACATTCTCCATATCACCCATTTGTCAATTACCTTACCAAATAACATGGCTTGCCTTTCATATATATTAAACATCTCTAAGTTACTAAATATCCCAAGAACAGCTATAAGTCGTTTTTTCAGGGCTTAAATATATTTTCCCAAAACTCTTGTCATTTAGGACACAACCATATCAAGTGGGTTAGGGATCCTTCTGCTGTTTTACACCAGTTACAAAATGGAGAAACCTGAGAGAAAATCGTGTGGAGTTTCTGCTTAAATAAGTATAACTTATGCAGGGTTTAAAATTGAATTAAATTATGTCTCAAGTTAATTGAACATGCATTTATATTCTCAAGGTCTTCTTCCCAACTCACCGAATCTATCTCTTCCTTGCTCTGTTAAACATAATTTGGGAAATATTTGAAAAAAAAAAAAAAACTCATAGGAGGGCTAATAATGTTGACCTCAATTAATATAGGGTCCTGTGAGAGAAATGTAGATTTTACTTCCCCTCCTAAAATCTGCTCTGCTTTATCAGTGTAACCTTCTTAAAAATCCTGCCACACAGGAAAGCCTTTGTTCACATGTCTCTCCGGACACTCTACATGAGACCCCTGATGTATAGAAAAACAGCAGCATGTATGTATAATGGCATACCTGAGCTGTAACTGTCTGTTGAAGACTGTGAGATGGAGCGAGACAAAGACCTGCGGCCGATCTTAGTGGGACGTTTGTTGAACTCCTGCTTCTGGTCTGCAAACTGGATCTGTTGTGGAAAAGAGAGAGAAAGTCTAGGGTGAGACTCCTTAAAAGATCTAAATTGTTAAAAAATTGGTTAGCACTGTTGCCTCACATCAAGAAGGTTGCTGGTTTGAGCCCCAGCAGGGCCAGTTGGCATTTCTGTGTGGAGTTTGTATGTTCTCCGCATGTTGGCGTGGGTTTCCTCCGGGTGCCCCCACAATCCAAAGACATGGGGTATAGGTGAATTGAATAAACTAAATTGTCCATAGTGTATGAGTGTGTGTGTGTGTGTGTGTGTGTGTGTGTGTGTGTGTGTGTGTGTGTGTGTGTGTGTGTGTGTGTGTGTGTGTGTGTGTGTGTGTGTGTATGGGTGTTTCCCAGAACTGGATTGCGGCTGGAAGAGCATCCACTGCGTAAAACATATGCTGGAATAGTTGGCGGTTCATTCCGCTGTGGAGACCCCTGATAAATAAGGGACTAAAGGCTGATTTATACTTCTGCATCGAGTGATTGTAGTGACCCACGGCGCCTGCCTTGCATGTAGCGGTGCATTTATACTTCTGCTTGCTGTTTGAGTTTCTCTGCAGTAACACAGCTACCAAGCTGACCAATCACTGAGCTAGCGATATGCGTGCAGTTACATTTGAGAGGTGCGCGTCAGCCTTAAGCTGGAGCTATACTTTCGCCTGGCGCCGCATCGCGCACCTCCGCTGACTGCGCGCGCACCTCGCGAAACGGACGAGGCTTTTATACTTGCCGCATTCGCCGTTGTGATATTCTTTGAAACGACAGGGGGCAGTGAAAAGGAACTGACCGTAAAGTCAGACAGATAAACAGAGAAGTAGAAAGTTTCCGGAACTACGTCGTCATATTAATATCGTTCAAGTTTTTTATAAAAAATTATTTTTGTTTTTATAAATTATTTTAATGATTACAAAGATTTTTATAACCATTCAAGATTTTTTTAATCAAACTTTGATGCATCACTTGCTTTTGTTCATATCTCGGACAGTTTTACCAATCAAAGTTTATTAAAATATCAATGACAACAGAATGGGTTGTTCTACAAATATATTTTTATTATGGCAAGAATAAAAGCCAAAAAAAATAAAAAACACACTTACTTAAAAATACAGATGTTTTTTTTTTCAGATTTAGCCTGCTCCACAATTCACACATTACTGTCTGGCTAGTTTCTGTCCTATACTTATGCTAAAAAGGCAATAATAGTCCAAACATTCCAGACCATCATCACCAATAAAGCCTAGAAAAACAGGGCATCAGTATATAGTAACCCGATAGGTTCATAGATTCCTTTCCAGTTATCAAAGAAATAAATTGTTCCTTAATTGTAGTTTTGTAACTATTAAATTGTTTTAAATTCAATATTGTAATATATATATCAGTATAAAACCTATGACTGGTGGAAAAACATATTTCTGTAATTGTGTACCTGGGTCTCCACTTTTACCATGGCCTCTTTTGGCTTTAACAAACTCATCCCTCAGGTTTTTCCAAACTTTTTAACAAAAACTTTCCTCCTTTCCCACTGCTGTTGCAATTTCTAGCCAAAATGATTGATCATCAGGTTATCTCTATGATCACAAATTATAAAGATGTCTGTACAGTCAGACAAAATCTCTTCAAAGTGGTTCATATTCAACTCAAACCAAACACGGCGCCGCGCGCACTCTTCGCTCGAGTCTCAAAAAATGCTGTGCGCACCGCCAGCCGAAATGATGTCCCGCGCACCCAAAGCGAACATCCGCAAACTCCGCGATGACGTCAGATTTGCCACACGCACTCAAGCGAACTAGCGGACTCGTCGAGTATAAACAAGGCTTTACCAAGGGCTATGCGATCGCGCGAAGGCTGCGGCGGAGCATACACATGCGCTTGACGCAGAAGTAGAATTCAACCTTAAGCCGAAAGAAACTGATACTAATCACAATATTGTTACGATTACATATTTTTCCAATGATTTCTAATTAAAACATGAATACTTTTCAACATTAGAAATGCTACTTTCACTGCTGAATGACATTTAGCATTAAATTAATAAATAAAAGAGTAAAATAAGATTGTCGTCTTTTTTTATATATATATATATATATTTTTGAGACCCGTTTAAATTAATTTTTAGATAGCAAAATATCAAAAAGTTTCAAACACAACAAATGTGATTTTAAGAATAAAACAAATGCTCTAAAATAAAAACCTTTTTATTTAAAAATATGAATGTCATAGAAAAAAAACAATGATTAACATTCTACCAAAACCGATACCTAATAAATCCAGAGAAACTTTCGAAACTTCAAGTGGTGTCTTGACACAGGCACACATACATGAAATAAAAATTGGCAATATATTTTAACAAGTTGTATTTTAAACCCCAAATGATCTTTGAACTGTTTTCCTGTACTACTCCGAGACGATGCTTAACAGTGTGCCTATGACCACAGGAAGTGTTAAACGAGTATGCAAACAATGACAAATCCCAACACAATGCTGCAATTCAAACATTAAGCTGAATTAGCCTTTACTCAGAAAGTGAAAAGGAAATCACTTAAACCAAGATCACGTCCTAATCTTTAACAAAACCTGACCAGCCAGGCAGGCACTTCCTGTTTCATCCCAGTTATGCGAGTTTAGTGTAATATTTCATTACCATAACCTCAACAGCAACTGCATAAGCGTACATTAAAACCACTAAGCTTCTCTCAATGAAAGTCTGAAGAGCACCGATCATAGATTGTGTCGGAGAAATGCGCTACTATTAATGTCGCAGCAGCTGTTGCCTACAGAGAAGAGCGCGCTGTGTGAAGCGTGAGAGGATTACGCCGCGGTGCAGTCATCCCCTGCTGACGTTATTATCTGAGTCAACAGCAAGCCTCAAATCCCCCTGCTCCATCAAGAGATTTTTTTTAAAGCATGACTATTACATAACCCTGTGCCATATCAGTGTGCAAATCAAGCATGTAGTGAGAGATCGCAGTGATTAATCTTTAAGTTAAAGCTATAAGAGGTGCTGTTTTCAGGATGGATGAATGGCTTTTGGACCATGAGTAAAACACGCAGTTATACAGACAAGAGTGCGTCGGCCTGATTTACAGACCTTTACTCACACAGACATATCCTTGTGTCTTAAAGCACTTTGAAGGAGACCTATTGTGCAAAAAAAAAAATCACTTTTATAAGGTTGTGTGGTAACGGTCTGTGCATATAGCCAGGCTCTAATGGTAAACATTAATTAATTCTGTTTTATTTATTATCACACTAGATAAAGACGGTCTGTAGAAACACTTTGATTGACATTCTGCCTTTGTACATGTCATCAAAAGGGAGAGGCCCCGCCCAGAAGTGACAAACTCATCGTCACTAACATAAATAGCCCTGAGTGAGAAGCAGCCGGCCACTATTACAGTTTTCACCTGCTGAAGATAAAGTCAAATACTAAGAAAATTATAATTGTGGAGTTTTAGGATGCACAAATGAACACTGAGATCTCTCCTGAGATACTTCTTTTGACAATTTCAGTTTTTCACAGAGATAACATTAGTCCTGTTTTGAATCTGCCACTATGCTGACACACACATCTCATTTGAATTTAAAGCGACAGTCACCAAAACGGCACAACTTGGATCCAAGCCTAAAAGGGGCAGATTCAAATAGCTATATAACATTATTTGTGTGGCTTTTATTAATGGGTTGAAAACAGCTGATGTCACATTCCAACAGAATCGGGGAAGCCGAGGACAGGATATCGCAAATGGAAGATGCTGCTATCCTTCATCAAAAGGCTAAGAAACTGGAACAAACTGTTGAGACGTTAATCAACAAAATCCAAGATCTAGAGGATCGTGGACGTCGTTCATATTTAAGGATGGTCATGACACCTGCACTTTTCTGGAGGATTGACTCCCCAAAGTACTGATAGATTGCTTCACTACAACACTAAAACTACATTTTCAGCATACATGCCAAAGCCAAAGTTCAAAACTTGGTGAGCATTCAAGGGATAGTCCACCCCAAAATAAATTACCACTCACTATTTACTTTCCCTCAAGTGGTTCTAAACCTTTAAGAGAGTTTCTTTCTTCTGTTGAACACTAAAGAAGATATTCTGAAGCAAGCCAAAAACCTGTAACTGTTGACTTCCATAGTAGGTAAAACAAATTCTATGAAAGTCAATGGTTATAGGTTTTCTGATTATTTAAAAATATCCTCTATTGTGTTCAACAGAAGAAAGGTGAACCATCTAATTAAGAAAAGAGCGATTTTGGGGAGAATTGATTCACAATTCATATAAAAAGAGAACTGAGAATTGCTTTGTTTAACTCAGGGACTTAAACAGCCGGAATTTTGCAGTTCTGTCCACGTTCAGTTTCTCAGAAAACATTTCAAAGCGTGCCCGAAATGTGAAACTAATGGATGGGTTTTTGTTTACAGGTAATATCACACAAGCAAACCATACATTTTTTTTGAATGGTGCATGAGCGTGATCACAAATATTACATTGCTTTTATAATACAGTTCAATTAACAAATTAATACTGAACAATTTTTCATTGTTTGTTCTGGCAATGAAAAGAAAAGCTCAAAACAAAGCCAAAACAACAGTTGAGCGTCTCAGTACAACCCTGTGGCATTTCCTTCGCAAATGAATCTGCTTTTGAACTAATCATCAGAGTCAGTGGCTCAAGAATACATTCATAAAGACTGTCATCTGCTTCATCTCTAAATGAATCATTTGTTTTGAATGAATCGCTTGAATGTCTTATGCATTGAATCATTAATTCAAGATAGCACCTTGCTGCCATTTCGTGTTTAAGTGTCAATTATATTTAACAATGCAAGAACACACACATCAAAACATTGTTTAATATCATTATGAGAAAATAAACTCTAAAACAATATTGAAATTTGAGATTTTAAAATGAGCCGAATCACACACTGACTTTATTTTAAATAAAATATTTCCCATTATAGATTGATACAACTTGGACTGTTTTCTAGCCACAATCAAGCTGCGCCAAAGTTTGATGTCAGACCAATTATTTCCACTATCTATTTCTAAAGAAACCAAGCTATAGGAGAAAATGACATGTTCCAAAATAAATGCCCTGAATTTGCATCTGCCCAAAAGCTGAAAGATCAAGTCCAACAGGAGTCAACGATGCTGGGAAGAGATTGCGTCAGACCCCCTCTTGCTCTGCTCGGCAGAAGCCCCACGCTGTGCACACAGATGTCTTTGGACTATTTTCATTCCAGAAGGGTAAGCTTGCATCCCGAAGACCACCCTGTTGGTTTCTCCGCTCTTACCTTCCTAACTGAGGGCTCGGTGATCTCTCCATCCTTCTTTTTCTTCAGCATGACAAAGCAGACAACAAAAGAAACTGAACGCTAAAAGGAATAACTGGTGTAGCGGACTTGTATGCTACCGTTATGCGCCACCAGTCTGAACTGATCCAATGGCTTGCGCCGCACAATGATAGACTGTTCCCTTTGTGCATCTCTCTTTTAATTGTTAATTGTTTCAAGGCTGGAAGAATTCTGGCTACAAAAAAAAAAGTGTGTGTTTGTGAAGGCTTTTGGGGTGGGGTTTTAGAAGGTGATTAGTTTGTCTAATGCTCAAGATAATGACATGTCAAGGACACATACACTCCACACTGCTACCAAATACCAATACAATCCACTCTTTGTGTTTTTCCTCAGGACAAGGGGCAGAACGGATGTAACTGAGGGACAATTACTCAGGTATGTTCTTGAGTTCTTTAAACCTTACCTTTGGAGCTAACGTCACTCTCATAAGCTATGCTTCCATCTAAAGATGCAAGTTACTGTGCTTTCACACTGGAAATGGCGAAAGTAACCAGAAGCCATTCATTTTCAATGTGAGCGGCACGTCTTCACTGGTGTGGGCATCAAGCAGAGTTGAAATCAAGTCAACTTTATAGTAATGAGCTATGATGTGGTTCGGTGGCAAGTAATTGGAATGTTGAAGTCCACCGCTTGAGAGGATGCCAGAGAACACAGTCCTGTGAACTTTGGTTCCGACCACAGTTGTTCCCGAGGGTTTGATTATTGCGTTCGCCGGATTTCCAATTATTTACATACAGCAAAACAGATTTGTTTAAAGTCTTGATTTGAAAGTGCCTAATGTTGGAGCACAAGGATCATTCCTGGAAGCTTATTCCAGCAGCGGGGGGCGCAGTACCTAAAGGCCGATTCACCCCGCTTTGACTGAACTCTTGGAATTTCTAATTTACTTGATCCTAATGATCTGAGGGATCTGTTAGGGGTGTATTCAGTGAGCATATCTGTAATGTACTGAGGTCCTTTGATTTGCAAATAAAGCACCAATATCATCCAATGAGTCAAAGTGAACAAAATTGCCACTTACTGGTAAACAGGCAGCAAAAATCAAAAAGGAAAAATGGAATTTGCTGCAACAGGAAAAGCAACTGTGGGCCTTTATTCTTATATAATAAATTACCTGCACATGAAGACAAAACGCAATGAATGTGCGGTGCCTTTTGAAGGCGTGAGATGCTTTTTGGGAGCGCAGATGCTCAAGACAGTTCTGAAGGTAATACAACTGGTCCTCTTTGATGATAGACTTTAGTTAAGGGATTTTAGATTGACCAAAACTACATTTCAGATGTTTTACAAGGTACTCACTCCATTGGTTTGTTCATTAACGACACCACATTGGTCTATTTTTGTAAGCACATGATCTGTTTAAACAAAATCCCATGACGTTTTAATGCTCATACAGAATTTTATGTGGTAAATGTGTTTCCTTTGTAGTTTATGCACACAATTTCATACTAGAATTTGTTTTTTGTATCCTACCAAGTTGTGTGCATACGTTTTACTCGTAATTTTAATATTCCATACAAAATGGGTTGAGGAAAACATTGCATAGTCGCATTTATAGCTTGTTGATCAACTGTTCAATTTAATTTTCAATTCATCTTTATTTCTATAGCGACTTTACAATGTAGATTGTGTCAAAGCAGCTCAACATTGACGTTTTAGTAAATTGAAACTGTGTCTGTCTAGTTTTCAGAGTTGAAGTTACGTTTAGCATGGTTTAAGTTTCACAGCTAAAAGTCCAAACACTAAAGAGCAAATCCATTGATGCGCAGCTCCACAAGTCCCAAACCAAGCAAGCCAGTGGCAAGAAACAAAATTTCACCAATTGACAAAGTGAAGGAAAAAACCTTGACAGAAACCAGGCTCAGTTGGGCACGACCATTTCTCCTCTGGCCAAACTTCTTGTGCAGAGCTGCAGTCTAGGCGCCGGAGGCTGGAGAACTGTTGACCTCTAACAAGTCAAATGTGCCAAGACTTTATAAATATTTAAATCCTGGAAAGTGTGACAGCTTCCTGCAAGATATTTACTTTTAATGATGACTCCTTTATCCAAAAGAAATCATCAAGGAGATGGCGGTTGTTCTGTAATTTTTTTGTGGTCCACATCCCATATTTCTTCATTTGTGAATTATTAGAGGTGTGGTTTACACACTCTTTTCCCAGTATGACTTCACACCTTTCCCATAGACCTGAATCACAGATCACGTTATCAAGGGAGTTTAGAAAGTCAAATATTTGAGAACTATTAGCTTTTGTGGGCTGCTGCACAGGGAGAAAAATTTGCACAAGACTAATACTCTTAAAACCTTAACGGAGCTCAAACAGGAGAGAACGTCACAAGTTACGTCAAGGTCATGGGTTTGATTCCCACGGAACTGATAACTAGTAAAATATTACAGTAAAGTTATTTTGGGTTCTTTATCATTGCATTGTGATCTGGAGCACAAGCAAATGGTGAGAAAATGAGAGTGAATCAGAAATGGGTACATTTACAAGAGTTTCAAAATAAAGATGCCTATATATAGTTATCCATATTATATATCTAGCATTCATACATTGCATCAATTATCATTTGATTGGTTTATTGATTATTCACTATTTTGATGGTTCCCAAACCGACATTTTACTGATAATAAGTAACTACATTTAAACTTACTCTACTAACTAAGCCCTAACCAATCTTATTTTTCATTGGACAGTTGTTTTTATTCAACTAAATGTCTAAAAGGATGAAATATAAAACTATAAAAACATACTTCAAGGTTGATTTGGATAAAAAGTGGCTGTCAAATTCACAAATGTAAATGTCTATACTGTACGTTACTCGAAAACACATTCAAGCACCCAAACACAGATGCAAATGTTTGACCTGCTTTCCAAATGTGTGGTTGAGTGAGTTTTGTGTTACTTTTAAAATCTTTTAAATGTGTTAAATGTTAAATTAAATGTGACTTTTATTCAAGCAACTTGAGTCAATGTTAAATGATGTTATTGACCCTGAAATTAAGCGTCCACTGAAAAAACACATTAGTTTATATGCGAATGTATTGCATTATACTGCTGTCCAAGACAATTTAAGCATACAAATAAACTTAGGATCTATGTTTCATATTATTTTTGTTCCGATTCGGACACTGTATGCATGGTTTAAGTTCACTTTAAAATCTGCTTGTTTATTAAGAAGAAAAAGTAAAAGGAAATGAACAAAGTTTATGAATATTAAAGAAAAATTATCTAGAAGCTTACGCAATATATATATATATATATATATATAAACAGGGATAATCATATTCTAAAACAAAGCATTACAGTCCTATTTAAATGATGCCAAACTGCCCCCTAAAAAACAAAAAAAGAGGTATTTAATATCTTTTAGAGGTTAATGTGAATGGATTTATGTATTAAACCAGATGCAAAAAAAAAAGCTTCATTTCAGAGAATGACTACACAACGGCCGTATGTTACCGGAGGAGAGAATCAGGCCACATGAGCAGCACTTCCATGAAAAAAAGATCACTTATGTAAGAACGAGGAAAAAAGAACTACTAGACCCTCGCATCGTGTTAACGCTACATTTCAGACACACTGCTGCTGAGAGCTGATGATTAAAGAACAGGGAAGGGGGGAAACACTCATGTTTCCTGTAAACGGATGTCCGAGTGTTCGCAGCCCAGCTAAAGCATGTTTTTCATGGTGAGAGCTTCCGCAATGAACGCAAACACTTTTCCAATGTTACTCAAGGATAATCATTAGACCACAGCTCTGTACAAATCCCCAGCGAGCCGCCACATTGGTCATGACTTGTGATAAAATGTAAACATTACAAAAACGAGCCGATACGAATCTTCAGTCCATATAACTTGCATTACCTGCTATTAGTATACTATTGTTTTGATACCTTTATGTTGTATGTGTATGTACATGCATTTATTGATTTATTTACTTGCAATTTTTTATTATTATTATTTTAAAATAATTGTGTATGTTTTGTTTTCTTAAGCACATGTTAAGAGTTTCTAAAAAATTAATAAAGACAAATTTTTAAAAAAAAAGTTTTGTAATTTGTATGCTAGAAAACAAAGACTTTTATTTTGTATAGTCCAAATCTGATCATTTGTGTGTCCGATTGTAATCAAAGCTAAATGTTCAGATCTGATTTGTGTCCTTTCGTTTCACAGAATATCTGCTTTGGTTTCTATGAATATGATATTGTGTCAAGTCAAAAGCAACACCAACAGGTTTTTTTAATATTGATTATTTATTTTTAACATTACATGCTGCCGTGTGATTACCAAAGGCCAAATGATTACATCCTGTCAGACAGTGGCAGATATGTAGAAGAAGCTGAAATATTTCAAACCAACCACACCAGACTAGCAGATTGACCTGTACTTTACAACAACAGAATCATGTTTCTGGAAAAACTGTCTGCATGTTTAAAACAAAAACATGTTTACTTTTTTGTGGCACGAGATAGTGACATAAGCAAAACAATATATATATATATATATATTCCTGTTAAAAAAAAATCTCATCAGAGTAGTCAGAATAAAATGAGCATAGCTTGACACTGATTTACAAATAAATGTTTGTCGTTTTCTTCCTTTCTTGTTTTGTTTTTTGCATTATGATCCCGGACCAAATTCCAATTGAATATAGACAACTCAAAAATTGCATTTAAACTGAGAGTTAATATATTGTGATATAGTATGTGACATTTTACCTAAATTAAAATTAAAATATAATTTAAGAGCATTTTGGCATATTTTACGCAAATATAGGTGCAATTTCTGTAATTTGTATATTAAGTTTTGCTAATAGTTAAGCATCGTAAGTGTCAATAATCAACGACAAATGAAAACCTTTATTTTTATTATGTCAATTTCTGACAAATAAAATGCTCTAAAAGACAATATTTCAATGTTACGTTGGAATAGATGACACCAGACCTCCATTTTACCTTTATTTTTCAGTGCCACATGATCCATCAACAAAGTTCTTATAATCAATGATGGATGCAGGATGCACTGCTTAACATTAAGGACACCATGATACATTTATTTCATGCAGGTTCCAAAAAAAGCATTTAATTGAAATAATGTCTTCACTGTCTAATCAATTGAATGGATTCTTGCTGAATAAAAGTACTTTTTTTAATAGTAGTTTATGTAGGCAGCTTGCTAGGCTTTGGAACAGAGCCGACAATTGATTACTGTCTGACTACGAGGCACAAAATCAATCAGAAATTACGCATCACACAGAAAAATCTACCGCATGTAGCTGATGACCATAAATGAGTAATATGGACTTAAAATTGGTATTTATTGCGATAACGATATTATTGACGATAATTCATATCTACCGAGAGACCAAAAAAGTCAAATATCTATAAAAAAAGGGGTGAATTTTCATATTATACACAAAAAAACATCTTTAGTTCTGTTCATGGATGCCTGCAGAGCTCAACCACATTTAAACACACTGAAGCAGCATGATTTCTTCTTCATTCTGTTATATTAAAACATGTCTAATCTCAAAAATGAGTTATTTTACAGGGGGGTCCACTACGATATCATATTTTAAACTTTAGTTGATGTGTAATGTAGTTGTGTGAACATAACATCTCTGAATGTAATATGCTCAACGTTCAACGCAAAGAGAGACATGTGCTTTTACAGAGTTAGCTTAGCAAAGCCTACAGCGACCAAAGTTTGAGGACTACAACAAAATACATCCAGGGTTAATGAGATCATAAACCCATCAGGTTACGCACATACACGCTGTGAAAGGGCGTGGCCAAATGCGCTGTAACGTTATAGCAGAGAAAGCTAAAATGCCATCCCAACGCTGCTATTTCCACAGAGCTGTTTCTGTATTTGGGCTTCCAAAGGACACGACACAAAGACAGAAGTGCTTACAGTTTACTTTTAAAGGTGCAGTATGTAAGTTTGACACCCAGTGGTTGAACTAGGTATTGCAGTCCTGAATCATAATAAAGGTACGCCGGGTTGCCAGTTTGAGGGATTTTAAACTGTGTTCTAAATAAAAGCAACGACACACGATTGAGGGAATATTCTCCATATTAAAAGGAGTTTTGGTTCTAACCAACACCTCGAATTGATTTATTAGAAGCAGCTTCTATTTCTCACAGCTGAACAACAGAAACCTATGACAGATCACCTCAGGTAAGCCTCGTGTGCTTTATTCAGTGCTAAATGCTAACAATGCGAGTTTGAATGCATTTTACATGACGTGTACTACCATATACTGAAAGCAGAAAGTTCACTTCACCTTTAATGATGTTAAAGAGGGTTAACATGTATTAAATAGATTCTAAACCTTACCGTTTTGTGAGTGAGTGCATATTCTGTGCTTCTGAAAGGCTGTATTTAAATTTCTGCCGTGTTTTGTGGTGCAAACAGCCAAATGGCTCATCACTCATAACAATCTCGTCACAGCGTGTTGTTAGGACACGCGATGTAACCTGCTCACGTTCCTAATATTTATGTCATTTGCTAATTAACGTCATGTGGAACTGAATCTGTCTCATTTTGACATCTGATATTTTCCACTACACTGTAGCATTTCGCTCATGGACGCATGCTTTCAGAGTCTTTCTGAATGAATGAATGAATGAAATATGCTGTTTTCCAACAAGGCAACCCGGGGTGCTGAATTATAATTGGTTAAACTGGCATGTGCATGTGAAAATTACCTAAACAAAGACATCGTTCCGGCACGGAAAAAAACATTTTCAAAGCAGAATATCTGACTTCAGCATTGTTTGTCAGTTAAACAAGTATGTTCACTTGGGATGTTTCTTAAATATCTGCACACATACTATTGTATTTTTATGCTTTAGAAGAGTCAAAAACTTACATACAGCACCTTTAAATTGATCCGCAAATCACAGCACATTATGTTAGCTGACCAATCAGAGCCTCTTGAGGGCGAGCCTTTCGAAGGAACTAGAAAATATGACAGTCGTTTTCATGTTAGCAGAGTAGCTGTATATAATCAAAGTAAAATATATGAAAAAAAAATTTTTTTTTTTACAAATGAAGCACGAGTACTCGAGTACATCTTATAAACAAAACCAAGCCTTAAAAAAACACTGTGCACCACTCCTTTAAAAACTCGACTGGTGTTATGAAGTGAATTTCAGAAATTCTGTCAGTAAATCGGTGTTCGTAAACAGGCTCAAACACCCAAAACTAATTGCACATGTGTATTTAGTGAACTAATAACGCGTTTAGTGTGCTACTGAAATAATTGCACAGACAAATTCTAGGTTTTTTTTTTTTAATCGAGAGGAGAATTTTTACATGTATATTGCAAATAATAAAATATCACCCATCCCTAATAAGAAGAGGTAAAAACCTCTCTTCAGCCACCATCCGCATCGTCTTACTGCTCTATACATTATGGATGTGTGCTAATTTAAGCAAATAAAAACTGAATAATGAATGCAAATCGACGTGCAGTGACGGTTTACGTCGTCAGCTAATCCTAATGAAGTGTGGATGAGGAACAGAAGCCAAAAGAGTCTCTGGCTCTTCCACAACCCCGCAGCAATTCCCGTCACAATGATGAAAGGCATGACTGGTGTGCCAAGATATTGTTTAGACTACAATTTGGTAATTGCACTGGCAAAATAGCGGCATCTACTTTGCGATGTAGACAGTGATGGTACAGGCACAGCAAGGCAAGAGGACGATAATACGTTGGAGTAGATCTCAAAGACATCAAACGCACAACTCTCAGCAGGATAGAGCTGCAAACAACAGTTGAAAAAGCTCCTATCGTCACGCCGAGCGCTGAGACAATAAACAAGGACACTTGTAATGGAAATTTTATGAGACATGATAGTCTGGAATTTACTCCAGGACAAAAGGTTGCACACGCGCATGCATTCTTACATAATCATACTATGGAGCAAGGACGTTTATTATGTCGGAACCGATGTAGTTCGACACAGAAACCGGTTTTACTGTTAAGTGGAAAATAACTGTACAAGAAAGGAAAAACAATCAACTGTACAATACATAAATATTCTAATAACCACATCATGTGTAGTGAAAGAAATGTAAATACCTGACGTACTTCAATTCTGAGGACAAAAAAAAATCAAAAACTCCAAAATAAAAAAACTGATGGCATTTGCTGCAGATGAAAGCAATATTACCCTAAAGAAAATAAGACATTTTTTTCCTCACACCCTGAGCTTTTCACTACAGGGTGGCAGCAACGTCAGCCTGAGGTCCAGAACATCTCTAGACAATCATTAATTTGTTCTCTGTGGAAAGATCGGCGTACTGAGATTCACAAGTCGTTTCTTTGTTCCGTCAAGCACCTGCATTGATTGGTGTAGCAATAGAAACCATTATAACATAATATTGCACACATAAACTGAAAAATAACGCAATATGGTGCAGTATAGCATAATATAACTAATGAAAAAAACAATATAATGCAAAATAACAACATAATATTCCTGAACAGAAAGAATGAAATGCAATTTGCTTTTTAGAAAAATGTTTGCATGCATAGTTATAATGATAAAGAAGTGTTTTTAAAAATGACAAATTGAGGTTGTCAACATTATACGCACTATAACAAGTCTCACTTAAACTCAGATAGCAAAAATGGCATCACAGGATACCAAAAAAAATTCTAAACATTTTAGTTCAAACACAGACTAGAGAGACTGTTAAACAGGACTAAAATGTGGCACTAAAAACTGGGGTAATGCTGAAAATTCAGCTTTGCGTCACAGGAATAATTTATTTTTTTTGCAAACCTATTGAATCTAAGAACAGATATTTCTATATGTAACACAATATTACTGTGTTTTACTGTTTTGAATGATAAATGAAACTTTCAAAACCTTAAAAAAAAAAAAATCTTAAAATGCCAAAATGTTCATATACCTTCTCAAAGTGTTATTGGTTGCTAGTAAAAAAGCAATAACTAAGGAATGAATGGACGAGAATCCACCTACAAAAGATGAGTGGATAGTGATGTAAAAGATATATTTTACATGAAGAAAATGACCTTTTCTCTTAGACACATTAAGGATAAATTCTATAAAACATGGTCGAAATGGTTATTGCATGCAAGTAAATGGCTGTAATGGTTACTATGGAGTGTTTTGCAACAAGTAAGCCATGTTTCTTGTTTCCCTATATGTACAATAAGTGAGCATTTTGGACCCATATTTGCTAGTCCTGCTGGTCCTATATATTATACTTCCTTTATAATAATAATAACAATAATATTAATAATAATAATAATAATAATAATAGGACGTCACAGTGGCTCAGTTGTTAGCACAATCGCCTCAAAGCAAGAAGGTCGCTGGTTCGAGCCTCGGCTGGGTCAGTTGGCATTTCTGTGTGGAGTTTGCATGTTCTCCCCGTGATCGCGTGGGTTTCCTCCGGGTGCTTCGGTTTCCCCCACAAGTCCAAAGACATGCACTATAGGTGAATTGGGTATGTTTGTGAATGAGTGTGTATGGATGTTTCCCAAAGATGGGTTGCAGCTGGAAGGGCATCCGCTGCGTAAAACATATGCTGAATAAGTTGGCAGGTCATTCCGCTGTGGCGACCCCAGATTAATAAAGGGACTAAACCAAACAGAAAATGAATGAATGAATGAATATTAATCATAGTAATAATAATAATGAAATAAAGCTAAAAAAAAATAATGCTTTTATCTAAAGATACATTATACTCTTATACTTATTTCTGAAGGAGTGGTGAGCAAAGGGATTGTGAACCCTATAGTGAACATAATAGTGTGAAAATGATGTAAACACTTGTTTCTGCTGACCTGTTTGTGCTGATCTTTATTTATTTGACTAATTGCTGTAAATTGTATTTTTAGTGTATGTTAAAATAAATACAAATTAAAAGTTTTCAAAAAAAAAAAAATAATTTTGACCAGCGACGCATGTTGGTAAATGTGTGCATTTACAAACAAATATTGACATACTGGTGCATTTGAAAAAAATTACATTAAAAAAAGTCAGATATTGATTTATTAAACATTACAAACTAAAGCACCGAAGATTACCTCTTGAAAAAGACCTATTAGCTCACTGTATTGCTAACAAAAACAAATCTTGACTAACATTTGTTGCCTTCATGCACAACCACACCATAAAAAAAAAGGTCTTAAGATGACAATTAATCTTTTATACATGCTTCAATTGTTTAGAGCCTATTGCCTCTAGTGTGAGCAGATCTGCGGCTCTGTGCTTTTTTCTCTGCAGGGAAGTTTTATGACTTCATAGATAGTCTCCGTCCTGACATTTTCACTCTTAAGCCACAAGCGATAAAGTGACTCAACTAGACTTTACAGTCAGAACAGAGAGGGTTTGGGTATGATGGGTACAGACTAAGTAACGTGATACAACACGGCGGGTCGCTCTGACTAATGACGGCACCAGAAATGAGAGCGCTTCAGTGCAATAGACACCGAGGATCATCTCAGGGCACTTAACCGGAGAAAGAGCTTCTGCGATGGCCATTCACATGACTCAGATAATAAATCAAATGAATTAGCTCCTGGCTAAAGACAAAACATGATCCGCCCAGACACTTGGGAATACTCTTCCATCTACGTGTTTTCATTAACACACTGTTAAAGGCAGAGCTCACTCAAACTTTTAGTCAGCATGTGACAGAATTAAAGGGATAGTGGATTAAAGGTAATGATAACTGGGATCCCATTCTACACTTAAAAACTAATGATTCATTGGATATATTACATTTCTTTTCAGGTAACTGGTTGCAAACTATTTATATTGGCTGAATTTAAACAAACAAATTAAATTGAAAAGTACTAAACTGAATGTGTTTGTTTAAATTCAGCCCATATACATTGTTTGCAATCACTTACCCTTAAAGAAATGTAGTATATCCAATGAATCATTTTTTTCCGTGTAAGCCACATGTCAAACTCCTTCCAAATGACTTATCCCATATTTTCAGACTAAAAAGATTAAAAAAGACCTTATTTTTAATAAAAGTGTGATGCAATGTTTGTAATTAAATGTCAATAAATGTGAAGACTTCTGGTCTCATTCACTTCTATAGACGAATTACCAACCTACGTCACACATGACGTCACACGGGTCCCCGGTTGCAAAAAAAGGACCGGCTGCAATAGCAAACATGTCGTGTTGTGCGGTAGGATGCCAAATTCGAAGGTCCAAAAATAGAAAACGTAACTTTTACCATACACCACACTGCTTTAATGCCGACTGCAGACGTCTTTGGTTAAAAGGGAGCTGAATGAAGCGACGACCTAATTAGAAATGCTCGACTCGGCAGTTCTCATGTTATATCAGGTAAGTTCACGCTATGCTGAATCATATACATTACTCGTTTTTGATTGCAGCAATGATTTCAGCAAAAACAGTTAAACATGGTGAATTAAACTGCGGACACTGAATGCTAAAAATGAAACGTGAAAGTCTAACTTATTAAAGTTGGTTTTATATTCACACATTCTTTCAGTGACAACTTGTGACACACTCCCTATATTGTTTACCACGGCTCTTTAGATATTCGGTCTGAAACAACCTGCAAGTGTGACTTGAAAACAACATTAACACTGCTTATTTGACTGTGAACAATGTTGTACTTTGACAGTCATTGGCTGCTAATGTGATTTCGCTATTTAGAGTTTGCAAATAATACTTCTAAATGATATTATTAAAGAGAAAGTCAGAATGTGCGAATATAAAACCAGCTTTACCTCTATGTGTAAGTTCACATACCCTGCCATACAGGTGTAGTTCGCTGTCAGAATGCAGTTGTTCTGCTTGTTGATGATTACCCAGGCCTTGTATAACGTTAGCTCCGTCTTTTTTTTTCTTGTCTTCGGCTAGGCAGAACCTCGGTTTTTAGCACTACATAGTTTTGAGTAATCATGGAGCATTATTTCTTCCACATGACCACACAGAACACAATTGTTGGCATCCAAAAGTACGCCTTTAACTTCTCTCTTGTAAAATCCCTTGGAGCTTCAATGAGATTGTATATTTCGGGCTGGATGCTTGGTCATTTCATCTTATCCAATATCCATCACTTTAACGTTAATTTTGCTGAATCACTGTGCTTATCGCTGGGTGACAAGCTGTTATAATATGCTGAAAGCATTATGTCAATAATATATATAATATGTCATCAATAACGAATTTCTAAGACAACAACAAACTCTGTACCGCATCGGATGTCATTCCCTCACTGTAAATGATAGCGCTCCCGTTTTTTTTCTGCCACCTCCCTGCGCGCGCATCCAGAATGTTTACAAACATGGTAATTGGTCTATTCAATGTAAAAAAAAAAAAAAAAAAAACTTATGCTGCTTGATCTTGTAGCCCTAGTATATATTATATTATTATATTACATTACTAATATTTTAGTATTTTTGATGACTGGCAAGTTGACAAGCAAGAAAGGAATTAAACGGCACCAAAAAAATTTAAAACAACAGTAAAATAAGACAAAAATACATGATATTCCATGATTAGCACCATATATATATATATAAAACTCCCTGACTTTCAATGTCTGGACTTAACCTTTAAAATTTCATTACCCATTTCAGTTCACAGCACCTCAAGGGTATTCATTTGGTTTCGTCTTCATGCGTTTTTTGGACTCTGAAAGTGTTATTGACTTGCATTTAATTAATCATAATTGCATAAATTCATCTGTTTCAGCTTCTTTAATGTTCAGCTGAAAGAAAGAAAAATCACCTTTGATGGTCTGACTGTGCGTAAATTATCAGCAAACTCATTTTAGGATGAACCACCCATTATACGCAGACTATCTATAATTCAAACACATTTCAAAGGGACGATGCAATGCTGGCAAGTGTGTGCTGAAGAACACTGGAAGGTGTGACAGGTAATTTGCTTCCTGCTCGCTTGACGGATCACATTGTGGTACATGCGCTCTAGTGTTTGGCGTCCAATACGTAACGTACCTGACAGATTTGATTACCATTTCTTGAAATTCAGCCCTTCCTTTTTTTTTTTCTTCGTATGTGTCAGAAAAATAATAGGATTGTATTCCTACAAGGGCAATATATCACTAGGCTTGGCAGGGAGTTCGACCTTTTTCTACAACAAAGTGTTGAAAAGCACTCGAGCGGTGCAAAGCGTCTGAACTTTGATAGGGATTTTTCCGCTCTGCAGAACAGAGGTTAGGCTTAGTCGAGGGGTCTGTTCAAACTTTGCTAGTATTGGTAAACAAGTCAGTGGAAATCCAGCTTCAGACTATAAGATGTTTTCTGTCAGATGCAATTTGACTGCTTGATTCCAGTCCAATTATTGTTTGTCATCTTCAGTTAATAGTGTATGGATTCCTTCTCCACATACAGTTGAAGTCAGAATTATTAGCCCCCTGTTTATTTTTTTTCCCCAATTTCTGTTTAAAAATTTCCTTAGCACATTTCTAAACATAATAGTTTTAAAAACTCATTTCTAACAACTGATTTATTTTATCTTTTCCATAATGACAGAAAATAATATTTTACAAGATGTTTTTCAAGACACTATGCAGCTTAAAGTGACATTTAAAGGCTTAACTAGGTTAATTAGGTTAAGTAGGCAGGTTAGGGTAATTAGGCAAGTCATTGTATAACGATGGTTTGTTCTGTAGACTATCGAAAAAAAAGTTAGCTTAAAGGGGCTAATAATTTTGACCTTAAAATGTTTTTTAAAAAATTAAAAACTGCTTTTATTCTAGCCGAAATAAAACAAATAAGACTTTCTCCAGAAGAAAAAACATTATCAGACATACTGTGAAAATTTCCTTGCTCTGTTAAACATCGTTTGAAAAATATTTAAAAAAAGATAAAAAGGGGGCTAATAATTCTGACTTCAACTGTATACAGTATCTACATCACAACATGCCTTCATTCTGTTTATTAAAAGTCTTGACACTCTGCATTTGTTCTGGGAATGTATAAAAGCAATCGACCCACGCTGAGAGCTCAGCTGCGACGGGTTATTATGGGGTGGTCAGATACCCCATGGCCAAATTCAAATTCTTCCTGGATTCAACATCACACCACCATGCTATGCAAAAAAAAAAAAAAAAAAAAAGATTTCTGACACAATGACCTTTGGATATGGAGGTTCAGCAGCACTAGAGGAGGAGAAAAAAAAAGGAAAAACGAATGTCAATACTAGCCGACAAGATGTTCTCATGCCCTCTGCGATAGCCTAGATTCCTGAACACACACAAGCACCCACAGAGTGAAAGTTGTGGTTGTAATTGCAAACCTAAAAATGTGGCTGAGTGAACACACCCTGACAGACATGCGAAGGTAAGGTAAACCCCAAGAAACATGAAGACTGAAAACAATTTATAGAAAACATTCTCACATTATCTGACAAATATTTCGAAAGTGGGAATATTTTATGCCAAAAATCAGACCAATATGATACCGATACTGTTTTTGGTGGATTATGAGGACTCTCCATTGCCGTAACATATTTTAAACTCTACCTTATTATCCAATACCTTATTATCCAATTTAAACGCTTATTATATTGCTTTAACCTAACCCTCAAAGCAAACACGGGGCAAATTTTGAATGTTAAAAGCCTTGTTAAGTACCACTGGGGCTTGTCTTCGTAAACCACCTCAATATTGTTATACTTAGGTCATACACATGTCACTATACATTACACATACAAACCAACATGCTTGTACACTACCTGACAAAAATCTTGTCGCCTATCCAAGTTTTAGGAACTAATAATAACTTGATTTCTAGTTGATTATTTGGTATCAGAAGTGGCTAATATTAAAAGGCAAAGGCCTCTAGATTATGCTTATTTTATTAAAATAAAACATTATCATGCCTTGATTTTTAAATGTTTAATTAGGACAGTAAAATCTGACTTTGCTCAGACAAAAGTCTTGTCACTTAACAGAAATAATGTACAGTATAGAATATAATGTCATGGTGCAGTGGATAAAGAATTAATATTGTGTATGACTCCCATGAGCTTGGAGGACTGCATCCATACATCTCTGCAATGACTCAAATCACTTATTAATAGTCATCAGGAATGGCAAAGAAAGCGAAGTTTGAGAAGGATCGCTACCCTGCTGAAGAATCTGCCCTCTCCTGTGGTTTGTAATGTAGAATCTTGGGTGCATGCGGGTTTCAATAGGTCTTCTGCAGTATTTGTGTTGATTGAGATGCAGCTCAAAAAATCTACCTTCTGCCACTTTTCCAAATGATCAACTAGGAGTCAAGTTATTATTTGTTGCTCTTACAACTGGGATTGATGACAAGACTTTTCTCAGGTAGTGTATGTATGCATGTATATACACACACACACAATGTATTATTGATTTGATTAATCTGTATAACTATAAAAGACTATTAGCTCTTAAAGGACTAGATATTAATTATGTCCAGTTTGTATATGCAAATGTATAAAAGTTGACCGCAAAACAGGGTCTACAAGTACTAGAACACCAAGGTAGAAGATAAAAGAGAATCATATCAAAAGCTCAGGCTGACCACTTGAAATACTCGCGTTCAGGCGCATCCGACAGAGGCGATCCATTGGACTTTAATTGAAGCAGTCGCTTTCCCACCAGTATAAACCTGTCCATGCAGGCCCACTCTGGAAATTTCACTGTTCCATGAGCAGTGACGAGCGGCAATCATTGTCTAGAGGTTCTTGGATAAAAGGCTGCTATTTATGTGCCAGATGGTGTTCTTCTGACGAAGCACAAATAGAGAGAGCGAGTGCAATGTTCTCTCCGTATTTGGGTTTAATGCTATACGTGCTCCTTCACAGTGTGCTTCTTTTGAAGCAAAAAGAAGAAAATCATCCCACATACTACACTAAAATCAAACTGCTGTGGCACTAGATTGAAGGAAAAGGGTAGATCAGATCTCAAAATCTAAAGTGAGTTATTCATGTTTGAATTGACAAGTAATCATCATAATCACTTTAATAGTGTATCTGTAAATCAACACACAAAAAAATAAATAAATAAACATTTGAAAGCATCTATTAAAAATCAGGTCACCTACAAGGCACTGTAAGAGTCCTTCTGAACATCTGGAAACTGGATGTTTACACTTCAGCCAAGAGGTCAAGATCAGGCCAATACTTTTCACCCCTTGCTGGGCATTTTTAAACACTATCATCTGGTTAATAAGCTACTCCAATGGGCTTGGATTTGGAAGAAATACTTTTTAAAGCAACACAAGTCACAAAATAACACAAAGTTATCTGAGGTCAACAGCAAGGATGGCAGATATCAAATATTTGGAATATTTCTAGCATTGCTGTGCTCCAGCCAAGCAACAACGAAGTAAACGGGAACGCCAAACTTCTCTAAGCATCACAGTCCTCTTTGCTACAAATGTGTAACAGTGAGAAAACCCAAACACACTGTATCTGTTATCCCTTATTTTGATTTTGCTGGTGCGGTACAGCCTTGTAGCCCCAACACAGAATGTATATCAAGATATTTAACCATACACACTCATAAACTATTATATTAATGCTATATCCTAAGCATTATTAAAATTATTATTGATGGAGATTATAGCATGTTGGCTTTCCATACTAACAGTAAACAATTCAATAAATAAAGGTCGCCTAGTTTACCGTCAGCACACCCTTCAGACAAGTAAATGGAAACGGTCTGAGTTTGGTGAACACAAACACAGATGCCCAAATCCTCTCTGAGCTTGTTGGATATTCCACTTATCCTGTTAAACTTATCCTAAATCGAGTGCATCATTAACTACAGCGCAGGAGCAAGGAAAACCAATGCTACAAGACCGGCTTGCCACGCATGATTGTGCAATATGATAATAAACTGAAATGATTTATGGAATATATGCAGTCAACGTTGTAACATTAGATGCACCGAACCCTTATAAGGCCATGGCTTTTATTAGGAGAGCGGAAATATAATAGCCAAGGCCAAACAGCAAAGGGTTTGAGTGACTTTTTCCACGAGCACATGGAATATTAGACATAACATATGATAATGGGGATAAAATTGCAAACAGAAAAAAGTGAAAATATAATGGCTTGAACATCAAAAGGATACACCTAGAAACATTTTAAAACCACATCTACTTCAAACTTTAGGACAAAACAAGCTTATGGCTCGTTTCCACTGACTGGTACAGTACGGTACGGGTCACGTTTACCCAGCTTGCGCTTCCACTGCTAAAAGGGTACCAAAGGTGGGCGTGGTGTAAGACAAAGTTTCAGTTATTTTCGCTCGAGAAATATCTACAGTAAAGCTGTATTGGTCGCTCACATATCATATGAGAAGCACTTCTCACAAAACAGATGCTTTATACACATAAATACTTCTGTATAACTGTTTATTGCTAACTTTTCTATGAACATGAGTTGATTGTAACTGCACATCAATGACAGTGCGAAATAGCCTACTGAAAAAAGAACGCTAAAATAAAAACAGCTAAATTTGGCGATCTATAATCCATAATAATAACTCCTGTACAGCAGTCCCACAACATTCTGTCACTCAATGACACTCGATTACCCTGTCAGAAAAGTCTAATGGCTGGGAATGAGCTTTTTACAGTGTCTGCTATAATGTTATGGCTCGTTTCCACTGACTGGTACGGTACGGTAATGTTCGGGTCGGTACAGGTCACCTTTATCAGGCTTGTGTTTCCACTGCTAAAAGGTGACCAAAGGTACTCTCTTGGTGGGCGTGGTGTACGACAGAAAGTTTTAGTAAACTCATTTTTTTTGAGAAAATGTTTACAGTAAAGCTGTATTGGTCGCTCACATATCATACGAGAAGCACTTCTCACAAAACAGATGCTTTATACACATAAATACTTCTGTATAAATGTTTATTACTAACTTTTCTATGAACATGAGTTGATTATAACTGCACATCAATGACAGTGCGAAATACTGTAACATCTGTAATTATATAAAATAAATAAATGCAGTATATATGAACACATACAGACCTTTACAGTCCCCGATATGTTACCAATTACATAAAAACTACACACAGCAGACATTTAGTCCTTATGTAGGTTCAAAACAACACAAAATATAGCCCAGTCAGTGCAAACCTCTCATGATTAAATGTGTCTTTAATCTTCAGCAGCACGTGTAACCTCTTGTTAGAAAGTAATTCCCTCATTCCGAGTTCATAATAGTCCAAAAGGTGATGATAATAGTTAAACATGGCAGCTTGTTCACGTTTGCTGAAAAAATAATGTGCTCCTTTTTTCCGGCTTCTCCTTTGTTGGGTTTTCGCGTGTCACTCTCGCGTTTGTCAGTTTCTGATGGGATCGGGTTTCAAAAGCACGTCAATAATCAAGCGAACGTTATTATCATCAGCTCAAGAAGTTTGTTGTTTCAAATATAGACGCGCAGCGAGCGCAAGCAAGAAAGCAAAACCGCTCACGCTTCAAACTGGCTCGTAAAAAACTACAGGGTACAGGGTAAAATCTGCTCTTCTTTTTGGCTTTGTGGCTGTTCATCAAGATGACGACAAGGTTCGATTGATATATATAATTAGTAATTACGCCGTAATCTCTCTCGGCTGTGTATTAAAACATGGCGGTGTCTTTGTTTTCATTCTGGCTTATTACGTGAGCGAATGACGTATCTCTGTAAACAATAGCGTTCAGCTGCGCGTCTAGCTCCGCCTTTTCTCGTGTTTGGTACCCTTTCGAAAGGGTGCCGAAAAAGTGGTACGTTACAGTATGCTTTTTGACAGTGGAAACGGCCATAAAAGCGCACCGAACCGAACCGTACCGTACCACTCAGTGGAAACGGGCCATTAAAATGTAATTTACTCACAGTTTACTCTCCCTCAAGTGTTTTCATGAGTATTCTTTTCCCAGTGAACACAAAATATTTTGAAGCTAAAATCTGTAACCATTGACTTTCATACAAATACTATGGAAGTCAATGGTTACAGGTTTTCTGAATATTTCAAAGCATCTTCTGTGTATGTTTTTTTACATTAAATATTATTTATTGATACAATCGGACTGCACTCTCACTATAATCAAGCTGCTCTAGAGTTTGATGTCAGAAATTTGTAACCACTGAATTAAATTATAGGGAGAAAAAAATACTAGTAAAGTCAATGGTTACAGGTTGCCAGAATTTTTCCAAATAACAATGTTACGGGAATTATTCCTTAAATCGTGACTATCAGCCAAAAGGAATTAAATATATTCAGATAAAGCTCAGAGCTCTCAGTGTATCAGGGCCCTCGTCTTGCTAATTTTGGCTTGAGAGCAGATGGTAGCAGCCTTTTTAGAATCATCAATGTGCCCGACGCTCAATCATTCCCGTTGCTCCGCATGAGGAACAAACAGCAGCTCGCCATACAGAGACATGAGAATGAAAATGAGAAGGATCTTATTACTCCAGCCGGTCACCAATCCCTAATTCATAAGAGGCAAGATTTAAAGAGAGCAAGACAACCCAAAGAAGGCCTCATCTTACATCTTCAAATCCAAAATAGCAACATCAAAAATAAGCACTGAGACGTATGGTTCGTTTCATCACGAATGTTTACGCAAGCGTGCATTTCATTGAGACCCATTCATTTCATTATCTAATCTCGTCCTCTTAGAAGAGGAAGAACACATCTGATCTTCAGTGATGCAGAAGAGGAAGAAACTTCATTCAGTTTTATGTTGGCCAATGGATGAGCATGAAAGCGCGACAAGAGCCTCAAGCAGAAATACTAGGAAAGCAATGGCCTGATTTATCAACTCTGGCATATGAGCAATGCAAACATTATAGGTCTTGGCTAACTGCAAACAATGGCATTTGACACGCAATAAAAACAAAAGTCCTGGTTTAGCATTAAAGGAATAGTTCTGCCATAAATAATGCAATTCTTGTTCATTTGCTCAGGGTTTTAAAGATGTAGGTGACTTTTGGGCTGAAACTGTGGTATTTGGTGATTTATACAATACAATTATATGGATGGCAGCACGGTGGCTCAGTGGTTAGCACTGTCGCCTAACAGCAAGAAGGTCGCTGGTTCGAGTCTCGGCTGGGTCAATTGGCATTTATGTGTGGAATGTTCTCTCCGTGCTGCTGTGGGTTTCCTCCGGGTGCTTTGGTTTCCCCCACAGTCCAAAGTCATGCGCCACAGGTGAATTGGTTAAACCTAATTGGCTGTAGTGTATAGAGTGCAAGAGTGTATGGGTGATTTCCAGTACTGGGTTGCAGCTGGAAAAACATACACTGGATAAGTTGGCGGTTCATTCCGCTGTGGCGACCCCTGATGAACAAAGGGACTAAGCTGAAAGAAAATGAATGAATGAATTATACGGGTACTGGCACTTTAAAATAATATTTCACCCAAAAATTCAAATGAAGTCAAGTGAAGAATGTTGGAAACTTGAAGCCTTTGCATCCATAGTGAGAAAAATTAAATACTGTAGAAGTTAAAGACTGCGGCTATCCAACATTCTTCAAACTATCTTCATTTTTGTTCAACTGAAGAAAGAAACTCAAACAGGTTATGATGACAATATTAATTTGAGTGAACTATCTCTAAGACTAATAAAAAACATACAGGCAAAACCAAGTTACTACCTGTGGCTCCTGATAATACACTGAGGTTTTCTGAAGCGCCACAATCAGCAGGTGCAAGAAACTGAACAGTATTTACAATATCAGTAAGAGAGAGAGAATTTTGAGTTTATTGCCATATCAGCTTCTCTGGCTATGTTTGGCAAAAAAAAAAAAAAAAAAAAAAACCGGTTCAAGTTTACCACATTTTATAAATACCACCTTTCTATAATTATATACATTAAACATTCTAACAATTAAAAGTCATCAACAGCAATAAATAATACACAAGATAAAATACATAAATAATAATAATAATATATAAGATTAAAATCTAAAACTGTTTAAGGTTTACTTTTGATAAAAATTGTACAGTTTTAGAAGGATTCACAATTAAAAACATTTCATTTAAAATCTCCCCAGATAAAAAACGATGTCTGATAACATTAAAAATTGGGCATTCCACAAGTATATCTTTAACAGTTTGGTTTCTGTTGCAATACAATATTAATGAGACACTGAGAATTAAATTAGTAGTAATAATGTACATTTTTTTATTCAATGTTTAACAAAATATTCTCAACTGAAACACGAAGACAGGACGTGACACATAGTAGCTCCTCCCCTTTAAAAAAAACAGCCAATAGTGCATCATTATATTTTATCACAGCTCTGTGATTGGTTGAGCTCAAGCAGGTTAAATGAAAAGTAATTGAGAAGCGTCTTGAAGGGGGCGGGGCATCTCAGATAACAGAGAGCCTTTGACTGGTCAGAAGATTTGATGAGGAACTGAAAAATAAGGTAACAAAAATAATCATTGATCCATATATGGAAGTGACAAACTGCAATTTTTTGATGTGTATATTGTCTAAATGCTAATTTTGTCACTCTTTTGGTGCTTATTAGCTTATAGATATCCTTCTATCCATCTAAAAAACTTATTTTTATGCTTCATTAGACCATGAATTAACAACCTCGTAATTTACATATCAGTAATATTATCAAAGATCTATTTCTCTATGGAGAAAATGAGTGATGTTTTTGACCTCTGGAACCAAAATGTTGCACTCTCAGTGTTTAAAGCAGGAAAAAGGATTACATAAATTGTGATGTTCATTGAAAGGTCACCAAATCAACTACTCAATTGAGCCACAAATTCAGCTCAGGAGAACTGTTCTGGGTCATGAGCCCATTGAAACGGTCTGCTCAAACACTTTCAGCTAATAGTCACATGGACACACTGTGCAATCAGACGGATCACTCTGTCCCATGTTGTCAGGGATGTTCAGGAACACAAGTGTGACCTTGAAGAAAAGTAACAAGCCACTGAAAAAACTAAAGTATTTTCAACCCCACACAAGATCAGAAGCATTAAATACAAAACAAAAACTCCACTTGTTTGATCTACGGAGGTGATTGTGGTCTGAAAGAAAAACGATGGACTGCAATTTAGGAAAGCATAGCCACTACAAAGACAGTCTAGGGTTTCCTGAAATTATAGGTTTATGTGGACAGGCTGCTGCAAATAGATATTTCACCCAACCAAATATGTAATTAAGAACACAACCCAATGCCATAAAGGACATTTTTAGCTTCGCCTTATTTCTGGCTCACTTTGACTTATTAAGAGAAAGAACAATTCCTTCACACTTAAGCTTTCAAAGACATTTAACAGTAAACTCTGCACTTTGTTCAAACTACTTATTTAAATTGAGCTGAAACAACACAACTCTTGAGTTTTTTGGGGGGACAACTTAATTGTTTTATGTTCAATTCAGTTAAATTGCAAAAACTAGTAAGTTAGCTTAAACCATTTATGTTGTCTTAACACAAATTGATTATGTAGAACTCAGCATTTCTTACAGTGCAATTTGAGAGACTGAAAAGGCATGTTTCAAGCTAAATGTTCAAGTAAATCTGCAAAGTAAATGGAAAAAAACATACAAACTGATGACTAAATTGTAAGAACAAGTACGTAATTGCTGCATCAGTCCATTGGAAATCTCAATGCTTAAATGATATCAAAAAAAGACTGGCACAGACTGTGACTACAAAATGCGAAGAGCACTGAAATCAAGGTGTTCACTAAAATCCATGCATTTCCACAGCTGTGGTCTGAGGTCTGTAGGAGGTATTTTTGTGCTAGTAAAAAGAAAAAGGAAGATAAATAATGGTGGCTTTTCTTACCCCTTTGTGGGAGTCTTTTGTGATGCAGCAGTTTTTGAACACAATGAAGGTTCTTTGTGAGGGGCTGATTCAGGGGTCTAGAGTACATTCCTCAGCCGTGGAGTCCAGTTCGGGGTTAACTTATTTAAAACCCGAAACCCTTCACACAGCAGGCTGACATGAATGGCATCAGAAATCATTCACTTCATATCCAGCAGCATAAATCCATTGACTTATCACTTTTTGTCAATGGAAAAGCTTTTTTTCATACACTCAGTAGCACATTTGTGGTTAACGTTTGACCAGTGGCTTAATCTTTCGCTTGCACAATTGATGCGAATTCACTCCTTCGTTCAACAACTTCTCAAATATGAATTTATTCAGTGAGCAAATGCATAAACCAATGGGATTAACATGTTCTCTTGGGATTTTATTTCACAATCTCTCTAAAGCCAAAGAGCAAGAATAACTAACCGACTGCCATGTAGAGAGCTTGGACTTGGTGTTCTTGTTTCCTACGGCCACCCGTACAATCCGATAATAGCTGGCTGTCTCAACAGATTTGCATCTGGGATGCCTATTTTGACTTTTCTAGCCCTGATTTTAAAAAGCTTACACGTGAAAAAAAAAACAGGACACGCAAGTAACAGATTGCTCTCCGTCAGCTTATCAAATGATTGTACGGAAACATCTCTTGAGCAGGTTTTTGGAAAATGGAAGCAACATATGGCAGCACATCCCCGAATGCATTGCACAGTTTGCCGGAATAAAAGAAATCAAATTTGATGTCAAATAAAATTGTAGCTTAACTTGTGAAGAACTAAAAAAATATTGAAAGTTTGAGTTGAGCTAGACTTCTAAAATCAAGGTAAAGCTCACCAACAAGCTGTGCATTTCAACAGCTGTGTTCAACAAGCACAAACTGTAAATTTACTATATTTTCTAACTGAAACCATTACTGACACTGTTTTGCATGCATAAAACAATCTGCCCTATAAAATTTAAAAGAAATAAAATGTAACTTAATTACCTGGAATGCCAAACTGCAGGGCTTATGGATGTGTAAACATTTCAGCATCACTATGATCAGATACTTTCATTCTACTATTCATTCACGCTAAAGTGATTCCACACCTTCATGAGTTTCTTTTGCCAAATGGAAATTCTGCCATCATTTACTCACTCTCCACTTGGCCCAAACCGGTTTGATTGAATTTTTCTGTTTGACAATAAATTGGAAACTGGTAGCCATTGATATCCATAGTTAGTTTAGTTTTAGTTCGATTCATGGAGAATACAAGTGGCCTTTAGTGCACATACAAATACATATATTTACACACATATACATGTAAACCTCTGCATATGTATACATGCATGTACATAAGTACAATATGTTAGTAACAACATATTCTGGATGTCAGTGGCTACCAGTTTCCAACATTCTACAAAATATTTCTCTATTTTTCTTTTAGGAGAAAGTGAAAGGTGAGCAAATTATGACAGAATTTTCATTTCTGTTTAGGGATGCACCGATCCCGATAATTGGATCGGATATCAGTTCAATACCGCATATTTTTGCGGGTATCGGCCAGCTGGTACCGATCCAAAACTGATCTTGCGCGTGCGCTATATTCTGTGTAATTTATAAGCCAACAAAAGTCATGAAGATAGCCTATTATAAGGCACTAGAAAGTTGTCATGTAGGCCTACTGGATCTCAAATTTTCTGAAGCTATTCTATAGTTTAATGTAAAGTACAGATGAGTATTCAAGTGGTTAAATTCAATGTTCAGTGCTTCCCGCTGCTGCGCCTGTCAATCATTCTCCATTAATTCACAATTTAAACTGCGTGTCGCATTCATGACAACACGAAAAACTTTCTCCAAGACTAATTGTTCCTGTTAATATAAGTAATTGGTGGAGAAATGCATTTAGTTTAGCATTAAATGGGTTCATTTTGACCTGCAACATGGAGATCATTGTTGTTTCTAAATCATGTTGTGCTGTGTCTGTTAGATAAGCAGATCGCATTCACAACACTGTAGTAGAGAGGTTTATTACCTGCTCTTCAAACACAAAGTAGAAAAGGCTCAAAGGTGCTGTGTCTCAGTGCAAGCGCTTCATCCGGGCTCCGTAAGATTATTCTTACAATAAGTTTATGTTCTCTCATCCTTTCGACTGAGTTTATTCTTCCGAGGGGAATACTTAAAGTGGTGCGAATAGTTTGTAAAGCCTGGCTCATTGTGGTTTAAGTAGTTGATTAAATTAATAAAAGTGAAACTGACGGTCCGGCACATATGAATTGTCATTAATAGAAAATTATTTAGCCTAATATAGGCTACTCTGAAACTGTGAATATTTCACTGTCATTTTATATATATTAACATTTTATTTAAAAGACCAGTTTGTCAGATTGTGCGCTGAAGCATGTAAGCGGACCTTGTTTTGAACTACCAATGATTTGGGTCAATAGTGGTAGCCTATTACAGATTTCAAAGAAAAAACTTAATATATAAAAATAAGGAAACATAAACTGGACCACAACAGATCATATCAATGTCATAACAAATGCTCAAAAAATGTAGCCTATAGTTTATAGCAAGCATCATGTTTAGTTAGATTGTGCCATCTGTCATATACAGTATAGGCCTTTAGGTCTGTTATTTTTACTAAAGATATATTATTTGAGTTTCAGCAGAACTATAGAAACTGTATTATTTTAATAAGAAATAAATAAATAAATAAAACTGCACAGTATCGGGATCGGATCTGTATCAGTCGATACTCAAAATTTTGGTATCGAGATCGGATTGTAATGTGTATTTGTAATGTGTATTTATATAGCGCATTTATTGTGTATGGCCATACACCCAAAGCGCTTCACAATCAAAATTGATTCACAATCAATCTCTTTCTTCTGTTGTTATTTTGACTTGGAACCATTGACTTCCATAGTATTTGATTTCTTATTAAGACAACGAACACAGACTTTCAGAAACTCAAAGGTTTGGAACCACTTGAGAGCAAGTAAATTTTCATTTTTGAGTGAACTATCCCTTTAAGAGAATATGGAGGAGTGGTCTGTCACACATCCACTTGACTGAACAGCAGTGAGCTGGCACATTTGTGTTTGTTTGGCTGGCTTGCTCTCATCGTTGCCTCCACAATACACAGAGTCATTAAGCCGCTGGAAAAGAAGACTCTGGGTGATTTCAGGTGAGCGAGCCCTGCCGCCTGTGGGGAAGAGAAATCTCAGCTGTGCCCTTTAAAGTGTTAGCTGGTCCCGGTTGAAGTGCACCATTAGGGTTGCTGCCAAGGACACAGAGTCATGGATGAGTGTTTGAGAGCAAGTGAAGATGATTCAGACAGCGTACCGCTATCAGTTAGCGGCTATAAAGTACAAAATGTGCAGTTCAGTGTAGAGCGATATGACAAAAATATATCACGATACAAGTCATGTCATATCCTGATATAATGATATACACTCACCGGCCACTTTATTAGGTACACCCGTCCAACTGCTGGTTTTGGCAAATTTACTCAGTGCATTTAGGCTTGTAGACGTGGTCAAGTTTAATGACAATGAGTTCACTGTACTCGAATGACCTCAACAGTCACCAGATCTCAATCCAATAGAGCACCTTGAGGATGTGGTGGAACGGGAGACTCGCATCATGGATGTGCAGCTGACAAATCTGCAGCAACTGCGTGATGCTATCATGTCAATATGGCCACAAAGGATTCCACAAAGGCAGTTCTGAAGGTAAAAGGGGTCCAAATCATTATTAGTAAGGTGTACCAAATAAAGTGGCCAGTGAGTGTATATCACGATATAATAGCATTTTACTTCAATCAATTTTTAAAACATACATTGACCACAAATGTTGTCATTTATGTGATCATATTTCTCACTTTATTTAAAACTTCAGGGTAAATCTGTGCTAAAACATTGAGAACTCAAATAAATTTATAAAATATATAACAAATTATTGCAGGTCCACCATAAAAATAAAACAATGTTAAATTAAATGCAAAATGTTGTTTAAATATGTTTTAACAGCTTTTATCTCCTTTACATAATGTTGGTGTTTTAGTTTATTTTGTTTATATACATTACAATTATTAGGATTTATTTATGTCCATTTTAGTACTTTTAGTTAGGCTTGGTTCACTGTATATTTTTTGGATTGTTTTAGGGTGACAATTTTAACATTTGTCCCAGGAGAACGGATTAAGCCTTTTGACTAATTCTGGAGCATTTGTAGCAATTCTAATTAATGTACACTGTGCCTGCCAAATAAGCAAATGAATAAAATAAAACTTGTATTTTCAAGAATGCACATTTCTGGTGATGCTGTTATTCATGTTTCTGTCTACATCCTCATCCAAATGCTGAAAAAAGAATGACCTTAAACAACTTTGTGACACCATGAAATAAAAGATGTACCTTTTAATATGAAACGCTAGAATTTTTTATTTTGTTTGCTTATATCGTCATATGGTCAGAATGAGGGCAGCATGGTGGCTCAGTGATTAGCACTGTCGCCTCACAGCAAGAAAATCACTGGTTCGAGTCCCGGCTGGGCCAGTTGACATTTCAGTGTGGAGTTTGCATGTTCTTCCCGTGTTGGCGTTGAGTTCCCTCCCGGTGCTCCAGTTTTCCCCACAGTTTAAATATATGCGGCATATGTAAATTGATTAAACTAAATTGGCCATAGTGTATGTGTATGAATCTGAGAGTGTATGGGTGTTTCCCAGTACTGGGTTGCGGCTGGAAGGACATCCGCTGCATAAAACATATGCTGGATAAGTTCATTCTGCTGTGGTGACCCCTTGATGAATAAAGGAACTAAGCTGAAGAAAAATGAATGAATGAATATTGTCAGATTGCACAGCCTTAGTTCAGTCCCTCACTCCCTCAAAGCTCTAGTCTCCAAAAGTGCCACTTACCTAAGAGCATGTCTAGTTCTGTTTATTGCACATGTGTGGTCCTTTTTCTTAAGCCCTTAAGACAATAAGTGGGCCAAAAAATATGGTATTCTCTGAGGTTTTCTATCATTTGCACACAGAAGTGCAGATAAACTCAAGCAGGTTCAGTGTATAGGCCAGTCTCTCTGGTTCCATTCCACCATTAATCAAAGTCTCCAAACTTCACACCATGGTGAGAAATATTTTCCTGTCAACTGCTCGCTGAAATCTCAGCACACGTCACGCGAGCAATGAGGAACTTGGTCTGGAAAAAAACTGGAATGGAGACACGTACCAAACGTACTGCAGGTCTCCTTAACCCCGATCTCAGATCCTCCCAAGAGAGGAGTAAACATCATTATAGACTAAAAATATTAGGAACCCAAACAAACTTGCTCAATAGTTGGCACTATGTTTGACAACATGATATCATCAAACAGGTTTAATTGCACAGTTGTTTGTGTGTTTAGTGTGCAGTTTATTTAAGTTGAGTCCAATCATATAGGATTATTTAAATGATAAAATGCAAGAATGATTAAATATAATGAACCCAAATGGATACATGCTTTAGTCTGTGACACTTTCATATTCCTGAAGATTCACACTAGAGTTTGTTTTGAAAAGGACTGGGAGATTTTTTTCAGTGGTCTCAGTCTGAACATTTGGTGTGCGTCTACTTTTAACACTTTTGTTCATGTAAACTCAAGAGGTATTTTACATTTTTTAACCAAACCTACCTAGTATAAACACCATTAGGTACAAATACGTGTACTACTAAAAAAATGGGTTAAAATTATTTAATAAATAATAATAATAATAATAACAACAAATGTAATAATTTTTGGATTGAATAAAACAACCCAACTAGCTAGGTCAGGTTAGCCAAATATGACTAATGTCCTAAATTGACCCAACTGCTTAGCTAAAAACCCCTTAGATTGGGTTGTTTTTAGCGAAGCATTTTTGGAATGATGTTTGTCCAAATTCAGTGGTAAAGCATTCCAATGACAATTGTACAAGATTACTACTTAAATCCAACAGCAATGAGTGAAATTAAGCAACACCACAATCTCATTTTGATTTGTATTTACTGTCAATTAATAGTTTTATTTAACTATAACTGCTTGCTTCAGGAAAGAAACGCAGCTTTGAGTAAGAGCTGCTGGTCTCCACAAGTCTCATCTTGACCACTAAGCTATTTATGATAAATATGAGGCCTACTTTCTGTGAAAGCGCACAGGTCAGTTGGGAAATAGCCTACATTAAATAGCTCCAAAAACAACTTTTCCTTTTCTCATCATTCGGAATCCTCTAAAGGCCAGTACACAACAAACCGACGGCAAACAACTAGCACTGACGAAACCCAATTGTGTTGCTGGTTCCATCTGGATCAAAATGCTGTACATGAACACACCAAACAGACAACAGCTGACTGAAATGACAGAGTGAGTTGTCTTTCTGCACTCTCTTTCTGAAAATGTGTCTTTCTGCACTCTCAGAGGGCAATAACGGTTTTCACATTCACAACGAGAGAACGGAACGTCCAACCAAAGTGTAAACAAAGCAGCGTTCAGTACCCTTATCACAATTGTCACTCATTATGGTGGGATTCGCTCCTGCAAATATGGCTTATAATCTAAAAATCCATATCGTTTGCAAATATTTGGCCTCTTTGTGTTCCTTCTTGACTTGAATTGCTTATTTGCCAAGTCACACCAACATCCCCTTTAAGAACAGTCTTTTCACTTGGCTGCCATCTTTGAAAGGCCTCTCAGGCATTCTGTGTAGGGGTAAACATCAAATTCTCAAAATTGCTGGCAAAGCTTATGATTAAACTTCATATTAGGAACCACCAATACATTTAAACAACAACTGTCTGTTCAGTTTCATTTCTAAACGTTAGATTCACACAAAATCTGCAGAAAATCACATCTGGTCGTAGCCCCTCCCCTAGAGAATCCTCAGTCTATAGTGATCGATGATTGGCTCCAGTACTTGATTCGCCATATTGACCGTTACACCTTTCCCCCATTCAGAACTATATGAGTGACACGTCTTGTGTATTCTATAGTCTTTGGTCACACTCGCACCTTGATTCGTTGCTGAATAACCAGTCAGAGTGCTCTCTCCGACGACCAACACCGATTCAACATGCTGAATCGGGCCAATGAGCTCCAACGTGGACCAACAAAGCCCAACGGCCGTACTATTGCACTATTGTAAAACACATTTCATTATTAAATATACATATAAAAAAAACAAAAAACAAATAAATACATTAATAAGATAGGATAATACATGATAAACAAGTTTTTCCTGGTGACACTTTGCTGAAAACTGCTGAATATCTGCTCAATACTGCTGCATTTACTGCTGAATGTCTCCTTAAGCGAGTTTGTTTCATTAAAAAAAAGCCTTTTGGAGTCATTAAAAGCAGGACGGTCCAGTAGTTTTACAGAAATTGTGCAGAACAAACACAGAGTTGGGTCTTCACCTATAGGCAAAACACCATGAGTTATACTTGTATGTCCAATACGACATAAAATACTACAATAATAATAATATACTACAAATAAACCAGTCTATTAGTAAGTCACCGAAAGATTCGTCCATAGGTAAAGGTCACATACAGGGCTTCCCCCACATTATCTGCACCACATCATAAGCCTTTTAGGTCTAAGCATCCTGGGAACCATAGCTTAGTGACGTAACATCACAACAGTGCAAGGTATGCACAAACTCGTGCCAACATCGCCCCACTGAAGCGTGAACGCGTCGATTAACATCCTGTTTCCCTTCAAATCCAGTCATGCGAATTTTCACTGAGGTCATAAAAATCCTTAGCCAAACTACAGGCCATTTGCACCTTCGTGATGTGATGACATGGATTAGAGATCCCACTGTGTGACATGGCTCTGCCCTCCCCTTCCTCTCGCCACTTTATACAAGCAACAGTGGCGTGATGTAACACTTTTACAGAGGAACAGCCAGCATGACTGTTTTTTCCCTCTTAGAAAAGGGGCAGATAAAAAGTCACAGTGCATCGAAAGCATGTCTGTGCTAAAAGAATTTCTGGGACATCGCCAACCTCGCTTCAGATCATCCGAACCCACTACAGTCACTGTCCACAGAAGATGACCAGAGTTTTAATGTCAAGTATACAGCCTAGTGATATTAACAAACATGGTAGACACTTAAATAAACTTACAATCTTGCATTGCATTAATGTAAACAGTGATACGATAAGGCATGGGCCGGTATAAGATTCTGACGGTATGGTAACCTTGGATAAAAATATCACGATTTCACGATATTGTGATTACTGCTCTAAAATATGTTCTTTTTAAACGTCTGGGTAAAAAACTAAAACTTTTTTCCATATCGAACACAATATATTTCATCTTGAGAAAATAATTTGAAGCAGTAAACATGTCAGACTGAATAATGAAATTAAATCATTGACTTCTGCTGTCTTCATTTGTTTCAAAAACACTGAATTACAATTTAAAATAGCATCTTTGGATATCTGTTCTGCTGGAGATACTGTTGTCCTAAAAAAATGTACAAAAAAAAAATGTAAATGAAAAATCATATACCTTAGGCACGGTATAGCAGAAAATGTTGGCGGTTTTAAAACCTTGTTTTTTTCCAAACTGCGGTATACCTTGAAAATTGTTATCGTGCCATGCCTAGATACGATGATCAGATATTTCTGATTTTGGAACTCATTATTTCTGACGTTCACATTGTTGAAATTGGGGATGCAATGATTATAGATTTTGGTTGTACGATTATAATCTGAGGAATGCTCATGGTTTCACGATTATTATACCTTCATTCATTTCAAAACACTACTAGTTTAGAAAATCACAAGAAAACTCCTCAAATTTTAAAGTGTTATTTATTGCTGCTCAGTAACCAATTAATACAGCACAAAATAATAATAAAAACAAACAATGGTCCATCTCACTTTGTCGACTTAAAAATAAGTGAAAAAAATGTTTTTGGAATTTAAACATAAGTAATAATTTCACACTGAAAATAAACGACAGAACAATGACTGAATAAATAACTAAATAAAAATAGGAATACATTATTAAAAATAGTATTTGTCTAATGTAAATCTAAGCTACATATTAGCAAGGTATTTCCCTTTTAAAGAGAACAAATTTAGCTGAAAAGCACTTTTGATCAACTATATTACAAAATAGTTTGGTATTTTTCATTTAGTATTTTTTTTCTCTTTGGAGTAGAAGTATATTCCATACAAAGTATGAAGCTGATCAGTAGCGTTCTTGTCACGTGACTCGCGATGTGCTGGCGCTATTCTTTCAACTAGGTGTGCCTGGAAAGCGTGAGCGTCGCTCCCAATATGCGCACACAAGCCGCGTGCCTCGATGGCAAATAATGAACTTGCATGCACAAAAGATGCAGTGTGTGAACGGCCCTTAGTTAATAGCCTCAGCCATAGTAAATCCAGTGTGTGTGGGTTTTAGCATCGGTGTTCAAGCTCAAAACTTTAAACCAGCGCACAGCTGGCATAACTTTAAGTTGCAGCAGTTTTGTTCAGTGCAGAAACGCGGTGTTGAGGAGCCTTTACGATTAATTAACCATGACGAATTAAATAGTGAAATTAGTTAATCGCTGCATCCCTAGTTTAAATACAATAAATGAAAAAAATAAATATTGCTGTTCCGACTAGAACTAGAAAATCTGACAGTCAGGCAACAGAGTTGAGATGTCATGTGCACATGTGCTACAGTAAAGAAGAAGGCTTATGACAGTAGTTAAACAAAAAAGGTTTTTAGCAACATATTCATACTTGTTAATAGCAGTTTGCTGGTAATATCTGCCAATTAGGTGAAGTCAGACCTGTCTCTTCATCTGAGTTCAAGTCTGAATTTTTGAACCCATGAAGGCCTCTACTGCACAGTTCAGAATGCTTAACCACAATATAAGGTTGCACATCACAATACTGGAAAAATCTGACATTTCGATATTTTGCTTTGCTGCGATATGAATATAATTTAACCAGTTGATTTAAATAACTTTATTTGGAAAGATTTCATTAATTTACATCAACTGGGATGATCAAGTCTTTTTCTATGCAGTGCATGTGCATAAAATAAATTACAAGCATATATAAATGCAACAGAGAAAAAATAGAAGTTAGATGCTTTATGGTTTTCTGGGGAGTCTAACAGTATTCAAGGACAGAAATTGAACAATCAGATGTAAAATGATATGGCCATCATTGTTTGAATCATTTAAAAATATATATATATATATTCATCTTTTAATGTTTAATAAATAATCTAATCCTGCGACGTGGCTATTGCTGATACACCCATTGCGATATCGATGCTCAAACGATACATTATTGTTCAGCCTTACCAGAATATTGCAAGCAAGTTTGTAGCAAAGATTAACTGTATTTATTTATTTATATGATGAAGACTATACAGTGCTATTTTACATTCAATTATTCAATTGATTTACCTAAAAACTCTTACACAATCCATAAAGCACTATATATTTATCTGTGTGTGCTAATGATTAGTTTATTATATTTTATGCAGATGAACTCTCACCCTAATTGATCTCAAACAATTGAATTATTTCCAAAACAAGTTCATCTGGTGAAATTGCATTTAGGCCTGTCACGATATCTATTTATTTGTGGTATGAAATACAGCAGCAAACTGTACTGTGATAACAATATCATTGTGAGTTTAAGACCATTTTGACACTATAAAAGCATCATAATGCAAGTACACTTTTCCAAAGAACACATAATATTTTATTCTCAAGAATATTTTATTTAATTATAGTCATTTTAACAAGTTAATATTTAGGCATCGGAAACATATATACTGAACAAATAATTAAATAATAATAATAATAATAATAATAATAAAAAATGTTCACAAAAAAGTGCAAGGTGAAAAGAACTAGAAAAAAGTAACAGATCTATTTTCAGTCGTCAGGCACCCACATGAAAACATACTATAGTAATTACTACAGTGTTCTATCTCCAATGATTGCCTGTGCAATCAGCTAAAATGTGGCTAGAATTGGTTTTTATGTATGGACGATATATACATTACATAAAAATGATTGAAGACTTGTTCATGTGTTGTACAATAAGTCGATATATTGATTATTGATACAGGTTTAATTGCAATAGATATTGCAGAAAGACAAAATATTGCAATGTCAATTTTTTGTGCAGCCCTAAAGACGAACATCACTGCAACACTCCACTGATCAGGGGTCTCATTTATAAAGGTAATGAACAGGGTGGAAACTTGTGTATGCCACTTCATACACGAAGCTGTGGTCTACAAAACACAAACTTGAAAGGAGAATGTCCACATCTGTAAGTAAACTCAATGTAAACATATTTAACCTAAATATCGACTTAATTTGACCAATTTAAAAATCATCATATGAACAATAATCCTTATTAAATAAATTAAAAGTTCACGTTTAGTACCCAAAACTTTATAAATGAAAACCCTCAAGCCTCCCCAAATACATGAATCAAAATATCACCAAAAGAAGATTCGGTTTGTGAGAAAGACAATTCACTCATCTAATAAACATCATTTCCAAACGTCATATCTGGAGGAACATGATAAAAGTGCAAGGACTTGACTTTGAAAATAAAATCACTATCTTCTATGTGAAATCACGATTTTGCTATTGCGAATAATGTCATGTTGTGGTTCACTCTGCGTCAAAACCTTGGCAAATAACAATAAAGTCGATTTCCATATCAAGATGTTTTAGCCTTGAACTGCACACCATCTTCTGTTTGTCGGCTAAGATAAGATAACGAAGATATTCTTTTCTTTACAGGAGATTTATTGAGAATACAGTCTGTGTTAGGTCTTTCCAAGGTATGGTCAAGTCAGATAAGAGTCAAAGAAACGGTGTGAGGAGTGAAGCAGCACATTCCCCTAATTACCTAATCTATCCATGGACACACAAAGCTTACAATGGAGAGAGAGGTGTCACAGCCATGGCAGGGTGTTATGCAAACTGACACATAACTGAAAAGTGGAACAGACTGACATTTGTGAAGTTATTAGATCAAGACTTTAATCAAAACCAAGCAAAATACTACAAAAATATTAGCTACAAGCATTTAGACAGCCTTCCAGTATTGCTGATTTCCAAACAAACGCCACAAAATTCCATAATTAAATCACAAGTGAAAATAAAAGCTAGATATTTATGTGTTTACATGCTCGTTAGCTCATGAACTGAGAGAAAAATGATAAATGATATGAATTTAATGAACCATAAATCATAAACACATGCGGTAGCAATTTATTGTTGATCCTAATCTACATGATGCATAGAAAAGTATGAAAACGGTTAGATTTGCTGTTGTTTTTGAATGAAGTCTCATATGCTCACAGAGTATTCATGTATTAGATTATTAAAAATACAAACAAACCAGTGATACTGTGAAATATACACTGAAGGATCATGACACAACTGGACTAAGAGCTGCTGAAAGTTCAGCTTGGAGTAACAGGATAAACTGCATTTGAATACATAAGCCTACTTAAATAGAAAGTTGACATTAGATTTCACAATGTTGATGTTTTTATATTGTATTTGTGATCAAATAAAGTCTGCCTTGGAGACCACAAGAGATAAAAACATAAACAAACATTAACGTTTCCAAATGTTTGGTAGTCTTTAAGAAGCCTGTTTTGATATAGAAACATGAGACTTCAGCTCACTCTAATAATAATCTAACTGTGATTAATATTATTAACATCAATATGTGAAATTCTAATTTAGTACAAAAAACATGTACACACACACAATGCCACAAAATCTACTTAAAACAAGCTGCTTGAATTTTAGTAGGAACATAAACTACTTGTCCAAATCATGACGTAACGTTTGCGTAATTCTGATGTGACATTTGAGAATAAGAGTTACTACAAAAATAAAAAGTGTTTCCATCTCAAGAGAGATATGTTTAGTGAGGGAAATTTGCTTTTATATTCGCATATTCGGTCATTTTTGAAAAGGGACCACTTGACATGATCACAATGTTGTTTACAATTCTCCTTTGAATATTTGGTGTAAAATAGCGTGTAAATATGACTTTAAAACAACATTAGCACTATTTAATAGACTGTGAACAATGTTGTATTTTTATAGTCATTGGCTGCTAATATGATTTCACTATTTAGAATATGCAAAAATACTTTTCTGAAATCATATTATTAAGGAGAAAGTCTGAATGCGCGAGAATAAAACCAACTTTACCTTAATGATATGTTTGGGAACAGTATGTTTTGTCCGATATAAACGCATACAGCGCCACGACACGCGCACTGCGGGTCTTTTAACCGTTAGAAACAGCCGCTCACAACCTCGAGACCATCGCGATCAGATCAAAAACTCGGTGGAACTATTCGGTATATCTACCACCGATCATCCGGTGTTATACGGACGTGAATTTACAGCTGTTACGGTACTACTAAAGGTCCCATAGGCCAGAATCATAGCCGCACAATGACACACGGCAGCGGATGAAGGTACAAAACGAGACGCAGATATTTCACGGATATCAACGAGTCGGTTCACGTTACCTTCTTCATTCTCGGTCCCTCGGCCACGGTGCCGTCACAGTTGACAAAAGCCTCGCCGCCGTTCTGTTGCGGGTCCGACCGCTTCATAGCGGACGCCTGCGGCATCTTCATGGGGCTCGGTGCGACGGTCACCGGGCTCGGCTCCACCGCCGCAGCCGCTGCCATGGATGTTGACGAAGAGTTTATTTCAGTCTTCTTCTCCTCTGCCTTGGGTGTCAGCGGAGATATCGCCGGGGGAGAATCTTTACCGGCCACGTCTTTTAATTCGACCTCGGCCATTTTCGTTGCCACAGCCTGGACTGACATCGCTGCGATCCGCACGGTGCTTTTTTTCCAATACAGAGAAGCGACACACGAACGGATACGCGGTGGAATGACGCGCTGCGCAAAGCAGCATGGAACATGTAGTTCCCGTGTACTAAGGTGGTTGCTAGAAGGGATACAGCTGCGGCTGGAAGTTAACGATAATTATTCATTAACTTATCAATAAATTGTTTTTTATTAACGTCTACCCCTACATCAACCATCACAAAAAGCAAAAACATTAATTATACAGAGTATTATTCAATTCAGTATCATTTTATTTATTAAAATACTCATTAAATTGTACTTCATTAACGTCTACCACAACCTTAAACCCAACCATCACAGTAATGTAAAAATATGAATTATTGTTTTACATTGCCACAAAAATTATGCTATATTGTTGTGTGTCCGCAGCTGTCTCCCTCCTAGACTTTACCATTTACTGTTTCATTAACGCATCATGTATTATAAACAATAACAGTTAAACAGTAAAAGGCAGTGAAATAAAAACATAATAACAGACGACCTTCATACGTAATAAGTCAAATATTACTTCCCATTTTGACGATTTTATGAACATAAAATTATATTAAATGCAAATAGTGTATTATGGTTTATATACCTTATAGTGAACATAAATATAATGAATAATACAATCTAAATATGGGTTATGTTCAATGCTTTCTATATATTGTGATGTACGTTATATACTACATATAATAACACTTATATGTTAAAATCAACAACATACATTTCTGACCTTTACTTATTATAACTAACATTTAAATAAATATTAGATAATTAAAATGTTTGTTAATTGGGTTAAACCAAGTGAACAAAATATTTATAATTTAAAATTACAATTGAACAATAATTTGGCACTGTAATGTCCTTAAAGACTCATTTAATGTCATTAAATTAGTCTAGTTTTAAATATGCCAGACATATTTACATTGTTTGTATACAAGCTATTTTTTAATAAATAAAAGTATAAATGGTGCCTTCTGTAAAGTCTTCAAGGAAATGTATGATAGCCAAAAAACATGAAACAAGACACATAAAAACAACATAAATATGTTAAACGGCTTATTAAAAATATCTTATGCATACCTTATGCATGAATATTATATATCAATTTCATGTTGTATTATTGCTGCTTGTTTAAATTACTTATTTAAAATAAGCTGAAAAAACTTTTGGGACAACTTAATTGTTTTATGTTCAATCCACTTAGTAAACTTAATCTATTTGTGTTGGTAATGAATGATGTGATGTTTTTTACAGTCTACGATATTCCAGCTCCAGTATTTGTTAAAGCCTTGCACATACTGGTGCATTACTACCATTTATAACCTTATGCGGGACCGCAGCACTACCATCCAGTGGTTAATACTGGAAACAGTTCAACACTTTAAAAAATAAAACAACAATGCTGGTCATTTATTATTCTGAAAAACAAAGACAAAAGTGGAAGCTCATTCCATTTCAAGTTTCACTGCAGACACAATACAAAATATAAACAAAAACATTCTCCTCAATTAAGTAATTTGGCATTCAAGATCAGAATCACCCTTCACTATACTGATAAATGAATCATCCAGATATAGATGAACAGAGAAATTAAATTAGGAAGGATAAGGCTGTAAAGTAATTCTGACTCAAGCGGTTTCATAGTTGCACATCACTGCTAATGTAACGGAGGTCCATTCTTTCAGGAAAAAATTAAAAGTTGAAGAAAATCTATCAGTAACTGCTTTAAAAAAACACAACCTGGCCATCATAAATCACAATCTAGCAGTGTCCACCCACAAACCATAAAGAGCCTACATTCATGTAAAAATACATTGTTTTCCCTAATATGAAGAGCAAAATACAAAAATCCTGTGGAACAAGGTCCATTTGGGCACTTTTTTCAAGTCATAAATATCTCAGCATTGAAGATTAAAACATTTTCTTCAGCTAAAATGACTTTCTGTACTCCACCTGTATTTGCATTCAAAGTTGCAAGTGATATGACAGTACGATGCATCTCAAAAGACATGCAACATCACAAAAGTGTAAAGGTAAAAAAATCACATCCCAGTGTTTGTGCAGTGTTTTTGTTTTCTTTGTGGCAAATACTGATGTTTCGCATCTCAGTCACCGAAGATCCAGAGTACATTTACACCTGAAAGACCTAGATTTACTCTCCTGTCACACAAAAAGATAAAAGAGGGTGAACATGTATTTAATAATCAAAGAGCCGAAGTACAGTAAGAACAGTTATACAAGTAATAACATTTCTGGTTATCATACACGGACAGAATCCATTCATTAACAGAATCCGAAATGTACATTATTTCATGTTATATAGTAATATCTAACAGGCAGCACAGTGGCTCAGTGGTTAGCACTGTCGCCTCACAGCAAGAAGGTTACTGGCTGGGCGAGTTGGCATTTCTGTGTGGAGTTTGCATGTTCTCCTCGTGTTGGCGTGGGATTCCTCCGGGTGCTCCGGTTTCCCCCACAGTCCAAACACATGAGCTATAGGTGAATTGAATAAACTAAATTGGCCGTATTGTATGAGTGTAAATGTGAGAGAGTGTATGGATGTTTCCCAGGGCTGGGTTGCAGCTACAAGGGCATCCGCTGTGTAAAACATATGCTGGATAAGTTGGCGGTACATTCCACTGTGGTGACCCCTGATATATAAGAGACTGTTTTCGAAGAAAAATGAATGAAAAGTAACATTTAATTATTGTTGTCAAAAATATCGATATATTGATGAAAATCGATACTGAAATATTTAAAATTATATAAATGTTGTTTTTGGTTAGTATCGATACTGGCTTTGCTCTCTTGTGCACTCTTCTCACCAGCAGAGAGTTGAATAATTCATAATAATAATACTAATAATATTAAGATTTTAACACTTGTTTTAATCAGAAAATAAGATGAGATTGCACTAAGAACTTTAGTTTTTTTGCTTTTTGTACTTCTTTAGGACTGCTGACGTATAAACAAGCAATTAAAATTATGGACTTAAAGCCTATGCAATGGCATCACTGTGAAGTTTTATGTAAACAAAACCTTTTTAGTTTTGATAGTTTTATTAAATTCAATTATCTTAAATTGTTTTTTAAATGTTTAAATAATCATGTTCCAATGATGTTTTCAGATCTAATCAGTAGGCATCAGACCTCTCACAGAGTCACACGAGCAACTGCTAATGGTGACTGTCTTGTACCAAAGTGTAAGACCTCTTTTGGTCAATCTGTTTTTTCTGTTAAGGGAACCAAATCGTGGAATGATTTACCTGTTAGCCTAAAATTAGAAAGTAATATAAATATTTTAGTAGTGTTCTTAAAAAGTGGCTAAAAACAAAACAGCAGTGTTTGCACAAATAGTGTGTTTGATCGTGCCGTCTTTGCTTTTGCCTTACAGTAATTTTATGTAAAGAATTATAATGTTATGTATTTGTATATATGTTATTTTCAGTTTAGGTCAAGCCTTCCATGGACGGGTGTTGAGAATTTAGCAAGTCTGCTAAAACACTTAAACAAATGCATTTGGTTGTCCAGTGTAATTGTGATGTCCATGTCAAATAAATAAATAAATAAATAAAATAAAAACCTGGTTTAAGCTTTATATGGTTAAGTTATCTTTTTCTTTTACTTGACTTGCATACTTTTAATGTTGTGGATTGTGACCCCATGGTATCGAATATCGATATTTTTTTTAAAGTGTCGTGGTATTTTTCCAGTATTGTGACAACACTGTCAATTTTTAAGGATGCACCAAAAACGTTTCAGACAAAAATGGCATTTTTAGACAAAAGAGAAAAATGGCTGATAATATGACTATTAATTAATTAATCCACTTGTTAAGTGTGACATCACGCAAAGCAGCTTCCGAGTTCAAGAGCTCTATCAAACTGTATAGGAAGACTCAACAAATGGTAATAATAAACGTTTACAAAAGCGATGTAATACTTTCGAAAATCACGATCGCAATATATACATCCATGCCTATTATCTGATGGCCAGAAAGTGATGGATTTTTTAGAAATTGTTAAAATATTAGTGTCTGAGATGCAGCAGATCAAGAAACTGTTGTGTACAGCATGATTGTATATAAAATTCACTTTATTATGTGAAATGACTATAAAGTGGTCATGAATATTTTCTCAATTCAAATGAGTAGCGGCTTGGACTCGGAAACAGTATTTTATAGGTTACGACTTAACAAGCGGATAGGTGAATTGTAAACAACTAACAAAATTACTTTATATCATGTAATAAAATAATAAATAATTATTACAAAGCAGTTCCTTTTTGGTTTTGATTTTAAGCAAGGTACATCCAGAATTTTCAGTTTCGTCTCAAAATTGTCATCATTTTTGAATAAATAGATCAGAATTATTGCTGTAAACTTATGTAAATTGAATAAGTGACAACTTTTTAATTAAGTGGTTGTGTTTTTACGATAACTAAAATTGATTTTCAACATTAGAATGGACTCCAGAAAAAAATGAAACCAATAAATCCTATAAAAATCTAAATAAATAAAAAAACAACAGGAAAAAAAAAAGATATTATTGTTCTACACTCACCCCAACATGCCAGACTCCTTGGTTTTAATAATGTAAAGGAACATGAGGATTGTATGAAACAAGTTATTTCTGCCCTGAAAATACAAAACAAAAATTAGATTAGTCTTATGATCATAATTATTCTCTCATTAATAACAGTTGGACGGTATCTACTTACTTTGGGCAAGCTGTAAATGTGTCCCTGGTAGACGAGCTGATAATGAGGAGGATTTGTGCTACTTTGATGGATGCAGAACAGGTTCTCATTGGACACATCTGTCAGAAATTCACATGTTAGACTCATTGATTAAACATGATTTACTAAAACCCACTGTCTAAAACGCATACCTGGTTTATTTGGCGTCTGCATAAAATGCTGGGATGTAAAGGTTTTTCCGTCTGGATACTTCGGATGTGGAGGCAGCCGTGAGTCCAGGTATGTACACAGCATGTGCATCAGGACCTGACAACACAAGTGTTTGAGTAATGCATCAACATGACATGTACAATGACATCCTCTTAACTATAATGCATTGGTAATATGAACACACAGCAGAGTCTGTGGGAAGGTCTGTGTCCCATTTCCGGTTTTTCAGATCTCCTCCTCCATTCCAGCGGAAAGAGCTCATGCAGCCGCTGTGGGCTAGTTCTACAAGAGAAATGCACTGATGTTAAATTAGTACAATGCTACAGGACAATGAGAAGTCTCTATATTCATTAAAGTCCACGTGAAACAAAAGCTGCTGAGACTTTTATATCAGTATGTTGATGTACTCCCAACTGAAACTGAATATTAAGTAGGGGGTGGGGCTTTCTTTTTGCATATCATTCCCTTGTACCAAACTAACATTAAGAGAGGCATGGCTAATATTTTAGGTGATATCATCAAACCGACATCATCACTAAAGGATCGCCACTCCAAATAAGCAAAAAAAAAAGATCAGACTTTAATTAAAGAACACCAAAACAAACTCTCTTTTTTTTCAGTGGATAAACATGCATGGAATAATTGTTCAGCTAAGCAAAGCAAAAGCAAAATAAACACTATGCATTTTGATTTCACACAGACATTAAGTGCATTCTGCTCACCCTTGATTCTCTCCACCAGGTACTCTTGGTTTGGTGTGACGTCCAAATACTGCACGATGGCATTGAGGGTGGGGATTGCGGAAGCTTTGACTACGGCAGCTTGTTTGAGACTGCTGATACTGGCCTCTTCATGATACAAGAACAACAGAAGTCAGACATACAGTAAGAGTGTGGTGAAAATTCAATGAAATATATCTGAAAGTAAGTAAATAAGTAAGCAAGCAAGCAAGGAAATAAGGGAGGAAATAAGTAAGTAAAGAAGGAAATAAGTGAGGTAGAACACAAATAAATAAGAAAGGAAGGACATAAATAAGTAAGGAAGGAAGGCAGGAAGGCAGACAGGAAAGATTACCTCCAATTTGGAGCTCAGGGCAGCCCATCCTCCTGAGCTGACTATTGATTGAGTCCATCTCTTTGACCAGATGAACGAGAATGGTGTCATTTATCCACTGGAATAACAAGAAAAATACTGAGAGCTCACTTTACAGACTTTTTACAAACTTTGTGTCAAAACAAACTAATTCAATAATAATAATAATAATAATTATAATAATAATATTGTATCAGATATTTATGTTTTTTCACAATATATTTAGTTTCTTAAAGGCACAGTATGCAATTTTTGCCACTAGAGGGCGTGTATTCACAAGAAACAAAGGCATAGTTTGTTGACCCAGAGACTGAAAGAGTCTGAGAGTCTGGAATCATAAAATGTATATCCGACGAGACTCCAGCAGAAATCAAATTCTTTGGCGTTTCACTGTTTTTCTGTAAAACCAAACCAGAATACGAGGGTGTGTGACGTCATTAGTATAAACACATAGCATATGTTCCGACTAACTTGTTAAAAATCCCATATTCCTCGGGATCTGAACATTCTTCAAAACATTTGCGATAATGCAAGTGCTAGTCAGCAAGTGGTTTTTAGCTATGTTAATGAGAATAAATCATACATATTGTGCCTTTAATATTATATATCCAGAGGATAATAACTAATTATATATTGATAATTAGATAAAAATGTAATCAATTAATTTTACAAAGAAATAATAAAGCATAAATGCGGGACTCTAAGGACTCACGTTTCTCAGTTTAGCAGTCCAGCTGTCAATACTATCCGTCACCAAACGACTCGTTGTGATTCTAGCCCAGACCTGTAATAAAACAGAAAAATCGCTTTACTTCATAACGCCTAAAAAAGAAACTACACACAAAGAATATATTATTAAATGGACATAAAAAATGGTTAGTTCACCAGAAGACTTGACTTAACTGTCTATTTAGATTACAGTTTGAAGTATCAACATTTCAGGTGAATTACTGACATGATACTGTCTATATTTGGTGTTTTGAAGATGGATACATTTCTCATTGGTTTGTAATGACATGGTTAAGTAAATGATGACTGGAATTGATGAAGGAATTTTGGATTAAGCTAACCCTTAAAGGGGACCTATTATGCTCCTTTTTACAAGATGTAAAATAAGTCTCTCATGTCCTTAGAATGTGTGTGTGAAGTTTTAGCTCAAAATACCCCACAGATAATGTTTTATAACTCTTTGAAACTGCCCCTTTTAGGCTTTGATCCTAATTGTGCCGTTTTGGTGACTGTCGCTTTAAATTCAAATGAGATGTGCTCTTTTCAAAAGAAGGCGGATCTACAAATGCCTGTGTGTCAGCATTGTGGCAGATTCGAAAACAAGACTAGCATCCTATGCTAATGAGGGAGAGATTGTCACTAAGGGGCGGGGCTTTCATGACATGTACAATGCGAGAATGCCAATCAAAGTGTTTCTGCAGACTGTTTTAATCAAGTGTGATTATAAAAAATATAATTAATACATGTTTATCATTAGAAGCTGGTTAAATTCACACACTTTTGCCACACAACTGTGTTTAAACCCCTTATGAAAGTGATTTTTGCATAATAGGTCCCCTTTAAATAAAGTGTCTCGATCCTCACCTCTTCAGCAGCCTGTTTAGAGCCCAGTTCTGTGTCGTCTTTATGGGCTGAAGGTGCTTGTGAACGACAGGCCGGCTGATACTGAAACTTCCTCAGGCTCTGTGCGTAATCACCCACTGTACGGTTGTAGTTCCAGAATGACGGACTGTGTCTTGGAGATGTTGACTCCGGACTTCCTAAATAAGCAATTATTGCATTGATAACTGTGTAGTAGGGCTGCACAATATTATCAATACTAAATCGTTTCAACATCAATATTACAGTGTTCAATTATCACATCACAGGGTCTGCAATGTTAAACTGGAAATGTAGTTGATTAGACAGTTGTAATATAATATAATATGATATGATATAATATAATATAATATAATATAATATAATATAATATAATATAATATAATATAATATAATATAATATAATATAATATAATATAATATAATATAATATAATATAATTCATTCATTTTCTTTTCGGCTTAGTCCCTTTAATATAATATAATATAATATAATATAATATAATATAATATAATATAATATAATATAATATAATATAATATAATATAATATACCTAATTGACTGCGGTGGCTTTTCTCCTCTTCTGAACGTAAAAACTTCTCCAAAGTCTTCAGGTCATCGATGCAGTCCTCCTTACCTCCAGGCGAATTAAAAACAGAAGGAGACGTGCGATAACGAGAACGGAGGCTGGTGTTTTCTGCTGGACCGAGGCTGCTGGGATATGGAGGAGAACTTGGAGATGAACTGTAGTTCAACACCTGCGCACATCAAAAGCACACGTGTAAGTGATCACAATAAAATATTGAAAATACAACTTTAAGGAATCATTTTTTATAACAATAGTCAACTAGAGGTGGGTGATGTGACAAAACTCTCATATCACGATACAAGTCATCTCATATCCTGATAACAATACACAGTATAAACATTCAAAGTGAATCAAAAATGTTTTCCAATACAGTCCCATGTAGAGCTGCATGATATTGGAATAAACTGATATTGCGATATTCTATTTTTCTGCGATAAATATTGCGATATGAATACAGTTTCACAAGACATTTGATGGTTTTCTGGGTAGTCTAACAGTATTCAGGTACAGAAATTGAATAATCATAATGCAATAAAAAAAAAATTAATTTTTTTTTTGTCTCGTTTCTAGTCCAAATATCAAAAAATTCTTAGTGAAAAAGGGAAATATTGTTTTGTTTTCAACTTCAAAATTAAGAGTTTTTCCTTTAAAACAAGTGAAATGATCTGCCGGTGGGGTAAGTAAAATATTCTTATTTTGCTTTGAAATGAAGATATTTAAAAATTCTAAGTAAGCAAAATAAAAAATCATTTTTTGCATAAATTGTATACATTTCATATAAATACAGTAATTAAATGCAATTCTGTGGCTCCTGTTCAACTATAATGCAGACTCAACATTGCATATCTTGCGATGTGACTATTGCAGTTGCGCGCATTGCGATATCGATGCTGAAATTATATTTTGTGCAGTCCTAGTCCTACGATAAGACAACTTTGTTGAAAGATGATGATCCACTTCAAATGTTGACTACTGTACATCCCGATATAGTAGCATTTCTGTAAATTCAATCTGTTAATAATTTATTTATATACTGTATATTGACATGTCATGAATTATTTCATTTTCACTTTAAAGTATATACTCAATGAACTCATTCATATGTCAGCATATTTCTAACTTTATTTAGAACTTTAGGGCAAATGTTTGATGAAAATCAGAAATAATAAATAATAATAAAAAAAATTTAAAATTACAGGTCCAACATGAAAAAATGAATGCAAAATGTAAAAATTAATTTCAAGATTGCAACTTTCTCACAATACTGTTTATTTATGTTTCTGCCTGCATCATAGTAATGATGTGTAATATCATGCTCATATAAATTATGAATAAGTATTTCCGTAAACAATGTATTTTGTGACACCATGAAATAAAAGATAGAGCACAATGTGAAATGATAGACTTTTTATTTTGTCCATATGGCATATACAGTGCCTATAAAAAAACTCATCACACCCCTGAAATAATTACAATATTGTCATACAGCCTGAAATCAAATCACATTCTGAATAACTTTTCCAGCCTTCTTCTAACCTTTCTTCAGCTTCATTTTTATTTCTTTTGAAAGCAGTGTGTAATGTGACTAAAGGTATAGATTTTGCTAGGGTATGATGATTTTCTATAGCCACTGTATCTTTATATTGCACAGCACTATACTCTACCTTTCCAAATGACATGGAGGGGGAGAAGGGTCCGGCTGAGGAAGGGCTGCTCAGAGGTGGACTGAATCCAGACACACAGCTGGGGGAAAACTTGGGGCTGGTGCTGGAAGGTCGAGCCGGGCTGAAACTGAGGACATTCTGACCCTGCAGAGGCGAGGACCGCACTGACACTGGAGCTTCTTTCTTCTCCTGTTTCTGAGGTGGAGAGGCTTGAATACCTATTAAAATTGATTATTCATTTCACTGATTGAAAATACCAACTGTATTTGAACAACTTACAGGAGTGTTTTTATCATTTGTAACTTTGATTTATTACATTTCTTTATTAATAACTTAAATCTTTGATTTTATTTTTACTTATATTGATAACATGAATAACATTTAATAATTAATAATTGGGTAACGAGGTGGCGCAGTGGTTAGCGATGTCGCCTCACAGCAAGAAGGTCGCTGGTTCAGCCTCGCCTGGGACAGTTGGCATTTCTGTGTGGAGTTTGCATGTTCTCCCAGTGTTGGAGTGGGTTTCTTCCGGGTGTTCCGGTTTCCCCCACAAGTCCAAACACATGCGGTATAGGTGAATTGGGTAAGCTAAAATTGTCCGTAGTGTATGTGTGTGAGTGGGTGGGTGTGTATGGATGTTTCCCAGTAATGGGTTGCAGCCGGAAGGGCATCCGCTGCGTAAAACATATGCTGGATAAGTTAGCGGTTCATTCCACTGTGGCGACCCCAGATTAATAAAGGGACTAAGCAGAAAAGAAAATGAATGAATGAATAATTAATAATTTGATAATAAATAACATAAAATAATTTATTTCACATTAATAGCAACATATATATGAGTGTTTTTATCACTTGTAACTTTGATTTATTACATTTCTTTATTAATAACTTAAATCTTTGATTTTATTTTTACTAATATAAATTAATATTTACTAATAATTAATTAAAAATAAAAAAGTACAAAACATTAAAATACAAAACGAGATATATATGTAAATGTATATCATGAATATTCTTAAAACTGAATTTTTTTATATTTTATTTTTTTCCTTTTAATTTTATGTCTGCAGGTGTTGGGTTGTGAAGGCATTATCAAATAGTAAAATTGCTCATACTGTGAAATATGGATTTAATCGTATTTCTTTTAGTGTCATTTTTGACCTTGTAGTGGGAGTGTTTCTCTATTCTATATTAACTTGCCAAATAGTCTTAAAAGACATCATGAAATAAAATCAGAAAAAGACTATTGATCACGATCCTGCCTGATTAATGAATTACACAAGCAGTAAAGAGACAGTTCACCCAAAACTGAACACTCCACTTGTCAAAAACCTGTCTCAATTTCTTTCTTCTCAAAAAGAAGAGGGCTGCACGATATTAGAAGAAACTGACACTGTGATATTTTGTTTTTCTGCGATATGAATATAATTTTGCAAAAGATGACCTAAATAACTCAACTTGTAAAGAATTCAAACTACATAAAACACAATAAACAATTAAAACATCATAAATAATTCATCTGCATAAAACATCATAAACAATTTGCAAGCATAGATGAATAGAAAATAGTTTTGTGATTTCTGTGGAGTACATAAATTCAGCAATCAAATATTCTGTCTTCATTGTATAAATAATTAAATACAATTTAATGATTGTTAAATTAAACTTCTTGGTTTAAATTCACTTGATATCCTAGTCACAGTTCCTTAAAACGCATCCAAATACAAATCTTTCACTCTATTAGGGTTGAAATTTGCGATAACCCCACAAATCATGTTCTGAAACGTGGTTCTTGGCCATTATAATCACAACTTAACATTGCAGATCCAGCGATGTGACTATTGCAGATGTGCACATCGCGATATCAATGCCAAAACGATAATATTGTGCAGCCCTAATTAGAAACCTGTGTTTGTTTTTCCTATTGACTCTAAAAAGTTAATGGTTTCTAACAATTTTTTGTAAATTACTAAAAAGTTTTAAATAAACTATAAAGGTTTGAAACCACTTGAGGGTGAGTATTTTTTTATTTTGGAGTGAACTATCCCTTTAACAAGATCATACGTCTCTTGTGGTAAATCAGATGCATGAATTTTTAACCAAAACTCTTTCAGCTGACTCACCCGAGCCCCTAAGCCCAAGAAGTCGATGCTGGTTTGGGCTGACGACAATTGTGGACGGGGCCATCGTGTACTTGAAATACTTCCAGAAGTCAAAAAGTGCATTGAGACTGAACAGGGAAGCCAGGGCAAGTTCTGTGCAACGAAACCACAGTGAGATGAAAAGCTGTATACTACTGTAGGTCACTTACTGTAGGATATTTACTTACCGATATACCAGATGGGCCAGTAAGTTATGTTGTAGTATCTGCTAAGAAGCTTTCCAGACCTAAAAGACAATTTGACTTGGTTACTTGAGGATCAGACACTCAAAAATTTTAAATAGTTGTTCATTTACAACTAGGCATGGAACAATAAGGTTTTAAGACAACCAAGCATGGTACAATAACTGGTTTAAGGCTTACCACGGTTTGAAAGTCACTATTTTAAACCGTTAAAACTATCTTTTATACCATTCCCGCAGTATTTTTTTCTTTAATGTGTTGACAAAGACTTTTTTTAGTGCAACAGTATCTCTAGCAGCAAATGACAATCCAAATCAAATCCATGCCTCTTGAAAACAATTGTATTATCTATTTACACCTGTGATTCTATTGTGCATAATTGTTTGGATGACCATGTTGTTGTTTTTTATTTTACTTTTTATTTACTATGATTTATTTATTTTATTAGTGTTTCTGTATTTTGTTTAGAGCATATGTACATGTCATCAATCATTTATTATGCAATTTTCTTTCTGTATCAGTAATCCTATTTGTGAATTCTGCTGACTTGGAGAAAATTTATTTATTTAGTTTAGGTTTTAATGCCATATCAGCAGCATTGGCTATATTCATGGCAAAAACATATACTAATAAATATTATATACAATATATAATCATATAATCAAATCAGTTTCTTAACAAACATACATTGTAAAAAAACAACAAAAAGTATACGAGTAGCAACAACACTGAAAAGAGTCATATACAATCTTTTAGTTTGATTAAGGATAAATATGCTAAAATTGCTCCAGAAAACATCTTTCAAACATTTCACTTAAAATACTTCCCGAATAAAAACGTTCTCTAACATCATTTAGTAATACACATTCTAATAAAATATGTTTTATCGTCAATATATTCTTACACAAGTCACAAATAGGTTTTTCTTCCCCTTTCAATAAATATGCATGTGTAAGTCTTGAGTGTCCGATTCTATATCTCGTATGTACAACCTGGTCATGTCTACTTTCAAAATGGTAATCATTTCTTTCATTTACAAATGGACTCGCTTCATACAGTTTGTTATTCCTACATTTATTGGGAGAATATACACAATTACAAAAAATATTTACAAGTATATAAAGATCCTCCACATTTTACTTATGCGTACAAAAGAAAACTAAATATTTCATTTCATAATTACAGTTCTTCTCAGTCGCTTTGGTACATTTCTCAGATCAGAATTGAAATTTTGCAAAACAGTAAGTGCATTTCTCAAAACAACACGTAGAAATAGCAAAGAGCCAGTCTTGTGCTCAAAATCCTTAGTTCATCTCTTACCGTTTTTCTTGTTTGCTTTGACCTGGTTAAAGAAACTAGGATTCACTCCATTTTCCTCATCACTATCCCATCAGAGCAGAAGACATGCCTCGCAAATGTGCAAACTCTTTCTCATTGGATTGACACATTTTCCCCAACATTTTTCAAAACAGTTAACACGGATGTTACTCAAGCAGTCCAAAATCCATTGTTTTAGCTATGGTAACCAAACAGAAACTATCTATTCCTAACCATTAGAAACTACCAAGATCAGTATGAAATCACTAAAGCACTGGTTTGACACAGCTTCACACAAATCTTCAATTAGCAATCAGTCCGCAAACCTTATATAAACAGTGGAAGGTCTGTGTTGTTCTGTGCCAGCATGGATGAAGGAGGTCAATAGTGGCTTATACTTACAATAGATTTGACTGTATATTGGTTTACATGTGTTTTCTCTAATATTTACAGTGTTTTACAGTGAGAGCATGAGACTGACTCCTGTGACGCTCCAAGGACTCGACGACTCGTCTTTGCTGAGGTCCAGCTTCCTGCGCCTAGACTGCAGCTCTGCACAAGACGTTTGGCCATAGGGGAAATCGTCGTGCCCAACTGAGCCAGGTTTCTCTCGAGGTTTTTTAAATCTTCGCTTTCGCCAATTGGTGAAGTTTTTTTCCTCGCCGCTGTCGCCACTGGCTTGCATGGTTCGGGATCTGTGGAGCTGCGCATCGATGGATTGCTATTCAGTGTTTGGACTCTCAGTAGTGAATATTAACCCACACTGTACTGAGCTAAACTGAACTGAACTTAAACTCTGAAAACTGAACTGACACTGTTTCAATTCACTATAATCTTCCATGTGAAGCTGCTTTGACACAATCTACATTGTATAAGCGCTATACAAATAAAGATGAGTTGAATTGAATTATTACTTTTGTCTGTTTTGTTTTTTTTACAGTAACAGTATTTTAGTTTTCAGCCACAGTTTGAAAAATGTCATGAATTCAATATAAATTTAATCAAAGCATTTCTTATTCTGGATCCAATTCTTTGCAAAAAGGCAAATTTGACAGCCCAAATAGAAAGACAACAAATGGCATTGGCAATAGGCTACAATGGTAAGCAATGGTGCACTGATTCACACTGAGTTCTGTATTTTGTTGTCCATTGTGTAATGATTAATTGAAAGAGCTCATATACTTGTTTGCAAGTTGTATTGTATGAAGGTAAAATTAGCTTTTGTTGCTTATTTTAAATGTTTTGACATGGTTAGAGCGTTTTGCAAGCAAAATGTGCCATTTTGACCATGAGGGCCACTGTTTGGGCCTGTTTGTTAACTGTTTTAAAAATGTGTAGTTTCAGTTGACGGCTGCATCAAAGCAATCAAGATAAACTGTAAAACTAAATTACTGTGTCAATGAACGTGTCAGTGCCGTCAGAATTATAAGTCTTGCTGTCATTGTGTACAGATAAGACAGTCAAATTACTTAGTCATGTTGTCAATATAACAGTGTACTCTGAAGGGCTGTTCTGATGTAAACTATGGCTCATTTTATAGCTTTGTACTGTAATTTGTTGGCAGATCATTTCACTGTGATACAGAAAGGAAAAGACAACACTGTATACTGTAGCAAAAACAAAAGTAGAATAGGACAATCTCCTTTGAGATGCACCTTCATTAGAAAAAGTCAACATTCAACTGGGAGAAATTTACTAATTGTATAAAGATTTAGAAAATAAAAGTGTAATGGAAATGTATAGAAAAATGGATTATGACAACATATTATGACAACTTGTTCAGCCATTTTGCATGTAAAGACTTATGCCATGAACAAACGATTAAATGTTGTGGGGGGTGAGACTATTCAACAGTGACCAAAATAATACATTTTGATCAACATGACATAAGCAATTGATATTGTAGGAAAGATTCGAGAATTGCGGCGACGCAGTAGGTAGTGCTGTCGCCTCACAGCAAGAAGGTCGCTGGTTCGAGCCTCGGCTGGGTCAGTTGGCGTTTCTATGTGGAGTTTGCATGTTCTCCCTGCGTTCGCGTGGGTTTCCTTCGGGTGCTCCGGTTTCCCCCCACAGTCCAAAGACATGCGGTACAGGTGAATTGGGTAGGCTAAATTGTCCGTAGTGTATGAGTGTGAATGAGTGTGTGTGGATGTTTCCCAGAGATGGGTTGCAGCTGGAAGGGCATCCGCTGCGTAAAACATGTGCTGGATAAATTGGTGGTTCATTACGCTGTGGCGACCCCGGATTAATAAAGGGACTAAGCTGAAAAGAAAATGAATGAATGAATGAATGAATAGAGAATTGCACATAATTATTTGCATGGATGTACAAAAGCATTTACAACTTGTTCAAAGAAATGAGAAACTGCTTTTCTGATGTGCACAAGTGACAAATAATGTGAAGATTGAACAGGTAGTTTTGAGAATTCTGATCTGAGAAATGGACCAAAGAAAAACTATCCAAAAAAAAAGAAGAAAAAAATTAAAAAAGAAATTTTTACCCTGACATTTAATAAGAACATTTGTTTTTCGAGCAGTAATCACAATACCATTATACCATGAAACCATGATATTTTTACCTAAGGTTATCATACCATCAGAATCTTAATGCCTAATGAGAACTCACATCTCAGTGTAGATCATCCCAGCCAGAGACATATTGAGCACAGCCCAAGCCAGAACGACCTGCCGTGCCTGTTCCTCCTTCCTCAGCTTTATGGTCCTCTCAATGAGGGAGGTCATGCCTTCTTTTGAGGGGGTCATATCTGCAGTTGATCCTCTATCACACTAGAGTAAAAGAAAAATATATTTAAACAGACAGACACTATCGTTTTATCCTCTATATCAAATAAAACTTAAAAGTACAATATAAACAACACCAGCAGCTATATAGGTTAATGGATATAATTTTATATTTTGCACATTTGTTCAGTGCAAACTTGTGACACGCTCCCTATAATGTTTACAATTTATAATCCGGTTGGGAAGGGCTTTTTTTCCTCCTTTTTCCCCCAATGTATCTTATTTCCTATTGATCTATGCTACCCCTCGACTGACCTGTCTTCCCCTGAAATGTTTGATGTTTGTATATGGTCAGAGTGGTCCAATTTCGCTGCATGTAACAGTGTTGTGACAAATAAAGGCTTCATCATCATATTAGAGACGTATCGAATTTTCAGCCACTGAAAATTTATCGGCCGAAAATATGTTATGCCATTTAATGGACCCTCTCGTTTTTGTGGCTTCAGTCATTGTTGGGGTACTCTTTTAAATCTGAAAGCATTAACCACTTATATCGAAATATATATCGTTATCGTTCAATATGGAAAATAATTATCGAGATTGCATTTTTCATCCAAAAATTTGCAGTTCATTTCTGTATTTGCGCGTGTTGTGAGTATTTACATGCATAGTAATTTAATATAATAATATATTACAGCATCAGAACTACTCCAATTCGATTAAAATGCTTTGCTACATTTTTGAGTCTAATATTAAATCAAGTTATGGGATATTACGTTGTAAATATATTATATTATGAGGATTATAATCCATTTTAACCAGCATTCATCGCCAGTTATGAGCTTGACTGTAGACAATGCTGGTCTAGATAGTCATTGGCTGCTAATATGAGTTCAATACATAGAATTAGCAAAGAAAATACTTTTCTGAAATTCTATTATAAAGGAGACAGTCTGAATGTGCAAATATAAATCTAACTTTACCCTAATATGGGTATATTACAGCATCAGAATTACAATAATACGATTAAAAAGCTTTCCTACATTTTGTGTCTAAAATTAAATTAAGTTATGGAATATTATGCTTTAAATATAATATATTAAGAGGATTATAAACCATTTTTAACCAGCTATCATCTCCAGTTATGAGCTTTATATACAATGTGCACTTGTGAAATACTTCACTGGCAAACTCAGCATTGCGGCAGCTGGTGAACTCGCGCGACAGTGAATAAAATACAAAATAATGTATGAATTTCGATGTAAACAGCATGTGAATGATACACAAATATGATTCAAATGTGTTTTGATACATACTTCCTCTGCACCAGTCCTCCATGAACGCGGTAAAGTGTGAAGAGAGAAGCTAGAGACGCTAACGAACACCAACAGAGTGAAGACAGCCGTAAATAAATTACTGCTGAACGACGTTTTTTCAAAATAAAAGTCTTTTAATAGCGGGCAATGTGCTAAAGTTACTTTGAGGATATCTTTACAGCAGCATTTTAAATGGACAGAAGATAAAAACCATAGACTGTAAAAAGATAGATAAAAACAAGGGAGGTAAGAACGGAATTAGGTAAGAATGTGTATTACATGAAAATATTTCAGTTAAAGTTTCAGCTCGACGTTTCCTACAAATAAAAGTCGATTTTCACATATTTTTCAACCGTTTTAATGATTTTGATTACTTTAATTTAATTAATTGATTTCTTTATATAATCAGTGTGCGCTGGTCAAATTGTTATATAAAACCCTTTGTTGTTCTAAATAATAATATGATAATAATATATACAATTCTTAATATAATTACAAACTTCCTGCAAGACCCTTTAAAAGCAGCAGAGGTCAGCAAAACACTTTAATTTATGCCTACAAACAGAGAATAATAGATGACGATATAAAAAACGTTTTCTAATAGCTAATAACTCATCAATTCTAAAAACTAATTGCCAAAAAAATCTTATTTTCATTTTGTTTAACTTACTTATGAACTAAAATAAATAAACTAAACTTAGATAGATAGATAGATAGATAGATAGATAGATAGATAGATAGATAGATGATAGATAGATAGATAGATAGATAGATAGATAGATAGATAGATAGATAGATAGATAGATAGATAGATAGATAGATAGATAGATAGATAGATAGATAGATAGACATCAATATACATATTAGTAATGAAGTAATGAACAAAACTGACACCATGTCTTTTTTAGTCTTCTTTCAGTCCTCGGGGAAACAGACATTATGCATTATGTAAGCCAGAGTCCTCACTGGACATTGTCCTTCATCTCCTTTGATATGTGATGAGCTGCTCCTCACAGCCTGGAGCAGGAAAACCCATCAGCCACTACACAGGACTGATCCATTAAAGGGTCCAAAAATGAACATTTACTGAGTTTCTTTCTTCTGTTAAGCACAAAAGAATATATTTTGAGAAAAGCTGAAAACATTTAAGAGAAAAAAACTAATATGGAAGTCAATGGTCACAGGTTTTCAGCATTTTTCTAAATATCTTCTTTCGTGTTCAACAGAAGACAAAAAAAACTTATTTGGAACAAGTAAATGGTGAATAAAAGATAGCAGAATTGTCAGTTTTGGGTGAACTATCCCTTTAATTCAGTATTTTCGCAAGGAAACCCATCAGCTACTCTGAATGCACATGGCCACCAATACAGGACTGATCTAATAAAGGGGTACTTCACACAAAAATCTGAATGAGTTTCTTTTTCTTGTTAATTTTTCAGGAAAGAAGATATTTTGATAAATGCTGAAAACCTGTAACCACCGACTTCCATAGGAGGAAAAACAAACAATGATTTCCAGCTTTTTTCTAAATATCTTTTGTCCCTATATCTATGTGTTTAATAGAAGACTAACTGAGCTAAATATGGCAGAATTGTCAGTTTTGGGTGAACCATCCTCTTTAATTCAGTATTTTGTAGGAAAACCTGTAACCATTGACTTCCATAAGAGGTCAAACAAATACTATGAAGGTCAATGGTTAAAGGTTTCTAGCTGAATATCATCTTTTGTGATCAACAAACAAGTCCAGAGTGAGTAAAAGATAGCAGAATTGTCAATTGTGTGTGAACTACCCCTTTAATTCAGTATTTTATGGTGTGGTCATGATCTGCAGTCTGTTTCGGTACAGTTAGAGGGCGTCTGTGTGCGATGACATCATACAGTCCTTGCCTCCATAATTGGCCTGTTTCCTGCAGCGGCGCGGAACACACAAGTGGAGCCAGACACATGCTCACAGGGATTTTCCAGAAAGACGAGGGGCCCAGTTTTAGGGACGCTGAGAGTCTAGGCTGAAACCACTGTAAATGTCACAAATGAATGAAGGGCCTCAGCCCAAAATGCAATCTGATCCAGCGAGCCCCAGGGCCAGAGTCGTTTGATCTGCTCCACATTCCAACCCTGAAAGACATTACAGCATCTCCATGTTATGACATTATCAATACTATATTCACATGTATGTTGTTAAGAGCTCTGCTTTTGTTTGTGTGTGAAGGTTTAGCTGCTTCAGTTGATCAGCAGCCAAACGCTAATTTCACAATCAGAAGCTGATGCTTTTAAAAATAGACCTTTTTCAGTTCACTTATTTAACCCTTAAATAGATAGCTCACCGTCATGAACAAATACTATAGTAATTTATAGTTAATACTATAGAAGTATGCTTTAGGCCTAGTGAAGTGTATTTTGAATGATAGTATTTACAAGTCTTTACCAATAAATTTTACAGCAGACTGCACTGTAAATAATTATTGCTGCATTACATGATTTAGTTCAATTAAATGAACTTTAATTAAACTGACTGAAAATGTTACAGTTTTTCCCAATTGTTTACACACAATTACTTGTACTTCAGACACAATGACTACAACATGTAACTGATGCACCAACCCCCTGAACCAATTCTGCTAAACTACAAGCACAATTCCTGCTTTACACTCAAATTGCAGATTTAAAACACACTTTTTTGAAAACACTACACACAATTCTCTGCATTTGGCACAATTTTCATGCAGAAAATCTCTTGTTTTCACAGGGAAAACACTGTCATTCAAAATTGTAAAGTCAGTTGTCCTTCTTTGCATACTAACTCATCACATGGGTAAACACCTGTCACACATATTCACAATTTAGAAATCAGAGCTCATCTCATATTCTCCATTTCTTAATCCTATTCAGGAATTTTTTTTCTGCCTGGGGATGAAAAGTTTACGACCGAAATAAACACTTTTTTTTGTTTTTGTTTTTTACTGTAACTGTATTCTGTAAATCCTTCTGTTGATAACATATGTAGACCACGCTATGTGCAACTTTGTGTTGGTTGGGATAAACACTGTGTACACTGTTTTTGTGGGAAAAATACAGTCAAATATATTTGATACAGTGTATTTGTGTGTTTTGTATAAAAATAATAATGTGAAAAATTTTACAATGCACTTATGTAGGTCTGTGTACTGTCTGTAGTAAGTGAAACACTGAACAAAAAAGGCTTACAGTCATTATGATAAATGGAGAAGAAGTGGTCATAGTGTTTTACATTAAGCACATCAATGATCAACTGGTTCTTATAAATGTCTATTCATGTGATGGTTTGTGTGTGTCATTTGAAAATTAAACACCATTTTGAGAAGAAAGTACATTGTTTTGAATGCAAAGTTTCATTTTGCAAGAGAATTGAAGAGTTTTGCCCAATGTGTGTGTGTTTTGTGATTTGTGTGTAGAGTTCTGACAATATGAGACATGCTTTCAGAAAATGTGTGTAAACAACTGGGAAAAACTGTAAGATAAACTTTGCACAACCTAAACTATTTAAAGTTGAATAAGTTAAAGCAACGCAAAAATATACAGGTGAAGTCAGAATTATTAGCCCCCCCTTTGAATTTATTTTTCTTTTTAAAATATTTCCCTAATGAAGTTTACAGTTCATTAGACATACACTTTTCATCCCCAGGCAAAAAAAAATTCCTCAATAGGATTGAGAAATGGAGAATATGAGATGAGCTCTGATTTCCAAATTGCAATTATGTTTACCTATGTGATGAGTTAGTATGCAAAGTAGGACAACTGACTTTACAATTTGAATGACAGTGCTTTCTTTGTGAAAACAAGAGGTTTTCTGCATGAAAATTGTGCCAAATGTAGAGAATTGTGTGTAGTATTTTGAAAAAAAAAAAGTGTGTTTTAAATCTGCAATTTGAGTGTAAAGCAGGAATTGTGCTTGTAGTTTAGCAGAATTGGTTCAGGGGGTTGGTGCATCAGTTACATGTTGTAGTCATTGTGTCTGAAGTACAAGTAATTGTGTGTAAACGACTAAGAAAAACTGTAATGTAGTTGATCCTGTATACATTTTTTGACTCTCAAAGTTCAAGTAACCATGTACTTGCATTTTATGAATCTAAAAACCGTCTGCTAAATCTACACAGATGGCCTGAGGGTGAGTAAACCAACAGCAGATCTTCATTTATTGGATGAATTATCCCTTTAAGATCTTAAGCTTGAGCAGCGAGAGTCTTTTGAGGGATGTTTTTTTTGCAGACATACTGCAGTATTTTAAATCATATATTAATTTACTCTTAGCAGGTCATTCCTCGCTTCAGTTTGATCATTTTTAGCTGAAACTGTTTCTTGGTTATTCTTACAATGCAAGTCAGTGGCTACCGGGACTTTAAGGGTCAAAAAACATGTACAGGCAAAACAAAAGTAATACCCGTGGCTCTTGATGATACAGTCTGTGCAAGACTAAACTGAACATTGTTAACAACATTATTACTTTAGATCTATAGAGCAAGCAGATCTGCACAGACTGTTGTAAAGAATATACATTGTAAGAAGCAGCAGGTATTAATGTAGTTGATCCTGTATACATTTTGTGACTCTCAAAGTTCAAGTATCAGTTTACTTGCATTTTATGAACCTAAAAACCATCTGCTAAATCTACACGGATGGCCTTAGGGTGAGTAAACCAACAGCAGATCTTCATTTTCGGATGAACTATCGCTTTAAGATCTTTGGCTTGAACAGAGAGTCTTTCGAGGGATGTTTTTAGCAGACTAGTATGATCTGCATGATGGATTACTGAGGTCTAAACTGCGTTTTGATGATCGTTTGTCTGTATAGAGCTGTCACTCTGCGACTGAAAGGCATCTGTGTGCTTTTTCCCCTTTAAGATTAGTCTTGCATGCCAGCACTGTGATGAAGCCAGTCAACGGAGATTGAAATAATTAACATGCCTAAAAGAGACGTGCGTAACTCTGACAGAGCTGCTAATGTTTGACTGTACTGAATCAACGTGCTATCGCGGCACCACATTACCTCACTGTAGCAACATTAGCCAGAGTTTCTATCTGCATCTGCGGGTTTGTTTAGCAGATGGACATTTGATGGGTCAGTGAGGTAAATCGGTTTACCATGGGAAAGAGCAAAATAAGCTTTGCAGATTTGCTCCTAAATATAAAACACAGCATTCACAAAAGCGTGACGATATCCTCTGAATAGTCATTTTGTTTTACTGAATGATTTAAAAACATGCTCATTAATTAGGGAATGTGCTGTTTTATTATTTTGCACCCTGTTAAAAAATGTCGGTAACACTTTACAATACATAATGATGTGTTAATATGTAAATTAAACACTACTTTATTCTGAATTAATGATGAGTTAAGGCGCACACTAATCATGAACTAACTTTAACTACAACATGAGTGACATGAGTTCATGTGTGGATAACAGCTACTCACTTGTTAGTACATGTTGTTAATGTATTATTATCATTTAAATTTAAGCTAAATGTAAGCAACATGAACTCATGAGCGGTTGATGTATGATTATGTCATGACTTTACTTGGAGGGGCACATCACCATTAAATCATCCTTAACCACTCATGAACTCCTATGTTTAAACACTTTTCTGTTGTTATTAAGTGTAGACGCATAATCGGATGTCTATAAGGAGTTCTTGGGTAGTTAAGAATGGGTTAATGTTGTTTATAGAGAGAGTGTTTCTACAGGTGGTATTTAGAGTGATTGTAAGAAAGTGCAAATGTGCAAAAACTGGTGCAAGTGTCAGAGAGATGAAAGAGTGGGTTTTTTACAGGTGGTTTGTCAAGCCCACTCACCTGTGTGAGGCACACTCACAATTGCATAATGTTTTGAGGTCCTGGTTTTGTCTACAGGGTTTAAGGTTGAGCACAGAGTCATTTTTTTTGACTTTGAATGAACATTGTAATAATGTTACTGATGAAACGTTTCTGAGAATGTCTCCTGCTGATATTAGATGCTACCGTTGATAACTTCTGCTGTCTCCTCAATCATGCCTCAGATTTCCACGAAGGGCTGTAAAACTGATGATTCGGTGAACACATTTCCATCGTAGAATCTCCAGTCAAACTTAGATCATAATCGAAATAAACGTATTACCAACCCTTATCCTAGAAAGAAATCGTCTGTCTGACAAATTCTGAATGAGAGTGAATATGCTGGTGTTGCTGAAATGTAATGCAAACATGCATATAATGTTGTTGATGCAAATATCTGTGACAGGTTTGTCAGCTGTAATAATGATGAATGTGTGTTTATACATTAAACTTGCTCTTTACCTGTTTCACACAGTTCATCTCTTGCTTGACTGGTATCTACACTGAAGAAAATTCAACCCAGGCTCATTCTGAAAACGTAGTCCTGTGGATGTTTCTGGAGACTGCGAAATACATACCGGGAGGTATGTATTTTTGCAGTTTTTGTTTTCACAAATCCGCGAGAGGCCGCTGTGTGTGCTTTTTCATATCTCAAATGTCTCTCAAGAGTGCCGTTCGCGCCCGTGCTGTTCTCGCGTAAACCCACCAGAGGCCGCTGTCTACCGACCGTCTGTTTGTCTGACTGAATGATTGACTGGGCGACCGGCCAATCGACTGACCCACCCTCCTCCTTCCCTAAAGCCAACCAATTTTACCGATTGACACGCCCACCCACATACTTCCCTAAACTTAACCAACGGTTTACAAAAGCGGTCCAAAGAAAGAAAAGCCCTTGTCTGATTTTTACCACTATTTCGGATTTTACCACATTCTCACCTTGTTGTTCACTCGTTCATTTTATTTTTTGGATTCTGTTTTTGTCTTACCTGATTTCTGGAACCGCTCTTCCCCGGACTCGAACCCGGTCATTGTGGTCAACTCCTCGCTGCGTCTCAAGTCCGCCGACGTACACAACGAGCTAACTGGACAAACTGGTTGCAGCGGGAAAGCCGTCCACACGGAGGTAAGCGGTCAGCTGGTAAGCGCCAAAAGGAACGGCGTCATTCCACCCCGTATCATTCGCTTAAAAAAATGAAATGAAAGAATTTTATTGACGATTAATGAATTGAATTACTTTGCTTTGACTTAAAATCAAAATCCAAGTAAAGATGTACTTTAGACTGAACTAAATTAAATACATCTAACATTATGCTATGCTATTGCTATCAATCCTTACTTAAAACATCTACCCCTTAGCCCTTCCCCCTACCCCTCGTTTTGCGCGTTCGCGTGACGGGGGAGCGGTGTCCCAATTCTCTTTAGCTTGAAGGCGTAGGGCTAAGGGGAAGGGCTAGATACCCCTTCAAACTGAGATTTTTCAGGACCACACTCAAAACCAAAGGGTTAAGAAAAATTCCCAGAATAAACCAGCCACAAGGCCAGCATAGCTGCACCCAGAAGTAGATCCACAAATTAGTATTATTTTGTCATTATTACGAATTTTTACAACAAACAAGCACATGTTTTAATACATTCATAACCGCGTTCATGTTTTACTGTCATGCTTTTAAAAAAAGAACGCTAAAATAAAAACAGCTAAATTTGGCGATCTATAATCCATAATAATAACTCCTGTACAGCAGTCCCACAACATTCTGTCACTCAATGACACTCGAATACCCTGTCAGAAAAGTCTAGTGACTGGGAATGAGCTTTTTACAGTGTCTGCTATAATGTTATGGCTCGTTTCCACTGACTGGTACGGTACGGTAAGGTTCGGGTCGGTACAGGTCACCTTTATCAGGCTTGTGTTTCCACTGCTAAAAGGTGACCAAAGGTACTCTCTTGGTGGGTGTGGTGTACGACAGAAAGTTTCAGTAAACTCATTTTTGCTCGAGAAAATGTCTACAGTAAAGCTGTACGGGTCGCTCACATATCATACGAGAAGCACTTCTCACAAAACAGATGCTTTATACACATAAATACTTCTGTATAAATGTTTATTACTAACTTTTCTATGAACATGAGTTGATTATAACTGCACATCAATGACAGTGCGAAATACTGTAACGTCTATAATTATATAAAATAAATAAATAAATAAATGCAGTATATATGAACACATACAGATCTTTACAGTCCCCGATATGTTACCAATTACAGAAAAACTACACACAGCAAACATTTAGTCCTTATTTAGGTTCAAAACAACACGAAATATAGCCCAGCCAGTGCAAACCTCTCATGATTAAATGTGTCTTTAATCTTCAGCAGCACGTGTAACCTCTTGTTAGAAAGTAATTCCCTCATTCCGAGTTCATAATAGTCCAAAAGGTGATGATAATAGTTAAACATGGCAGCTTGTTCACGTTTGCTGAAAAAATAATGTGCTCTTTTTTTCCGGCTTCTCCTTTGTTGGGTTTTCGCGTGTCACTCTCGCGTTTGTCTGTTTCTGACAGGATCGGGTTTCAAAAGCACGTCAATAATCAAGCGCACGTTATTATCATCAGCTCAAGAAGTTTGTTATTTCAAATATAGACGCGCGGCGAGCGCAAGCAAGAAAGCAAAACTGCTTACGCTTCAGACTGGCTCGTAAAAAACTACAGGGCACAGGGTAAAATCTGCTCTTCTTTTTGGCTTTGTGGCTGTTCATTAAGACGACGACAAGGTTCGATTGATATAAATAATTAGTAATTACACCGTAATCTCTCTCGGCTGTGTATTAAAAACATGGCAGCTTCTTTGTTTTCATTCTGGCTTGTTGCGTGAGCGAATGACGTATCTCTGTAAACCAATAGCGTTCAGCTGGGCGTCGGGCCGAAAAAGTGGTATGGTACGGTTCGGTTTAGTACGCCTTTTGAAAGTGGAAACGGCCATAAAAGCGTACCGAACTGAACCGTACCGTATCACTCAGTGGAAACGGGCCATTAATGTTGTTTTTGGTGTGTTTACATAGATGAATATGGCCACGGTGTAAATGCGCAGTACAGTTACGAGCTTATTGCCACATTAGATCGTTATAGATAGATAATCTATGCCTTCAGTGATTTCCTAAAGTTAAATACCAAAAAATAACACAACTGGATAAACTACAGCAGTCACGATCGTCTGATCTCATACGAAGCAAGAGATCGCAATGACATATGATGACGTGTGCAGGTGCTGTAGTGCTGTCCCATTTCTTATGGGTAAATTTTGTAGCCCTTCCCCTTCACACTCTGTTTCAAGGGCCATGGGAAGGGGTACAAAAATAGAATTGGGATTGGGCCTGTGTGTACACTTTTTTTTTTTTACTGTACTTGTCTATCTGTGCCTACATAGTGTGTTTTTCTTTACGCATTTATTGTCTTTTTGCGTATTTATTGTCTTCTACGTATTACTGTTAACATTACTAATATTGTTTTGTTTTTTGGTGTATGTTGTTGTATTCTGCAATGTCTGTATTTTGCACTGTCTGGAGCCAGCAGCTAAGCTTTTCACTCATCATAGTACACGTGCTGCTGCTGATGTGACAATAAAAGTGATTTGATTTGCAAGTTATTCATTTCATTCATTCTTTTTCCTTCAGCTTAGTAACTTACTTTTATCAGGGGTCGCCACAACGGAGTGAACCGCCATCTGTTCTGGCATACGTTTTCCACAGCGGATGCACATACATACATACATACACTACACTCACTACAGCCAATTTAGCTGAGCACCAGGAGGAAACCCACACGAACATGGGGAGAACATGCAAACTCCCCCACAGTCCAAAGACATGCACTATAGGTGAACTGGATGAACTAAATTGGCTGTAGTGTATGTGTGTGTGTGTCAATGCGAGAGAGTATGGGTGTTTCCAGTACTGGGTTGTGGCTGGAAGGGCATCCGCTATGTAAAACATATGCTGGGATAGTTGGCGGTTCATTCCGCTGTGGCGAGCCCTCATAAATAAGAGACTAAGCCGAAGGAAAATGAATGAGATCTGATTTCCAGTAAACATAACTGAATTTAATTTGCAAGCACTGTATATATTTGTTTTGAATATGATTATGTATTTCCCGATGTGGAAACCGGAACCGAAGGGAGAATTTGATCCCTGGAGAGGTGCTGCGAGTGCTGGGAAGAGCTGTGTCAGGATCCGGGACATCCCAGTTTTTTTTAATGTGTTTTGCTATACTTCCCTCTGTCATATACAGTCTGATTAGCTCAGCACGGTCTGCTTTTCACAGACATTCAAGTAATGATATTATTAACAATGAAAGAGCATCTCTGCTGCTCCTCGCTGGTTTGCTGGGAAGGGTCAAGATCTTCCTCTGGCTTGACCTGCAGGAAAGGTCAGAAGGGATTGTCCAAGGGGCATCGGTTATTATTAGACTATCTGTGAAGATAAACTCTGTGTGGGAAATCATTATTTGGACCTGATGGGTCTTAGGAAATCGGCTGAATAGTGCAGAAGTCTATTGTTTATGCAGATTTTTCTACAGTTAAACTGTAACATGAATATGCTGCGGAGAAGAATAACATTTTTGCTCCGTGCTCTATTCAATCATGAGAAAATCAGATCTGTCTATTTTAGTATGGGAAATCTATTCTTGGAGTGTGGGATCGGTACTGTGGAAACCGCTTATTTCAGTTTTATGAGCGTTTGAAGTGAGGCTTTTGGATGTTTTTTTTTGCTGGTTATGGTACATGATTAATAGTGCACACTGTAAAAATATTGTTAATTAACAGTTTAAGAGTTCACACTTAGCTGATGATTGATTATAAAGCTTGTTTGGCATGCTGTCCTGGGAGAGAGCCTTGAGCTCAAAAGATCCTCGAGCCCGGGGCTCCCTCCTGATGCAAGGCGAGAAGGGAGTTTGAGCTCAGGTAGAACTCGAGAACTCCCCTACTGTAGAAGCTAATAAACATATAGATATTGCTCTTAAGAGATAGCTACCCGCTAAGAGCCTGACTATGGTGCTAATTTGGATTAGTCAATTAACTTAAGTTGCATGTTTTTGGACGGTGGGAGGAAACCGGGGGACACCGGGGGAAACCCACACGAGCACAGGGAGAACGTGCAAACTCCACACAGAAACGTCTGCTGGTTTTGTTAATGGCCAGAACCAAAGACGTTCTTGCTGTGAGGCAACAGTGCTAACCACTGGGCCACCATGCCACCCATCTAGAAAAGGAGGAGGAGTAGGGGTGGAAGGGGGGATCCTTCAAAACGAAGATGTCTGTGGTAGGAAACCTAGGGCTCTTATAGTGGCCTAAGACTCATCTGATTGGTGAATAATCAATTGGATAATGCAGGGGAGCTGCAAGCAATCATAAACACGTGATCCTCTCGAAATTAGTTTATAAATAAACTCCACATGGGTGGCTTAGCACTATCATCTCACAACAAGAAGGTCACTGGTTTGAGGCCCAGCTGGGCCAGTTGGCATTTCTGAGTGGAGTTTGCATGTTTTTCCCATGTTGGCGTGGGTTTCCTCCGGGTGCTCCGGTTTGAATGAACTAAATAGGCCATAGTGTATGTGTGTATGTGTGAACGTGTGGGTGTTTCCCAGTAATGGGTTGCGGCTGGAAGGGCATCTGCTGCGTAAAACATGCTGGAATAGTTGGCGGTTTATTCCGCTGTGGCGACCCCTGATAACTAATCCAAAGGAAAATAAATGAATTAATTATTAGCAGATTTCGTATTTGTGCTTCACAAGTGTTTTTCTGTATATTTAGGGCTGTGAATTGAATTATGAGACGTTGATCTCTGCTCTGTCGACTTTTGATGTTGAAAATTCAACTCTACAATTTAACAAAGTGACTTTTATTGATATTTCAGCAGTTTGAAATAGTATGTTTAAGAAATAACATGTAGAGAAATAAGCCTGTAAAATAACAGTAAATGTACTGCTGTTTATTACAAGGGTTTTGTAGCGTAATATACAACACCAACCCAGACAATATATCACTTTAAACTATTAAAAATGTTCAAACTTTTCAAAGTTAATAGTTTTTGGATGAAAGATCAAGGTCCCATAATGTAATTCAAAAGCTTAAATAATGTCGTGTTTGACGACCTTCTCATATTTGTCGTAGTTGCCGACCTTTTTATCAATGAGCCACTATCAGACTGGAGGTTTTTGGATACCAGAAATATAGACTTTATTCTCCATAATAAAGCAGAGAAAGTGCAAAGCTCTCTCCTGGACAGTTCCCAAAGTCTCTGTGTTTTCCACAATCTTTATACAGATTATTTGACACACCCCTAGGTGTCTTTTTTAAACTCTTGATCATCCCTGGACTCTAGGTGCTTCTGTTATTCTTGGCTCTCAGCCCACTAGCTCATGTCAACGTAAGCAACTCTTTTGACACCAGAGATGACCTTCATAGATGCAACTTACGCAAAAGAACTAAGTGGTTACATACATTGTCATGATGGTACATTAACTTGATAATATGTTACTCTCTCTAGCCTCTGACACATATAGCTTCATATAAGTATTTAACATATATAATCAATGCTTTACATGCTCAGTTATTTTACATAATGAGTTATTTCATAGCAGGCTCCTGTGCAGGTTTCTCATCTTACACAAAGACATACCACAAAGTAGTTTTACCACAGGATGGCATGTTTGCTGCAAACACTCCTAGATACGTTTTGAGAATAAACTGCTTTACACTTAAATACTTCACACCGAGAGAATAAAATCTTCTTCAATAAATGTGGAAAAATAAAAACATGAAGCACAAAATACGGGAAATCTGCTTATTTATGAGTATTTTCACCCTGCAAAACAAGTGATTTATATAATAAAGATCAAAGTGAGCTGACAGGCTGAGGATATGCTCATCAACTTCTGCTGATCTTGTTCTTGTAATGCCATTTCCTGCTGATAAGGCAGGAATGTTTAAATAGGATGAAAGATTAGGGTAATCTTTGACAAAGCATAGAGATGAACTGGAATGAATGGAGGCAGGTGACAGAAATCAACATGTAAAAACGAGTGCTCTCAATCCATTCATTCGTTCATTTTCTTTTCGGCTAAGTCCCTTTATTAATCTGGGGTCGCCACAGCGGAATGAACCGCCAACTTATCCAGAATATGTTTTATGCAGCGGATGCCCTTCCAGCTGCAACCCATCACTGGGAAAGCTCTCAATTGATACAACAGGAAAAACACACATGAATGTCAATTTATTAACCTAAAGATGACAGTCAATTGTAGGAGAAACCTGAAGAGAGTAACACGTCTGAACATGGTTAGTCGCCTCACAGCATGAAGGTCGCTGGTTTGAGTGCTGGCTGGTCAGTTGGCATTTCTGTGTGGAGTTTGCATGTTCTCTCAGTGTTGGCGTGTGTTTCCTCTGGGTGCTCCGGTTTGGCAGTAGTGTATGGGTGTTTTCCAGTACTGGGTTGCAGCTGGAAGGGCATCCGCTGCGTAAAACATGCTGGAATAGTTGGCAGTTCATTCCACTGTGGCAACCCCTGATGAATAAAGGAACTAAGCCGTAGAAAAATGAATGAAGGAATGATTCTACACTGTGAAAAAGTCCTGGGTTCCAAACAATTCATTCATGGTCTTCCAACACAGATCGATTGAGTTAACCTAATTGTTTTTTACAGATTTAAGTTGATTGAACATAAAACAATTAAGTTTTTCCTCCAAAAAACACTCAACAATTGTGTTGATTCAGCTCATTTTAAATGCGTATATTGAACAAGGAGCAGTGTGTAAATATGCCTGACATTGTTTTTAGTATATACACTACTGTATTGTTCAAATGAATGACCTTTCTCTTCAGTCTTCATTGTAAAATGCATGCTAGTAATTACTTCTTCCTTGCAAAAGCTGCACAAGACACATTCTAATGCATGAGTAACACTGTAATACACGTTCAAAAGTAACACTGTCTGCCTTATTTGGTGAAAATAAGTTCGAATCTGCCCTGCTGTGCTTTCATGCGAAGCTGGCAGCGATGACGGCCTCTTCTGGTTTTTGCGGCTGCCGTCAGCACAGTCCAGGGATTCTGCAGTAGAATTCAATAAAGCAATAAGCCAATCATGAAAATTACTGTAGCATCTAAAGCTCTCGCTGGCTCACAGAGGACTCTTTATGTGGCAGCAGGCTGGATGAACCTCCTCACCACCACCACACAAAGAGCTGGACTGAGAAACATCTAGCCCCTCTATCAACCTCTGCTGCTTTGCATTGACTTGCTTGATGTCTGTGACTAATCAGAGGTCTGCTTTGATGCGAGCGCTGTTTAGAAAACAACTGCTGATTTTGCTCTTGCTGTTTGAATGTCAGCCTCTTCCTGGCCATTTCCTTTTGTCCTTCAGTCAAGTGCTGTTTATTGTGAGGCTAAATTCCAAAGTGGTGCATTTGGCCAATCAGCTACTTCGCAGTGATGGAACCACACCCACATTGAAGTCTGTGACTAATCAAATCTTTCCAGCTGTACTGTATCCTTCATGGACACCCGTGCAGCCTCGGCTTTAAACAAGAGCTTTGCTTGAGAGAACAATTCACAAGTATATGATTTGAAACGTTGTGGAATTTGTGATTTTTAATAATTCTAAAATGTAACGAAAATGATTTAAAACACTGTAACATGCTGGGTTCCATAAAATTCCTTCATGTTGTCCCAACACAAATCAATTAAGTTAACTTTAATAAAAATTTAGGTGGATTGAACATAAAACAATTAAGTAGTCCCTCCAAAAAAAACAACCCAGTCTCATTATGGATACGTACCCCTGTATACATTTTTGGAGAGCATGAAATATGCAACCCAGGCTCATTCTGAAAATGTACCGCTATATACGTTTCTGGAGAGCGCCAAATACGTCCCAGGAGCTACGTTTTATTGCTGTTTTTGGCCGCTGTGCACACTTTTTGAGATCTCAAATTTCTCTCACGAGTGTCATTCACACCTGCTGTTCTCGCGTATATCCATCAGAGGCCGCTGTCGACTGACTGACTGACTGACTGACCGATTGACTGACCCACCCTCTTCCTTCACTAAACCCAATCAATAGTGTTTTCAAAAGCACCGATTGACCCGCCCATCACTTCCCTAAACCCAACCAATAGTGTTTTCAAAGGCACCGATTGACCCGCCCACTCACTTCCCTAAACCCAACCAATAGTGTTTTCAGAAGAACCGATTGACCTGCCCACCCACTCCCCTAAACCCAACCAATATTTTTTTCAAAAGCACCGATTGACCCGCCCACTCACTTCCCTAAACCCAACCAATAGTGTTTTCAGAAGAACCGATTGACCCGCCCACCCACTCCCCTTAACCCAACCAATATTGTTTTCAAAAGCACCGATTGACCCGCCAACTCACTTCCCTAAACCCAACCAATAGCACATGTTTTTGGACTTGTGGGGGAAACCGGAGCACCCGGAGGAAACCCAGGCAAACACGGAGAGTACAGAAACGCCAACTGACCCAGCTGAGGCTCAACCCAGCGAACTTCTTGCTGTGAGGCGAACATGCTACCCACTGCTACCTAATCTTTGTTAAGTTCCATAGTTAGTGTTTATTTTTTGTTGCATCATTTTATTTTGATGGTCCCTTTAACACATTTAGTTGATTTTAAGTTACATTGCAACTATAACTTGGTCTCAGGTTAGTGTAAGTACTGAACCAAATTATTATAGTCAGGAGAATGTCAGGAGCAGTGACAGCAGATATTAAGCAGACTAATAAGACTCTAATGAAATGTATGTAGTTGCAATGTAACTTGTTATATGACCATTGAATCAGTTTGAATTTGTTAAGTGAATAATACAATGACTCACTGATAAACTCTTGAAGATGTAACTTGCAAGGGTCAGTGTTGAACATTATAACTTGTTCTCACTAACTTGTTCTTAGGTTAGTGTTACTGTAAGAATTGAACATAATTAAAATAGTCAGGAGAATGTCAGGAAGTGTCAGCAGATATTAAGCAGTCTACGCATACTCTAATAAGATGTGTGAATAGTTGTAATACAGCTTATAGTCAACAAAATGTGGGACCATCAAAATAAAGTGACACCAGAACTTTCCCTGCTTGCAGGATAGTTTAGTTCATTTTATATTTGTTTGGTCTAGCTGGAAAGTGAGCACTTAAGACATTAAGTGTGCATTTAGAAAATGGCAGATGGCTAATGTACACACAGAAGTGCTGTCTTGTTCGTATTGTAGTGTTTTCTCATAACATGCAGGAGTTTTTACTGATCTTCCTCTGTTTGGAGATGTGATTGAGGATGTGATCTCACTCTCCAGAAATCCAGCCTATGTGACTCTTTGCTTGTGACTGAAGCCAGGCTTCCCTTTATACTGGACACCCCACCCTGTTGCACTCTCTCCCTCTTTCTCTTTCTCTCTCTTATCTAAAGCATAAGCCAATATAGGCGTGTAATGTCCATCCATACTCCAGATGGCATCCCAGTGTGGTTTTATCCCATGAGTGATTATGTGAGCATCATCCCCAAACACAGAAACTCTTCTGTCCCTAAACATTGTTTTCATTGTTTAGTTAAATCCACAGTTTCACTCATATGTAGCAGAGCTTTAAAGTTCTTTTTATTTTATATTTGACATTTTTTTTTCAGATTTAGTGCTAACATCCATCAAATCTATTTATCTTAGTGGTGTAAAACATTATTTTTCATTCATTCATTCATATCCTTAGGCTTAGTCCTTTATTTATCAAGGGTTGCCACAGTGGAATGAACCGCCAACTATTCCGGATGCCCTTCCAGCCACAACCCAGTAGTGGGAAACACACACACAACCCATACATTACGGCCAATTTTTGTTAACCCAATTCACCTTTGGACTGTGAGGGAAACCAGAGCACCCGGAGGAAACCCACGCCAACATGGGGAGAACATGCAAACTCCACACAGAAATGTCAACTCTAACCAGTAACCTTCTTGCTGTGAGGCGTCAGTGCTAACCACGGAGCCACCGTGCTGCCCCAATTAATTTATTATGAAATAAATTAGTTTAGTTTAAATTAGTTGAACAGCTCAGTTAAGCGAATGATTCAATGACTCCTATTAAATCAGTGTGTTTGACCGAATCAGATGCATAAATAATTCAATGATTCATTCATGAAGATATACTTGTTCTGATCCTCACTGAATCAGTGTGCTCAAACAAATCAGAGTCACTCATGGAAACAGCCACTTGTATCAGTTCTCATTGAATTGGTGTGTTCAAAGAAGTCGAGTAAATATTCCTATGACTCATTCATAAATTCTTGATTCAGTTCTGACTGAATCAATGTGTACAAATGAATCAGTTGACTAAATAAATTAACAATTTACTTTGGGATGTTCAACTGTTTCAATCCCAGTTGAATCAGTGTTTTTGCATAAATCAGTAGAGTGAATAATTCGACGACTCACTTATGGACAAACGCATGTTTTAATCTTTGTTGAACCAGTATGGGCAATTTTTGCTGTGGCGACCCTTGATAAAGAATGAAATAATGTGAATCACTAAGTATAAATGAACAATTTGAGTGAATGAATCAATGAATCACTCAGAGATTGTCACTTATTATATCACCATTGAATCAATTTGAATAGGTTAAGTGAATAATTTAATGATTCACTCAGAGATTGTCACTTATTATATCACCATTGAATCAATTTGAATAGGTTAAGTGAATAATTTAATGATTCATTCAGAGATTGTCACTTATTATGTCACCATTGAATCAATTTGAATAGGTTAAGTGAATAATTTAATGATTCACTCAGAGATTGTCACTTATTATATCACCATTGAATCAATTTGAATAGGTTAAGTGAATAATTTAATGATTCACTCAGAGATTGTCACTTATTATATTACCATTGAATCAGTTTAAATAGGTTGAGTGAATAATTCAATGACTCACTCAGAGATTGTGTCTTATTATATTACCATTAAATCAGTTTGAATAGGTCGAGTGAATAATTCAATGACTTACTGATATACTCATAAAGATGTAACCTGTTGAACTTTATAAAAAATAGCTGTTGTCTTACATTGATTTATTAAATCTGTATGCTAATGCTAATTATATGCTATGCTAATATATGCTAATATATTTCTCAGCACGGGATGTTTTTATTTAAAAAAAATGCAAATTCATTTAACCCCATGTGCTTTGCAAAGCTACATGTCATGCCATATTTGATATTTTTTTGTAAGAAGTCATGGTCTGCACATAAACAATGAGCAATTTAATCATATACACACTAGTAGCCGTTTGAATTAGCTTAGTAGCTGATCTACTCTGTCTCTATAGAGCTGTATAATCCACACTGCATAATCCACATGGTTTCAGTCTCGTTTTTTAGATTTCTTCCTTTAAAGCATCATCACACAGCGCATTGATTCAAATTTGCCAGTTGTTGATTCAATAAATCCGAAAAGTAATGTCTACGTTAACCTGCCTCAGACGAGTCTGTCTCTGTCTGTGCTCAGCTAGCAGTAGGTATGCAGAACCGGTATGCAGCAGGAATCTTTGGATCAAGGTAATTTCATGCTTCTACACATTTTCCCAGGCGGCTGAGCATTCCTTTACCTTTGTGCCACTTTGGAGTGTGATGTGGGCTGACATGTTGTCATAGGATCCCCCCCCCCCCACACACACACACACACACAATACCTCTCCAACAGGGAACAGTGCATTTATCTCAGGATAAAATGTGGGTCATGTAAATATTTATGCTCTTAATCTGCAGTTTAAACCAGACTCAACAAGCTTTTAGACCCAAGATCCACGAGTTTTCTCCACAAACCTCTGATCTCTTGCCTTGTTCTTTGCAGCATTTGAAAGAAGAAAAGCGAAGAATTTTTTCTTATTATGAGTCAGTATTATAGCATGCAGCATTCCTCTCCCTGCTGATGTCTTGCCGACTGCTACTGAATTAGCATCTCTAATTAATTCACAAGACGGATGCTTTTGGGTCTGAATGAAATTCCATTATGTGGTTAGACCCACTGCTTGGCCAAAACAATTTGTGATTCATTCAGTCGCCAGTTCCTGCCAGAGGAAAAACTTTTAGTCATGTATAAACTGCATATCCGTTTCAGCCAGTACAGATGAATACAAATAAATAAACGCATTTTTTTGCATGTAAGTTTCCTTCATCTCTATTATTGTGTATTTGTATACTTCAACTTAGACATATGCCAATAGTCAATAATTCAATATATTTTGATAATGAACATGCACAATATTCATATCGTGGGCACTTCAAAATACAGCGATAATTGTTTATGATTTAATCTTTTAAAAGGTCTTTTAAGAATATTGAGATGATATTTTCAGTGGCGTTTACAACAGTGGCAAATGCTTGATGACTTAAGGAGCTTAATAGTTTAAACATGAACATTGTCACATGTTAATCTGGAATATTACATGCTGAACTGCTAAATTAAATACTCTGTGACTATATAATACACTACCTGACAAAAGTCTTGTTGTCGATCCAGTTGTAAGAGCAACAAATAATAACTTGACTTCTAGTTGATCATTTGGAAAAGTGGCAGAAGGTCGATTTCTGTTGAACTGCATCCCAATCATCCCAAATACTGCAGAAGACCTATTGGAACCCACATGGACCCAAGAGTCTCATAGAAATCAGTCAAGTTTGGTGAAGGAAAAATCATGGTTTGGGGTTACATTCAGTATGGGGCGTGGGAGAGATCTGCAGAGTAGATGGCAACATCAACAGCCTGAGGTATCAAGACATTTGTGCTGCCCATTACATTACAAACCACAGGAGAGGGCAAATTCTCCAGCAGGATAGCGCTCCTTCTCATACTTCAGCCTCCACATCAAAGTTCCTGAAAAGAAAGAAGGTCAAGGTGCTCCAGAAGTGGCCAGCCCAGTCACCAGACATGAACATTATTGAGCATGTCTAGGGTAAGATGAAAGAGGAAGCATTGAAGATGAATCCAAAGAGTCTTGATGAACTCTGGGAGTCCTGCAAGAAAGCTTTCTTTGCTATTTTAGCTGACTTTATTAATAAGTAATTTGAGTCATTGCAGAGATGTATGGATGCAGTCCTCCAAGCTCATGGGAGTCAGACACAATATTCATTCTTTTTCCACGGCAGCATGACTTTACATTCTATACTGGACATTATTTCTGTTCAGGGACAAGACTTAATAATACAAGACATAATTAAATAATTAAAAATCAAGGCATGATCATATTTTATTTTGGTAAAATAAGTGTAATCTAGAGGCCTTTGCCTTTCATTTAAGCCACTTCTGATACCAAATGATCATCTAGAAGTCAAGTTATTATTTGTTGTTCCTAAAACTTGGATTGGCAACAAGACTTTTGTCAGGTAGTGTACACTCTCAGCAATAAAGGTACAAGAGCTGTACCTTTTCGAAAGATACATATTTATACTTAAAGCGTCCATATTAATACCTCAAGGGTACATATTAGTTCCTAAAAAGTACAAAAGTGTACCTCTTGAATTTTTTAGAAACTAATATATACCTTTGAGGTACCAATATATACCCTTTAAGTACAAATATGTATCTTTCGAAAAGGTACCATCCCAGTGACAGCTCTTTTACCTTTATTGCTGAGAGTGTATAAAATTATAGTTAATATGAGATAATTATACTAAACTCACAATAAAAACTACAAAAGCTTTTTATTAATCCTATGTGATGTTAAATTAATGCAAAATAACACATAGTTTTAATCTGATTAAAAATCACAATCATTTTATTACTAATAAAAGGATTTTTTTAAGTAATATTACAGCAACTGTAATAAATACATTTTCTTACTGTTGATTTTTATCCATTAACTAACATTTACTAATGAGATTTAATTTAAAGTGTTACCTCTTTTGCTTTATAATCCGTTTGTAATTTAATTTAGTTGAAACACTGGTTTACTCTGAGCATGTATATACAATAAACCAACACACAAAGTATTTTTTGTTATTACTGTATATACCAGTAATAAAAGGCATCTTTTTTGCAGCTTTGTTTAAAATCTTGATAATACCGTGATAAAAGCATCAGCAATCTATAACACAATGTTAACAATTTCCTGCAGAATCTACAGTAACTTACTGGCAGCAATTCATTTCAATTCAGTAACTTACTGTAAATCAGTTACAGCAATAATACTGTATTTAAATTTACAGCACCATTTATCTTGCTGTATATGTGACTACAGAATTTTAGGTATATATTTACTGTAAAATATACAGTAATTTTGACAATACAAATTTAAAATACAGTAACACACTGCATAACTGTCCAAGAGTAAAATACAGATCATATTACAGTTAAAGATTGTGTAATTTACAAAATTAGTTAACAATGCAACAAGAAAAGTATATCATCATAAGTTTACTTCAACTACTAAAGAGAGAGACTTCACATAAATCAAACATGTCAGACAAAAGCTATCTCCACATCTAGTGCACCATTATGTCCATTCTCAGTATGGTTGTGCTTCATTTCCAGCATATAGTTCAGACAGACTCTAAAATAAACACAAAAGACACGCTATTGATGTGAATAAAGAGGGTGTTCCTCCATATTACACAACAGACTTTCACCCTCATCACCTGTCACAGACTCTTATGATCAAATAATTAATGCATGTGTCGGTTTGTGGGTTGGCAGTCTATCATTTAATCGCGGTTTCATCTCTCGGAGCTGCAACACATGGTCAATTCATCAGTTATTTTAACTAACCAACATCTGCTGTATACGGAGAAAGACGGACAGGTGCAGGAAAGCTTTTGTGGATGATGATTTCAGGTTGAAATCTTGTTCCTGTCAATTTTATGCATTAAACAATGACGTCCTCTATATCCTATACAAGTGCTGTCTTATTGGCTATTCCTACACTGTTATGTAACCCGAAGCACAACCTGTCACTTCCTCTTTCGAAGGCTCTGTTTCAGTAAACCCTGTGTGTGCGCTGTTTTAACTTTGTCATTCACTGTCATTCACTTTGTCATTGAAGTTAATATGTTTTATGGGCATGTCCACCGTGCACACTGCAAAAGATTAAGTCAAGACAACATGCTTTTATGTTAAATATGATATAAAACTTAGATAAACAGGAATAAAGGTTATTTACGTTCCCATTTCAGCTAGTTTAATGTCATTTTGAGTTAAAATGACCCATGTTTCATTTAATTCATCTTTAAAAATGAAGACAATCATGTAATTTTTGAATGTATGACTTAGAACTGTATAATGTATGAATTTGAATCAATTTTAATGTATGAATTAAAACTCTATAGTAAGTCAATAAAGCTATTTAATACCAAATTTGGTCAGTAAACACTGAATACTAATACTTTTGTCAGGTTGTGTTTACAATTATAGTTAATATGAGTTAATTATACTTAACTCACAGTGAGAACTACAAAAGCTTTTATTAATCTAAAGTGATGTTAATTTAATGCATAATAACACATAGTTTTTCCCAGAGATGGGTTGCGATGGAAGGGCATCCGCTGCGTAAAAATGTTCTGGATAAGTTGGCGGTTCATTCCGCTGTGGCGACCCCAGATTAATAAAGGGACTAAGCCGATAAGAAAATGAATGAATGAATAACACATAGTTGTAATCTGATTAAAAATCACAATCATTTTATTACTAATACTCACTAATGACTCACGTTTAATTCAATTCATCTTTAAAAATGAAGGCAATCATGTTATTTTTGAATGTATGATTTAGAACTGCATAGTGTATGAATTTTAATCAATTTTAAAGTATGGATTAGAACTCTATCGTACACTCTCAGAAAGAAAAGTACACAAACTGTCACTGGGGTGGTACCTTTTCAAAAGGTACACATTTGTACTTAAAGGGTCCATATTGGTACCTCAAAAATATATATTAGTACCAAAATTTTTTAAGAGGAACGCCTGTGTACTTTTTTAGATACACTGTAAAAAATGCAGGGTTCCACACAATTCATTCATGTTGTCCCAACACAAATGGATTAAGTTAGCTTAACACTTTTAACAAATTTATGTGGATTGAACATTAAAAAATTAAGTTGTCCCAATGAATCGCAAAAATTGTGTTGTTTCAGTTTATTTTAAATAAGTAGTTTGAACAAGTAAAAAAATATCTGTTTTGAGTGCACTATGTTCCCTTAAGGTATTAATATGGGCCTTTTAGGTACAAATGTGCACCTTTTAAAAAAGTACTCCCCCCCCCAAGTGACAGTTTGCGTACCTTTATTTCTGAGAGTGTAAGTCAATAAAGCTATTTGTTGCCAGATTTAGTCAGTAAACACTAAATACACTGAAAAAATGATTCCAAAATGATTCCTTGGATTTACTAAATATTTTAAGTTAAGTGGTTGTAAACAATTTATTTGCTCTGAATTTAAACAAAGTAAGTTGAACATTACTAAATTTCATTTGTTTAATTTGATATAAACTGTTTGCAACAGTTTTGCAGATATCATTTGTTTCAGTGTACTAGTAACTAGTGCGTTTACTAAGTAATTACTATTTATTACAAATAATGTCTTTGAAAGTGTATTTTATACAGCATTTGCAACACTTGTACTAGATTTTACTACAGTAAACTGTGGTGTTTTGTAGTATTGAGTCATTTGTTTATCACCACAGCAAATAATACATTCAAGTACTTTACTTAAAATGGTTAATATGCTCTACAGTATTTGTGCATTAAATATGAGTACTCAGTAACACACAGAAAAGAATTACTAAAAAGAAAAATGGTTTCTCCGAGCATGTGCATTCTGCACGTGATGGGAAATAATCAGAAAAAAAATCATATCATGTGTCATGTAGGCTATGTCATGCATGCATGTAAAAAAATAATCTAAAATGATCCCTTTCGGGACCTGTTTCATACTGTAGCTCGCTTAATGTACTTTCAGGAGTGTTGGGTAGTGTTTTAATAAAAGATCCATGCAAATGCATGCATGTACCATGACTGGGCACAGGAAGGAGAGAATTTGAGCATTTTTGCAACGTGAATTGAGCAGGAGGAGGGACTGACAGAGCCTTTGGGTGGTCATGCAGTCAGAGGAGTTGATCTGCTTCATGTGTCTGTAGTTCAGAAAGAAGGACTCATGCTTGGGAGCCTGCAGCCTTCGTGATGTAAAAAGTGAAAGTTTTAATGGTGCAGACGAGTTTCCATTGATGCCTAAGGCAACGATCTCATCGTCCTTTTCGCATCTAGGCACAGCCACATGCAGCTGGCACTGTGAAGTGGTTATATTACACTGCCTATAACACCGAGAAAAAGCCCAAACATGGAACTTTTCTGTTTGGAAAAGGACACAGTCGTGCGAGCTCAGAAAGATCCCAACATCTTCTGCGATGAACGAGTATTGCAAAGTCTTCTAACAGTGGAAGACAGATACGTTCCGCAGGGACCTTATTTTAAATGTGTCCAGAAGGATATTCAACCTTTTATGAGGAAAATGGTTGCGACGTGGATGCTGGAGGTTTGTAGTTGTAGTTTTATATCTTTAAAATGTTAAATCGAACCGTATATACTGTAAGTATTATGTAATGTGGGCTATGCTAGCACGTTATTACCTATAGCACCGGACTCTGGCACGTTGAATTGTAACGCACACAGTTAAATATTATCTACACCTCTGTGCATAGCATACATGTTTAGCATGTTAATCGATAGGCAAAATAGTTGTCTGAAATTTGATCAGGAAATACAATGGCGGAAACCTCCATAAAATTGACTGTTAATTTAAGTTAACTGCAAAGTTTTTACTCTGACACTGCTTCAGTGTATAAATGAGTGTCTGTGCTTTATTTACATAAACATTTTAAATGGTTTTATGCATTTGTGTAATTTTGGCGAATTTTTGAACGGACGCAGGCTTTGAGTTGGGGCGAAAGTGGAGCCATTTGAGAGTCGATTAATTAAAACGAGTAACAGTTTATCAAAACAAAAACAATAACGATCGAATATTGTTTGATTAGAGTGACATGTATGGTTCTTATATGCTGCCATTTAAGTTACTGAGTGTTAAATCGTATATTTATTTTTAACGTGACGAATCACCAAAGCACTCATGTGTGGGCGTCACGGTTTTCACAGCACACCCTGCTTGAAATGAATGAGATCTCAATCAGTTCCTCTTTCTCATTAAAAAGGTTACAGTAAGAACCTATTGTACAAGTGTAAAAGTAATATGTAGCTTACAATAAGCACAGTATTATGTAGCTTTGGGGGGTGGGGGGGGGGGGGGGGGGAACAATAATACTCCCATATATAAATACACATAAATTAAATATAAGAAGAACTTGAATGGCTGCTTGACTTGCATAAACAACACTACATTACAACAGCATATAGCAGCACACTTAGCACTGGTCAATTCATTCTGTCTTTGCCCCCTTAGGTTTGTGAAGAGGAGAAATGTGAAGATGACGTTTTTCCGTTGGCTATGAACTACCTGGACAGATTTTTAGCTGCTGTTCCTACGAGAAAATGTTATTTGCAGCTCTTAGGAGCTGTTTGTCTCTTCCTGGCTTCAAAATTAAAAGCATGCGAGCCGCTGTCGGCCAGGAAGCTCTGCATGTACACAGACAACTCCATTACATCTCAACAACTGCTGGTAAGACCACAGCAGGACATCTTCTATATGTCTAATTATATATTAGTCAAACCCCAGATTGCATTATGTGTTGTGTATTGCATACAGTGTAGCCCTAGTCTTCTGAACTGCTGATTCATTATATTTTGATTAAGTTTTCAATTTAAAATGAATTGTTTGGGAAGTGAATTTAGAGATGTTTAGAATTGCTTTGCCCCTTTAATTTCTGTTAGATGTTGAACCATTTTTTGGGTTGAGCATAGATGAAATGCTCTGGTGATTTTGCCCTCTGTGGACTGAAGGATATCTGATCACTGATATTGAACATTTCCCAATAAACTTTCCAATTGGTATCAGTGATTTCATTATGAGCCTTCAGAGTTCTATGGTCTTCATAGACCATAAAACCCATCTATAGACCCTTCCATTGCACAAAATGTCTTTATAGGGGAAAAGGCTTTTTCTATACATTCATTTTCTTTTCGGCTTAGTCCCTTTATTAATCCGGGGTCGCCACAGTGGAATGAACCACCAACTTATCCAGCATTTGTTTTACGCAGCGGATGCCCTTCCAGTTGCAACCCATCTCTGGGAAACATCCATACACACTCATACAGTACACTATGGCCAATTTAGCCTACCCAATTCACCTGTACCACATGTCTTTGGACTGTGGGGGAAACCGGAGCACGCAGAGGAAACCCATGCAAATGCAGATAGAACATGCAAACTCCACACAGAAACGCCAACTGACCCAGCCGAGGCTCGAACCAGCGACCTTCTTGCTGTGAGGCGACAGCACTACCTACTGCGCCACTGCGTTGCCCTTTTTCTATACAATAATTGAAAATATATATATATGTTTAGGAACTGTTCACAGAATGTACTTTTGGGAACTAATCCATTGGATCATTACAAAAAACACTTGGTTTCTAAAAGTGTACATGCACTTTTGTCTTCTATCACTGTCTATATATTAGTCACATATGAGCTGAGCTGTTTAAAACCTGTTGATGCCTCAGATGAAATGAACTCATAAGGGTTTAGATGCATTTTAGAGACAGAGAACTGGAAGGAAGATATCTTTAGACCACTAGGTCAAAACAAACCTTAAATCGCATTAGCGAGTTTAGTATAAAACAGGTGTATTACAACAGTCTTAACCTTGGTGATTTAGTGGTTTGTCAGGGACTCTCTATTCATAAGAGCTTTTATGCAGGCATAGAGCTTGTCACTTTGGCCTGTTTTTCCCCTCACGTCTCAGAGAGTTTCTCAGAAAGCAGCTTCAGCAGATGAAACAAAGCCAGCCGGGCATGTGTGAGGAAGGAAGTTGAGCGTGTGCATTGAACACTGCATCTGGTTGGTGGAGATCAAAGACAAGGGGCGGAGCTAATCATGATCTCCTGATTCACTGTTCATCTATGATGTCACTTTGACAAGAAACATCCATATTTAAAGAGCAGGTTGAGTCATTTCGGAAGAACCACAAGTTAGAGAATGTGTCACAATAACCAAACTAGGCTATTTAAATGCCTGAGCTTGGTGATTTATGTCATAACTTATGGAAGCACTGCTTTTTGTTTTTACATTGTTCAATTTAGAGTTAAGTGTGCCCTATGATTATATTCTAACACAGAAGATTGCTGTTGTATATTTGAAACATAAAGTGCAGTAAAACCAACAGCAGTCAAGAATTTAGGTCAACAACTACAGTAAATGTTGGATACTAAGGTGCTGAATGACTGCAATATTCATGCACCATGAAGTTTATATGATATAGTATATGTAATCTTATTAAACATAGGACACAGTCAGCTTAGATATATTATCATATACTCCTAGCATTAACATTTGTTTCATCATTTTCTCAGATGTGATTTATTGAATGAATGAAACATGTTATGAGACTTATAAACAAGTGATGAAAACTACAATTTTGGGACAGCCAGTTGTTTTTTGTACAACACAGCAAAGTATGAATACCTTGTTTTGGTGCACTTTCGTATGTGTGCTTTTGTGCTTATTGTGCGCTTTAGGTGCACAACACACTGGATAACGATTACATATTAAGTTAGTAGTGGGCAAGTAATGCCTAGTTCACACTACAGGATTTTAAGCCCAATTTGAGCCTGATTTGCCAGTTAACGAGCTCGCCAACAGATAGGACTATGATCAGGGGAAAATATGCATTTGCTCGACGCTCAGTGGTCTTTATATGTGAACTACTAAATGTCGTTGACTTGTTGCCGACATTCAATGACTTGTTGCCGACATTCAATTCAATTCATCTTTATTTCTATAGCGCTTTTACAATGTGGATTGTGTCAAATCAGCTTCACATAGACGATTATAGTGAATTGAAAATGTCAGTTCAGTTTAGTTCAGTTCAGTGTGGTTTAGTATTCACTGCTGAGAGTCCAAGCACTGAAGAGCAATCCATCGATGAGCAGCTCTTCAGATCCCGAACCATGCAAGCCAGTGGCGACAGCGGGCAGGAAAAAACTTCACCAATTCGTAAAAGTGAAGACTAAAAACCTCGAGAGAAACCAGGCTCAGTTGTTCACAACCAATTCTCCTATGGCCAAACGTCTTGTGCAGAGCTGCAGTCTAGGCGCTGAAGGCTAGAGAACGCTGGACGTCAGCGAAGACTCGGCTGTCCCTCGAGTGTCACAGGAATCAGACGCATGCTCTCCACTCCTCCATGACCACCACAGCAGCTGATCAGGATACGGCCTGGTCCGGGATTTTGGAACCTTGGGATGATCTCTTCAAAGGTCTTGGATCGCATCAGTGGCACTGCATAATCTCTGGGGACCTCGGGATGAGTATCCCCAGGTGGAAATAAAGAATAAAGAGAATAATTAGCGTAGCTGCTGTTCATAGTGTATATAACATGAGATTCATGGAGCACATTTATGCATCATACCGCTATGTGATGCATTGAGTGTATGCTTTACTAAAAAGATAGGTCTTTAATCTAGTTTTGAACTGCGAGAGTGTGCCCGAGCCTCGGACATCATCAGGAAGGCTATTCCAGAGTTTAGGAGCCATAAATGAGAAGGCTCGACCTCCTTTACTTGACTTTGCTATTCTAGGTACTACCAGAAGCCCTGAGTTTTGAGATCTTAAAGAGCGGGACATCTTGCAAACAGACAATCCAATATCTAGCATGCTAAATATTCCCGAGCTGTCGGCCCACTGTAGTGACAAGCTGCAGCCAATGAGAGAGCAAGTCTCTGACTGTTGTGTTTAGGAACTTAACAGAAATGTCTGTGATTGGCTATAATGTTCATCGATGCACTTGCTTCACCCTGCGTTTACACGGACGCAAGAGCATATTAAAGCCACATCTATCTGATGAACCGTGCACATATATGTGTGATTGATTGATTGATTAGATTGAGACAACTCCTCTTAATCTTAGGTGTAAATGGGGCCACAAGTCATGCAACAGATTTAGACAGGTGGATCTGGCGGAGGTGGAGGGTTTAAGAGAAAGCTCCTAAGGCTTGTTTCCACCAAACGGTAAGGTACAGTATGATTTTTGGATGTGTAACCTCGATCAGTCTTGTGTATCCTGCTCCAATAGTACCCTTATGGTTAGGCCTGTCACGATATCTATTTTTTATTGTACGATATATTGCACGAAAATATATTGCGATAAACGATATTATTGTCATTTTAAGACCATTTTATGCCACTCATTATATAATGCCAGAATGACAATTTAATATCCCAATGCAAGTACACTCTTTCAAAAAACACACAATATTTTATTTTCTTAAGAATATTTAATTTAATTATAGTCATTTTAACAATTCAATAATTAGGCATTGGAATCAGAATGTGAAAACGCATATCCTAAATGAATAATAATTAGTGTTAACAAAAAAGTGCAAGGTGAAAAGTAATATATCTGCTACCAGATCTATTTTCAGTTGTCAGACATACGCATGAAAATATACTATAGTAATTTATAGTAAATACTATAGTGTTTTTAACCATACTGACACCTCCAGTAGAGGTAGAGGTGTTGCACAATCAGTTAAAATGTTGCTAGAATTGTTTTTATGTATGGGCGATATTTATTGCATCACTAAAAATAATTGAATTGATATCCATGTGTTGTGCGATAAGTCGATATATTGATTATTGTGACAGGCCTACTTATGGTAAGCATAGTGTATTCCAGAAAGTTGCAATTGATGTCATTGTTGCACAAAGAAGAAAGCTGTAAACAACAATAAAGGACATATAGCAGATTTTGTCATTAATTCATTTGGTTTTCACCATGCCATCGAGTTCCCTTTCTACGCTTTCTTCACCAGTGATGCCCAGGAAGGTCTGCACATCTTAGCTGTGCCTTGACATTGTGTAGGTCTACAACACGGAGAATACAACCGGCCTCTGAGCGAGGATCACGCAAGCTCTACTGGTGCTCCTATTGGCTGTCACTCAAGAAAGTCGCTCTTCATTTGCATAAAGTTGAAGGATTCTCAAATTTGTCACATTGCTCGACACGCCCACCTGGTCGCCAATGGTCGCTGACACTCATGTAGACAGAGGTCGCCGGATGTTGCTCACTCTTCATTGAAATGAACGATCGCTTGTCGCTTTGCCGCTGCGAGATGCTCGTAGTGTGAATGGAAGTGTCATACTTTGGCACTTCCTGTGTTGCTGGTCCCTCAGCTTGTTGCATACGCAAGTGATTAATTCTCTGTTAACCAACCAGAGCGCCAAAAAAGTAGTAGTTGACAATGTCTGACAGTAGAAAGGGAAAAAGTTGCTTACCATACTGTACTGTTCTCTACTGAACCATACTGCTCAGTGGAAACAAGCCATTATTGGAGCAGTTTACAGTGAACACTAAACCAGACTGTTTAAATGATGAGCAAGCAATTTCATTGGCTGTAGAACCAGCAGAATCTAATCAGCTTGTGCCATGTAGCACATAATGTTGTCGCTAGTAAGATTGCATTTATATGAAAGATCATTCCCAGCCTTGAGATAACCAAACCCATCAGCACCCAGGGTATTCATTAATTAATTAAAGGCACAATATGTACGATTTTTTTCATGAAAATGTCCAAAAACCAGTAGAACAGTGTTGCATATTTTGCTGGCATATGTACTTACATTATCCCAAATGTTTAAAAGTATGCTTAATCCAGTAAAATAAGCAATTTTAACTATAGCGAGATGGAAAGTGTGCTGTGTGTTCATGCTAATGACATCACACATCTTTGATTTCCAGTTTGGTTTTATAGGAAACAGGAAAACTGCAAAGATGCTTTAATAATAATAATTCCTTACATTTATATAGCGCTTTTCTAGACATTCAAAGCACTTTCACACATTGGGGGGAATCTCCTCATCCACCACCAGTGTGCAGCATCCACCTGGATGACGCGATGGCAGCCATATTGCGCCAGATCGCACACCACACACCAACTGATTGGTGATGAGAGAGATGAAGCTAATTATGATATGGGGATGGTGGTTAGGAGGCCATAATGGACAGAGGCCAGTGGGCAAATTGTCCACGATGCCGGGGTTAAACCCTAACTCTTTTTCAAAGGACATCCTGGGATTTTTAATGACCACAGAGAGTCGTGACCTCGGTTTAACGTCTCATCCGAAAGACGGCGCTTACTGAGCAGTATAGAGTCCCCTTCACTACAATGGGGCACACAGACCGCAGGTTGAGCACCCCCCTCCTGGCCTCACTAACACCACTTCCAGCAGCAACCTAGCTTTCCCATGTGGTCTCCTATCCAGGTACTGACCGGCTTAGCTTCAGTTGGCGACCATGTGAGAGTTGCAGAGAGCTAGCTGCCGACATAATGTGTTAATATGTTGTGTATAATATTTGACTGCACAAAGCAGCATTATAACAGAAGCATAAATATATTTAGTAAGATAAAACAATGCTACTTCTTTAGATTTTAACTAATTAGCAATGCTTCAGCATTTTAGTTTCGCTTCAACAGCTCTCAGTCTTACTCTGGATCATACTACCATGATAATAAGTGTTGAATAGTGCTCATCATGAACATGATCTTTGCAGGAGTCCGTAGGATGTAATGAAGACTACAACTCCCATGATTCCACACTCAGTCATGGGGTCATCAGACTAAGCCTTTGTTTGTTGTGAATACGCGCCCTCTAGTGGTCAAAATTACACACTAGGGCTGCACAATATATTGTTTCATTCATTTTTAAAGAAAACAGACCTTAAACGCTGTGATTTTGTAATGGCATACAGTTCACCAGAAGCGCTCTAATTAATTAAAATTACTCTACAATTAAAAGTCCTTCTGTATGTACCCTATTACACACTGTGCATTTAAATCATTCATTCATTCATATTCATTATCTGTTGTTCTGTTTCTATCTCTCTGTTGGAGTGGGAGTTGGTGGTGCTCAATAAATTGAAATGGAACCTGGCTGCCATCACTCCTCTGGACTTTATCGAACACATCCTGCACAAACTGCCCTTTCACGAAGACAGACTGACGCTGATCCGCAAACACACGCAAACCTTCATCGCCCTCTGTGCGACAGGTAAGAGTTAAGTGAATGAGAAAAGCATGATGTGAACGTGTTATGATGCTGCTCTGCCTTGTTATTTGCGTCTATATAAAAGCGTGGTATATTTAACTGGGTGTGTTTCTGCGGCCCCACATCTGTTCAAGAGGCTGAGGCCTGAACCCAAGCCAGGCAAACATGAGAAGAGCTTTTTTGGGCTTTTGCAAATGTTTTTTGGTGTTTAACAATTTTCTCAAGTAAGGAATGTCGGTTTAGCGCACAGCTGCTGCGCCGATGCAGTCACTCAAGTGTAGGCTGTTTATTCAAGGATGACTGTAGCATCTGAAAACAGCAGCACTCTGCCCACATTGAAATATGATTAATGGCAATATATGAAAATGACATATATGACATACAAGTTCATATATAGGTTAGGATTTCACATATATAAAATATATAGCAACATATATTTCGATATATTTTTTTCAACCATTGGAATTTCAAATATGCATATACAGTTTACGTCAGAATTATTATCTCTGTATATTTTTTGTTTAATGGAAAGATTTTTTCAACACATTTCTAAACATAATAGTTTTAACAATTAATTTCTAATAAGGTATTTCTTTTATCTTTGTCATGATGACAGTACATAATATTTGACTAGATATTTTTCAAGATACTAATATTCAGCTTAAAGTGACATTTAAAATCTTAACTAGGTTAGTGTTAGGATCACCAGCAGTGTTGCTCTTGCAGGCTGCTGGAGAACACTCACATTTCACTGCACTACATATCACATCATGCACTTCACACACACACCAGTTCCAGTTCTCTCCCTGATTGCACACACACACCTGGAAGCTCATCATAGACTGATTACAACAGGAGTGTCCAAACTCGGTCTTGGAGGGCCGGTGTCCTGCTGAGTTTAGTTCCAACTTGCTTCAACACACCTGACAGGAAGTTTCTAGTATCTAGCAAGAGCTTGATTAGCTGGTTCAGGTGTGTTTGATTAGGGTTGGAGCTAAACTCTCCAGGACACCGGCCCTCCAGGACCGAGTTTGGACACCCCTGGATTACAAGGACTATATAAACACCATGCTGAGTCTTGTTGTTCTCCTGTAGCATCACGAAGCGTTAATCCTGTCTAGTCTTTCTGTGTTTTGATCCCTGCTTTGTTTTCCTGTTATTGATTCTACTGACCATTCGCCTGTTTCTTGACAACGATCTTGGATTACCTTTATGCTCCTGTTTACTACCTGTTTGACCATTGCTTGCCTGACTACTGTTATAAATAAACTGCGTGTGGATCCTCAACTCCATTGTCCAACGTCCAACTGTTACAGTTAAGTTAATTAGGCAGGTTAGGGTCAACATAGGCTCATTCTGAAAACGTAGCCCTATATACATTTCTGGAGATCGCGAATTATGTAGCCAGAAGTATGTATGGCTGCATTTCGTTTTTTAAAACGAACACTACGGGGCGGTATGACGCCCTTTTCACGCTTACCAGCTGACCGCTTACCTTCATATGGACGGCTTTCCCGGTGTTACCTGTTGTCCAGTAGCTTGCCACGTATGTTGGTGGTCTTGAGACGCAGAGAAGAGTTGATGACGATGACGATGGGGTTCAAGTCCGGTGAAGTCTGGTTTCAGAAATAGGGTAAGACAAAAACAGAAGCCAAAGAATTAAGTAAATATCAGGGTGAGAACGTGGTAAAAATCAGCCAAGGGCTTTTCTTTTTCTGCATTGCTTTTTAAAACTGACTGGTTGGGTTTAGGGAAGTGGGTGGGCGGCTCAATCGGTGCTTTTAAAAACACTGTTGTTTGGGTCGATCGGTCAGTCAGTCGGCCTCTGGTGGATTTACGTGAGAACAAAAACTGCAAAAAGACGTAGCTCCTGGGACGTATTTGGCGCTCTCCAGAAATGTTTATAGGGGTACGTTTTCAGATTGAGCCTGGGATGGTTAGGGTAATTAGGCAAGTCATTGTATAACAGTGGTTTGTTCTGTAGGCGATCAAAAACAAATATTGCTTAAGGGGGCTAATAATATTGACTTTAAATTGGTTTAAAAAAATTAAAAACTGCTTTTATTCCAACCGAAATAAAACAAATAATACTTTCTCCAGAATAAAAAATATTATATACTGTGAAAATGTCCTTGCTCTGCTCATCATTTAGGAAATATTTGAAAAAAGTAAAAACAATTCACAGGACGGCGAATAATTTGGACTTCCACTCTATATATTCAGATTATATGTTGCATATATGACATATATTTTGTGAAATCCAAATAAATCCAAATGTCATTTGCATTTATTTACATACTATATGGGTAACAAAAAAGCAGATGAAACGAAGGACATCCAGTGCAGAATAGCAGTGGCTTTCCTCACCGAGGGCCCGTTCTCAGGGTCTGGAGGCAAAGGAAGAGGGGGAGTAAGTTCCTGGAAACCTCAAAGCCCTTTGAGAGATGAAGGGAGGGAGGAAGGAGGAGTGGGAGGAGAAGGAAGAGTCTCCTCACTTTCCATTCACAGCTGCAGGAGGATTTAAGGGAGGTAGTGATGTTAAAACAGGTCTGAAACGAGAGAGCGTGTGAACGGCAGGTTAAGGTTTGTGTTGGAATTCAAAACAGATGTAAGATCTCCTCATTCAGACAGCGCAGATTGCCTTGTTTCCTGGGAAGTTGTTTGTTTTTTTTACAGGTGAGAAACGTCTTGGGGGGAATGAGGGCTGGATGATATGACAAAAATCTTGTATATCGATATAAGTCATCTTATATAATGATATATATCAAAATATAGTAGCATTTCTCTAGATTCGATCAATTAATAGAGATGATGAACACATACACTTAATACACAAATATACTTCATTGAACATGTATACATAGATATCAGGTACAATATATACTAGGGCTGCACGATATTGGAAAAATCTAGCATTGTGATATTTGTTTATTTTGCGAGATATATTGCGATATGAATACAATTTCATCAGATAAATACTATATAACTGCAGGTTAACTATAGGTGTGTCCCAAATCGCATACTTATGCACTATTCTATGCCATTTTGTAGCATAAATAGTGTAAGTAGTGCGTTCACACTGAAAACTCTAACAATAATAAGTGCACTTTAAATGATGGATGATGGATGAACCCGAATGATGCACTTATTCAACCGGTAAATTGAAGTGTGGAATGTTGGTGTAACGGGGATATGATGCTGACAAAGGGGGTGAGGATCCAAATGCAGGTTTATTAGAATGGTCAGGCAAGCAGTGGTCAACAGAGGGGCAAACAGATGTATACAGGCAAGTCGTTGTCAGAAACACAGGCAGATGATCAGAAGGCAGGCAGCAGACAGGGATAAACAGACTTACAAGGCGAGGGTCAAAACACGGCAAAACAAGACAAGGAAAACGCGTTGTAGTGTCACAAACAGTAGACAAGACTCAGCAACATTGTGTGTGTTTGAGCTGTACTTATAGTCCAAGTAATCAGTCTGTGAGCAGCTTTAGCTGTGTGAGTCTAATCAATGGTGACTTGGAGCAGGTGAGTGTGTGTGTTGCATGACTGGGATCTTTAGTCCATAAACCGGCAGATTTGTAGTTCATGTGAATGTTAGTGTTTACCAGCGATCTCTGGTTGTTAGATCGCTGGTGATCGTGACACTTCACGCACTCAACAACCACAGCTTTGCTCACATAGCGGAAGTGGCGGAGCTTTCGGGCACTGACATTGGATTACTTTGTCTATTTTGGATTGTGAAGGCAAAATTCTCCTATGAGAGTGATTATAGCGCCTCCCGATGGTGAATGCGGTTATACTCATGGCAGGTATTATTTGGTACTCTGGTCGTTTATTTCACTAATTTGGCAACTGTCAAACATCATCAGGGAAACAGTTTGAATTTCTGCTTAGTAAAAAACATAAGTGTTCCATTTGGGACGATACTAACATATACTATGCTGTTGAGTGTGTCAGTGCATAAGTACATAGTGCATAGTGTATATTGTGTCATTTGGGACGCAGCTAAGGTTTATATATAATAACTTTGCCTGTTAAAAGCTGTGAGTTACTAGTTAATTAGTTAAAGTTATTAGAAACAAATAAAGCTATGGTAACTAATAACCTTAACTTTTCCGAATTTGATTGTAGTGCAATAATGTGCACCTTTTTTAAAGCTGCTTTAGCAATAATTAACAATACTAATTAACAATAATTATTGTTAAAATCACTATACAAATAAAAAACTTAAAACTTAATAGTTTATATATATTGACCACATGTAAAGGAATATTTCTTTTGTATACTGTATTTAAAGTATAGACTCACAAAAGCACTCATTTTCATGTATCATATTTTTCACTTTATTTATGTAGAAATATTAAATGTATATTAATAAAATAGAACATATTTTCCAAAACTAATGATTACAGGTTACATAAAAATAAAAAAATATTACTAAATAAAATGCAAAATGAAGCCAAAGAAAAATGAATGACTGAAAATGTAAATATTACATTCAAAATTGCAACTTTTGCTCTTTTCATTTTTCTGTGAAACATAAAATTCATTCAATATTTTTTTTTTTTGTGATGCCATGAAATAAATGATAGGGTGGAATTTCTTTGTCCCTATGACAGGCCTGTAGCCAGACTGGTGAAAAGGGGCGGTTCTTTTTTCTCAAAAAGGTTTATTTGCCTTATTTTCTATTTAATTATGAGGTTTAAATACTGCATTTTAGTGACATTTTAAGCTCTATTTTTAGCTGGATTAGCTTGTCGGATGGTCATCAAATACAAATTTCACATTAATCATAAAACAAATTTATTACATAATATATCATTAGGAACAAAAGGAGTCTGTTAAAGTTTTACATTAAAAACTGTAGCCTATTGTCATTAATTAGGCAAATAACAAGCTGGCCAGCACATTCAACTTTCCTCAGTCAGAATTTGGTCATCTGAATAATAAAAAAATTAAAACATAAATATGTATTATGTAAGGCTTCTTTATTTTTCTAATATTTTTGTAAAAAGAAAAGTACATTTTGAAAGTTCATGTATAACAAAAATAGCCTAATTAGTAACAGAAAATTTTAATATGGGCTGCTTTTGGTGCTTTAAACCTTTTTGTAATTATTATGTTTTCTTTCAAGAATAAGGTCCAAGATTTAAAATAAAAGAGTGAAAGATGACTTCACTTAGGTCAGATTCTATGTTTTGTTTTGTTTTTTGCACAACTGGACTTAGACTATTATTGTCAGCATTTATTGGAAGTCTTCCTTGATGCCTTCACAATTTATGATGGTTCTTTCAGACCACCTGGACCCCCTTTATGATATACATGTACACTTTTACACAATTTTAATTCTTTTTAAAAATATTTTCTAAGTGCTGTTTAATGTATAGAATTTTTTTAACGCTTTTTAAAACATAACAGATTTAATTACTAATTTATTTAGTATTTGCCATGATGGCAGTAAATAATGTGTATTTTGTAAAATCCTAGCCTAAAGTGCATTTTAAAGGCTTAACTAGGTTAATTACTGTATGTTAACAAGGCAAGTTAGGGTAATTAGGCAAGTCATTGAATAATAATAGTTTGTTCTGTAGGCGATCGAAATAAAGATCTTTCTTAAAGGAAGCTAATAATATTGAGCTTAAAATAGGTTGCAAAAAAATTTGCAAACCAAGCCAAAACTAAAAGAGACAAGATTTTATCCAGAAGACTTTATTAACCAGCACTTGTAAAATATTTGAGAAAGAATAAAGATTTCACAGGAGGGCCAATAATAGGGCTTGGCAATTAATCTAAAAGTAATCGAAATCGACATTCGGAACCTATAATCGATCTAATTTTTCCAGGTCAATTTTTTCAATTACTTTCCCTACGGTGTATGGAGTCATGTGACCTCGCTCTGTTAAGACTGATTTATACTTTTGCACCCGTACGGTCCGCAGCCTTCGTGCGGTTGCATACCTGCGCACCTCTCAAAAAATTTAACTACACATTTGCACTACATTGACAATGATTGGAAGCTGCGCCAGAGATGCCTTGAGACGGCATATTTTCCATTACAATAAAATTATTATTTACGTTAAAGGTGCAGTATGTAAGTTTGACACCCAGTGGTTGAACTAGGTATTGCACTCCTGGATCATAATAAAAGTACGCTGGGATGCCAGATTGTGTACAGGAGCGAGTGATTTAAACTGTGTTCTAAATAAAAGCAACGACACGCGATAGAGGGAATATTCTCCATATTAAAAGGAGTTTTTGTCCTAACCAACACCTCGAATTGATATATTAGAAATGGCTTCTATTTCTCACAGCTGAACAACAGAAACCTATGACAGCTAGATCACCTCAGTTAAGCCTTGTGTGCTTTATTCTGTGCTAAATGCTAACAATGCGAGTTTGAATGCATTTTACATGGCATTTGTTGCCATATACTGAAAGCAGAAAGTTCACCTCAGATCTTGAAAATACAATAAACCGTCTGAAATTGAACTTTAGAACTAAACACATATGAGTGATTCAGCATCTACATTGATGTTAAAGTGGGTTAACATGTATTAAATAGATTCTAAACCTTACCGTTTCGTGAGCGAGTGCATATTCTGTGCTTCTGAAAGGCTGTATTTACATTTCTGTCGTGTTTCGTCTGGTGCAAACAGCCAAATAGCTTATCACTGCCTCTCTCGTCACAGCGTGTTGTTAGGACACGCGGTTACAATGTAACCTGCTCACCTAATGCTTACGTTCGTAATATTTATGTAATTTGCTAATTAATAACCTCATGTGGAACTGCATCTGTCTCCCATACTGTTCTTTTTGGTCACGGACGCATGCTTTCAGAGTCTTTCTGAATGAATGAATGAAATACGCTGTTTTCCAACAAGGCAACCCAGGGTGCTGACATATAATTGGCTAAACTGGCATCGTGCATATGAAATTTATCTAAACAAAGACAGCGTTCCGGCACGGAAAACCCATTTTCAAAGCAGAATATCTGACTTCAGCATTGTTTTTCAGTTAAACAAGTATGTTCACTTGGGATGTTTCTTAAATATCTGCACACATATTATGGTATTTTTATGCTTTAGAAGAGTCAAAAACTTACATACAGCACCTTTAAAATATTTGTTTACAGAAAAAGCAGAAAAGCACTGTTTAAAATATTATTTACAGGATATACAAGAGTTATTTTATTAAGAAGAGATGCTGCTTATTTTCTACTTTTCATATGAAAAACATTGAAAATAATTTGATTTGTTTCCAAAAGTGCAAGTTATTTATTTTCACTCTTTACAGGAAAAGAGTGACTGTTTGTTTTAGGCATTGTGTGCTTTAATTTCAGTTGTTCAGAGTTGACGTTCAATAAATAATCATAGATAGTGGATAGTGTGTGTTTCCTTCAATTCTTTTAAAATCAAGTTATGCGCCCTTCATTCGAAAGTCTCTCACTTGTAATATGTGAGCATATTTACTGTACAAAACTTGTCAGTGAAGAGGAAAAAAATAAAATAAATAAATAAAAGAATCATTCATTAATCATAATCAAGTTAAAATATTCAATTAATCAATTTTGATTTTAGGCCAAGTCACCCAGCTAATAATCAACTGTATATTGTGATTTTGCACAACCCTACTGGGGAACATGCTGACCAGGTCACTGATGTTTCGGGATGTGTGTGTGTGTGTGTGTTTGTTTTTTCCTCAGATCATAGCTTTACCATGTACCCTCCCTCCATGATCGCCACAGGATGTGTGGGGGCAGCAGTGTGTGGCCTGCAGTCCAGCCAGAGCAACCAAAGCCTGTGGGGGGACAATCTGATGGAGCTGCTGGCTAAAATCACTAACACTGAGCTGGTGAGTGTCCCACTGTAAAAGGACTACACAGCAAAGTCCCATTCAATATACAGTTGACGCCAGAATTATTAGCCCCCCTGTATATTTTTTCCCCTATTTCTGTTTAACGGAAAGAAGACTTTTTCAACACATTTCTAATCATAATAGTTTTAATAACTCATTTCTAATATCTGATTTATTTTATCCATTTGCCATGATGACAGTAAATAATATTTGACTAGATATTTTTCAAGATACTAGTATTCAGCTTAAAGTGAAATTTAAAGGCTAAACTAGATTAATTAGGCAAGTTAGGGTAATTAGGCAAGTCATTGTATAACGATGGTTTGTTCTGTAGACTATCGAAATAAATCTAGCTTTAAGGGGCTAATAATATTGACCTTAAAATGGTTTTTAAAAATTTTTAAACTTCTTTTGTTTTAGCTGAAATAAAACAAATAAGACTTCTTCCAGAAGAAAAAATATTATAGGAAATACTGTGAAAAATTCCTTGCTCTGTTAAACATCATTTGGGAAATATTTGAAAAAGAAAAACAATTTCACAGGGCTATTAATTCTGACTTTAGCTGTATGGTTTAACCAAGGATTAGTTGAGTTTATTTGTTTAGTCACAGAGTAATTCATTTGTTCCTGGTGACATTTTACTGGAGAACAACTTCCGGATGACGCATTTTAATTTTTTTTATGTAGAGGAGTATATCCTATTAAAAAAGGACAACTGGTGCTGGAGATATCTTTTTTATTATTATAATATAATATAATTATATTAAGATACAGAGATTTTGAATTAGTTTTTGTGTTTCTATATTTTCTGTTTTCATTTTAATATTAGTTCGGCTTTTAGTTTTTGCCATTTTTATTTTTAATAATTCATTCATTTCACTTTGGCTTAGTCCCTTTATTCATCAGGGGTCACCACAGTGGAATGAACCACCAACTATTCCAACATATGTTTAACGCAACGGATGCCCTTCCAGCTGCAACTCAGTACTAGGAAACGCCCATACACTCTCATTCAGACACACACACTCATCTTTGGACTGTGGGGGAAACCGGAGCACCCAGAGAAAACCCACACCAGGAGAACATGCAAACTCCACACAGAAATGCCAACTGGCCCAGCCGGGGCTCCAACCAGTGGTCTTCTTGCTGTGAGGCGATCGTGCTTTAACAACTGAACCACCCATTTATTTTTAATAATGATTTTTTTAAATTTAAACGTTTTTGGGTAAAAAAAAGTTATATATTACAATCTGAAATCTTAATATTAAAAACCGCAAAAATAACACAACGCATACACACTTTCACATTACTAATAAAATGTTGTGTTTAGTTTAAGCTAGCAGGTTGATTTTAATTCATTCATTCATTTCTTTTCGGCTTAGTCCCTTTATTAATCTGGGGTGGCCACAGCGGAATGAACCACTAACTTTTCCAGCATATATTTTACACAACGGATGCCATTCCAGCTGCAACCCATCACTGGGAAACACCCATACACTCCCATTCACACACATACACTACAGACAATTTAGCTTACCCAATTCACCTGTACTGCATGTCTTTGGACTGTGGGGGAAACCTACGCGAACGCAGGGAGAACATGCAAACTCCTCACAGAAATGCCAACTGACCCAGCCGAGGCTCGAACCAGCGACCTTCTTGCTGTGAGGCGACAGCGGTACCAGATTTATTTTATTTTAATTAATTTATTATTTTGGGTGGCACAGTGGCTCATTGGTTAGCACTGTCGTTTCACAGCAAGAAGGTTGCTGGTTCGAGTCCCGGCTGGAAGGGCATCCGCTGTGTAAAACATACGATGGAATCCATATATACTGTTGAAGTCTGAATTATTAGCCCCCCTTTGATTTTTTTTTCTTTTTTAAATATTTCCCAAATGATGTTTAACAGATTCAGGAAATTTTCACAGTATGTCTGATAATATTTTTTCTTCTTGAGAAAGTCTTATTTGTTTTATTTTGGCTAGAATAAAAGCAGTTTTAAATTAAAAAAAAAACCATTTTAGGGACAAAATTATTAGCCCCTTTAAGCTATATATTTTTTTTCGATAGTCTACAGAACAAACCATCATTATACAATAACTTGCCTAATTACCCTAACCTGCCTAGTTAACCTAATTAACCTAGTTAAGCCTTTAAATGTCACTTTAAGCTGTATAGAAGTGTCTTGAAAAACATCTAGTCAAATATTATTTACTGTCATCATGACAAAGATAAAATAAATCAGTTAATAAAGATGAGTTATTAAAACTATTATGATTAGAAATGTGTTGAGAAAATCTTCTCTGTATATATATATATATATTGCTAATCTTTAATTGGTGGAATTAGTAAGACTGATAACAATATTAAAAGGCACTTCAAATATAGATATTTCTGGTAATTCTGTTTTAATTACAGCAAAGCTAATTGTTGTCAAATGTTTATATTAAGAGAAACTTTAACAAAAAAGATATATTCAATACAAATATTTTTTACATCATCACTATTTTCTGATTCCAGTCATTAAATTTCCATATTTGTCTTAACTTTATTTAATTTTAAGATTTGTTTGTGTAATGTAATTTAGAGTTAGACTTTTTCAATTGATCAAAGTTATTTATGGGTGGCGCAGTGAGTAGCGCTGTCGCCTCACGGCAAGAAGGTCGCTGGTTCGAGTCCCGGCTGGGTCAGTTGGCATTTCTATGTGGAGTTTGCATGTTCTCCTCGTGTTGGTATGGGTTTCCTCCGGGAGCTTCGGTTTCCCCCACAGTCCAAACACATGCACTATAGGTGAATTGGGTAAGGTGTATGTCTGTGAATGGGAGTGTATGGGTATTTCCCAGTACTGGGTTGCAGCTGGAAGGGCATCCGCTGTGTAAAACATATTCTGGATAAGTTGGCAGTTCATTCCGCTGTGGCGACCCCTGATTAATAAAGGAAAATGATTGAATTAATTGCATTCATTAAGAGCATTTATTAACTAATAAACACAATTTTAAACATCTCTTGTCGGTTTTTGTTCATAAAACGAACAGTGGACGTGCCGTACAAGTGTGTGTGCGCAGGAGATTCATGCATGACTATGGAAATGGAGAAATGTGTGACTTTATGAATGAGTGTTTGTGTGTGTTCACTGCAGCGATGGTGGTGTGTTTTCAAAGCTGCATACTTGTGGCGAGACACAGGCCTTTCTACCACATCTGTGGATTAAAGCGCACTGCTACACACACACACACACACACACACAAACGCACACATCTTGCCTTCAGGCTGTTATGAAAGTCTCACTGTAAAAAGGTTTTTGAGTTAGACCCAGAGAGTGAACGCCCCATTTAAACTCCTCACATATACTCATAAGCTTTAACACATTCTTTGTTTCTCCTCAATATAATGTGTCAAGTTTTTCTTTCTCTCCATCTTAAGTTCTGGAAAAAAACAGCGCATGCCGCCGTTAGCAACCGTTCCTTCCTGTGCCTGTGGTAGTCAGGACAACAGGGCTTGTTGTGGCCGAATGGTTGTGTTTAGAGAGAGAAGCGTCTGTCAGGTTTCAATTATCCCAAGAAAGATGAGAGCTTGATATGGGATTATTTTGTCAGACCCCCCACATTACTGCTGAAAAATCACACACACAAGAAGTCAGTGACGTTTTGCTTTCATACCACATATTTTTGCTTGGCGTTTTTATAATTATGAAGTTTACTAACAGTTTCTGAGCTAAAATGTTTTCAGAGTAAATCCTCCATCTTTTTTTAGTGTAATGATTATGAAGCACCTTGGGGGACACGGTGATGGACGATGTGTGATGGAAAGGAAAAACATTTGCATTCTCTTGTGAAAATATTTTGTTCCTCTAATAAATGTTGCATGCTCTCCACAAAGTTATTATGTTGTTGGTTTGTGTTCGCTCACAAACATTTGCAGTCTCTTGCAAATCTTTCACAAAAGTATAGTATTCCTGCAATAAGCTTTAAAACAAATGTATTGTGTTTTGGCAAAAACATACTCGCTTATTCATAAAACATTGTTGCGTTTTTTTAGAGTATGTTTTACTAAATTTTGCATTCTCTTTTTAAATATTAGCATTCTCTTGCAAAAATCGCCAAAGAAACTTTACGTTCCCTCATAACACATTTACATTGTTGAACAAAAATATTGTGTTGCCTCCAAAAAACTTAGCTTTCACTCAAAACCATTTGCAAATATATTGCTTTCAATCACAACAGCTTTTTTGTTTAATTTAAAAACTTTTGCCTTTTCTTGCAAAGTATTTAATTCCTGCCATAAACTTTGCATTCTCATGCAAAAGTGTTGGGTTTCCCTCCAAAAAACACTCGCTCACTCATAAAATATTCTTGTGTTCTTTTGCTAAAGTATTGTGTACCTCTAATTTTGCATTCTCACAGTAAATATTAGCATTCTCTTGCAAAAGTTTCCCAAAGAAACTTTGTGTTGGCTCACAAAAGATTTGAAAGTGAAAGGAAAAGTGCATTCCTGTGCAAAAATATTGTTAAACACCCCCCAAAAAATCTTGTAATCACTGAAAATCATTTGCTTTCTCTTGCAGATGTAATGCTTTAATCAAAAACTTATTTTGCAAATGTTTTGTATTTCTGCAATGAACCTTGCATTGTCATGCAAAAATGTTGCGTTTCCCCTCAAAAAGTGACTCGCGCACTCATAAAACATTCTTGTGTTTTTGCTAAATATTGTGTACTCAAAATGTATCACTCTCTTTGTAAATATTAGCATTCTCTTGCAAAAGTCCTCAAAGAAACTTATATTGTGTTGAACAATATTGTGTTAAAAAACTCCAAAAAACTTTGTTTTCACTCAAAACCACCTGCATTCTCTTGCAAATGTTTTGCTAGTTTAAAAAAACTTTAGCATTTTTGCTTTTATATACAGTTGAAGTCAGAATTATTAGCCCCTCTGTTCATTTTTTTCCCCAATTTCTGTTTAATGGAGAGAGGATTTTTGCAACACATTTCTAAACAAAATAGTTTTAATAACTCATTTCTAATATCTGATTTATTTTATCTTTGCCATGATGACAGTAAAGAATATTTGACTAGATATTTTTCAAGACACTTCTATACAGCTTAAAGTGACATTAAAGTGACATTAAAAATATAGCTTAAAGGGGCTAATAATTTTGTTCTTAAAATAGTGTTTAAAAAATTAAAAACTTCTTTTATTCTAGCCGAAATAAAACCAATAAGACTTTTTCTAGAAGAAAAAATATTATCAGACATACTGTGAAAATTTCCTTGCTCTGTTAAACATCATTTGGAAAATATTTAAATAAGAAAAAAAAATTCAAAGGGGGGCTAATAATTCTGACTTCAACTGTACATATCTCAACGCTATTTCACAGCAAATCCTAACTTTTTGATTTAGTGGCTAATTCGTATGAATTCTTATGATCTCATTTCTACAGCTTAATACAATTTGCTGGGTGGGTTTAAGGGTGGGGTTTGGTGTCATGCCTCTTTTTAAAAATTGTACATTTTGGTACAACTGAACCGGTATGAATTTGCACGAATTAGCCACTGAATTTACAAAAAGTAAAATAGTTACGTTTCCTTGTGATATCAGGCTGTATATAAATATATATAGTTGAAGACAAAATATTTAGCCCTCCTCTGAATTTTTTTCTTTTTTAAATATTTCCCAAATGATGTTTAACAGAGCGAGAAATGTTTCACAGTATTTCCCATAATATTTTTTCTTCTGGAGAAAGTCTTATTTGTTTTATTTTGGCTAGAATAAAAGCAGTTTTAAATATTATTTCCCCTCTTAAGCAATATTTTTAATCAATTGTCTACAGAAAAAAGATCATTATACAATGACTTGCCTAATTACATTAACTTACCTAACTAATCTAGTTAAGCCTTTAAATGTCACTTTAAGCTGAATACTAGCATCTTGAAAAATCTAGTGAAATATTATTTACTGTCATCATGGCAAAGATAAAAGAAATCAGTTATCAGAAATAAGTTATTAAAACTATTATACAGTATTTAGAAATGTATTATATTCTATTAGACTTCATCTGTATCTCTCTCTCTCTCTCTTCCAGGACTGCCTGAAATCATGTCAAGAACAGATCGAACAGTTACTGACCAACAGCTTGAAAGAAAACCAACAGCAGCATCAGCAACAGCAGGACGGCAGAGCCAGCAGCAAAGGGACGCAATCTCAAAACCTGTCCTGCACCCCCACAGATGTCCGGGACGTTAACTTATGATGTCAATTCCTGTTCCTATCCAACAGATGCTTCAGTTATTAATATATTACTGTATTTAAGTAATTCCACACGACTGTCACGGTCAAATAAAACACACACACATGATATTTTTGTAAAGGAGCAAACCAGCTGCTGCCCCCGTCTGGTATCTGCAGGCGGTGGCGTTTTACATACTTGAACTTCAATTGAATCAGCCTCAAATTATAATTCATTCAGTAATGCGGTAATAATTTATATTAATTAAAGAACATAACAGCTATGTTGGCTATCATATGCAACAGTATCAATTATTGATATTATTTAATAATTAGAAGAACAACATATTGTTGTTGTTACGAATATTAGGCTTTTTATCTAGTGCTGGGCAAAAATTAGTCGCATACAAAATAAAAGTCTGTTTTGACATAATGTATGTGTGTGTACTGTACATATAAAAATACACACATGCATGCATATATTTGAGAAAATGTTTATTTATATTTAGATATAAAATATATATGCATATGTTACAAAATATTAATTTAAATATCTTTTGTGTAACAATGTATGTGTGTGTATTACATATACATATATATTTAATACACACACACACACACACATATATGTCAAAAAATTTATTTTGGATGCGATTAATCACGATTAATCTCTATTTTTATTATATAAAATGCATTGCTTTAGTACTTGTATTTTAAAATATAATACTAGGATAATTCAATAGTCAGATCAAATAGTTTATCATAGAGATATTGTAACACAGTGATCTAATGTGTGATATCAGATAGCATAGAAACTATTTTACAGACGAATGTTATCGCATGCATACGCATATATGAATATATTAAGTCGTTTCTATCCATGCATGGTGACCATTTCAGCTTAATGAGCACACCAATTTCAGATGGACACTAAGTATGTAGTGCAGGTGGAGTAAAGATGAAGTAGACGAGGGAGGAAAGCGGTGAATTAAAGAATGCAGAATGATTTTGCACGTGATTTAGATAGGAGTAGATGGTTCCTGGATAGATTTAGTCTTTTAAGATAGTTGTGTGGTGCTGTTTGCTCATGTGACCTGTTTAAACACCATCATATTTGGGTCAGAGACACTCTTATGTATGTATGCTGGAGGGATTTAATCATTTGGGAGACTTAAATTCCTTCTTAGCAAATGCACTTTCAGATATCACCTCTTGCTGGCTATCTGATGAGGAGGACAACTTACTATTAAGGGTTTTTTGTGCTTTCTTTTTAAGTTATTTTTGTTTTGGGGGCTGGTTTCCCATATTAGGAGTGCTTGCGGGTAATAGTCAGTTAATATTACACCAATACATATAGACCAAAAAGCTGATCTAACTGTCAGCTGCCCTAGATATGGGTTGATATGTTTAGATTGGTTTAATTTCTTCTTTTTTTTTTAGTTGTGTTGAATTCATGTCAGCATTATGGAAGCTTGTTGCCAGTTTAGATTTATTATGATGAAAAAATATCCCTTTTTTTTGTTTTGTTAATATCTTAATTGCAAGTTAAAATCTGTAACTTTATAATAACTACACACTATGAATCCTTTATTAAGCACTAGCAAATAGTTAATTCATTATCTGTTAAGCATTAACTCTACATTAACAGATGTTAGTAAGCAGTTTATGACTGCTGATACAAATGCTCTATAATGTGCTTAATGATTGTATTTTCATACTTTGTTAATTATTATTTTTTCATGACTAAATTAAGTATTGCATCATTTACAAACAAGTTATTTGACAGAAGTTGCTGGTTTTTAAAGATTATTTAAAGATTAATGCGTAAGTAAATGATTAATAAACTATTCAAATTAACATTTATATATCTTATTATTCAGGCATATATTAATAGCTAATTTGTATGTTAATAAATGCTTTATTAACTCAACTTCATCTAGTTTTGTGCCCTAATCTAATGTGAGGACTATTTATGCTTTATAAATCCCTTATAAATGACAATTAAAGGCTCAGTTCTATTCTAAACAGGAAAAAAGAAAATAAAGGACTTTATTAATTTCTATTCATTTGAAGATGAAACATCAAATTAAAATAAATCTTTGCAATCTTAACTAAAATAAAATTACTGTGCAGTTTAAACTTTGCTAAATAACATTGAAATGTTGCATCATAATATATTGTTAAATTATTATATTGTTGTTTTTATCCAATTTTATGTTATATTTTGACACTCCTCTTATTCGGAAATGCTTTACAGTAATTTTACTTTTTAGATAAGATTGCAAAGATGTATTGTTCATTTGATATTGAGCCTTTAATTGTCATTTATTAAGGATTTATAAAGCATAAATAGTCCTCACTTTAGATTAGGTCACAATAATAAAGGTTAATAAAGCATTTAATAACATACAAATGAACTATTGGTATATACCTGAATAATAAGATATAAATGTTGATTTGAGTAGTTTATTAATCATTTACTAACTCATTCTGAATGATCTTAAAATCCCAACTACTCTTAAATACAAATGATTTGAAAACAATGCAATACTTAATTTAATCATGAAAAATTAATCAGTAACAAAGTATGAAAGAACAATTATTAAGGACTTTATATATGTGCTTATAAGTCAAGATTAGAGCATTTGTATCTGCCTAACGTCTGTTAATGTAGAGTTAATGCTTAACAAATAATGAATTCACTATTTGCTAATGCTTTATAGATGATTCATAGAGTGTAGTTATTATAAAGCGTTTCCTTAAAATCTAATTTTGTTTTTATAAATGCGACTTTGTATCTTGCAATTGTGTCTATTTCTAGCCCAATTCTAGTCGCAATTCTATCAATTAAATGAAAAGATATCAATTTAAAAGGCATATATTTTGATCACAATTTCAGGGTTATATTTAGGACACTTTTCTTCTCAGAACTTTAAACTAAAACTATAGAATTTAGAAATATAGGATTTCCTGCAATTCTGACTTTATTTCTTGCAATTTCTGAGTTCATATTTTGCTATTGTGACTTTTTTTTAATTCCCAGAAGTGTTTCTGTCTTGCACCTTTAACTTTATATCTCACAATTCAGATATTTCATCTTGCAATCCTCTAAAAAGTCTCTAAGAAATTATTAGTTTCATTATTTTTTATACTGTGGCAAAAACTGGCTTCCACACAGCATAGATAGGACATCACATTTCCTTAAATCTCTTTATTTTATTAGTCTGTGTTATTTAAACATCAGCCATCTACTTGAACCTTTCATATATAAAAGAAAAAGATACTTTGAAACATGATGGCTAATTTCCATACTCATTGTTAGTTTGTTCTTGCACTTTTGATAATTGAATCCATAAATCAGTTCTCTCTATATCAATGTACCTAAAAGTAACTCATAGGTCTGAGATATCGGAGATGTTTACTTACGATATAAGGTGCCATTGTGACACATCTATGCAAATGAACTCCATGTTTGTGCTCAAAGTTTGATGATGAGTGTTTGTTCATTATGAGTGCGACGTTCACGCTTTTTTCGTTTCCATTGTGTTTTGTGTGCTATCATATATCTTCATGTACCTTTATTTCTGTGTAAATGTTTAAAGTTTTGTTCCAGTGCTGCTAAAAAGAAAAAGAAAAACGAAAAAAGAGCTATTGCGTTCAGTTTCCATGTTGCTGCTATTATCAAAGAAATGTTGAGCTTGTTTTCATGGTGGCTGCATGTCTGTTTTCTGTTTTGCATTTACACTGTCATTGATTTGCCTGGCCTTTATCCCAACAAAGTGTGTGTCTCGCAGATATTTGCATGAACAGTCTTGCCTCGTTTATATTTAATTGTCTTCTTAACTGTCGTCTGACCTCTTTTTCTAGCTATTACAGTATATTAATGTGTGTTATGAAACGCTTTCATTGTTTCCTGCCCACAGTCACAATACCTCACAATACTTAAATCAGGAAGTTTTGTTTTTTTAAAGAGTATAGTTTATTACCCCACAGGTTATGCCTCTAGGTTTGTTCTTTTATTAGCTTGTCAAATACGCACTCGCCAATCAGATATATGTAGATTATTATGAAGGTGGGGCAACTTTTAGAATTTAAATATTATTTTTACTGCAGTTTGAATTGTGTCTTAGCAGCCACCTGTTGTTCAAAGTTTCACCACAGGATCCAAATAAATGGCATTTCATGATTGTTCCATAATTGTTTATTATTGTCACACATTGACTGTAAGTTCGAACACTTACCTCATTTTGGCCTATCACAGAATCAATAAATTTCAATTTGAATACATCTGTGAGTTCATGTTTTTCTTGATATGAAAACAAAGTGTGTGAACCAGACTATCCGTTCATTCATTCATTTTCCTTCGGCTTATTCCCTTATTTATCAGGGGTCTCCACAGCGGAATGAACTGCTAACTATTCCAGGATATGTTTTACACAGTGGATGCCCTTCCACACACATACACTACACATTCACACATACACTACAGCCAATTTAGTTCAACCAGACTATAAGAATGTGATTTTTTGTTTTACTTCAGAACGTAGGATAGTTGCGCCCTCTTGTGGTACGTTTTCCTTATTGGCTCACGATGCATTTTGGCATACTTATTGAATTTGGCTATAAACATCCCACAGTATTGTAATGAAATGAATGCAATCCTACTTTACTTTCTTAATGCAATTAGCGCAAACATTTAGATGATCCTTTTGCTACCATTTCTGCTTGTACGTTACATTACAATTAAATTTGGGTATTAGATTTTTCTATTTAGTTTTGCAACTTGAAGTGGAGCTATTATTCCTCTTTTTACAAGATGTAAAATAAGCCTCTGATGTCTCTAGAGTGTGTGTGTGTGTGTGAAGTTTCAGCTCAAAATACCACACAAATAACGTTTTATAACTCTTTGAATTTGCCCCTTTTAGGCTTTGATCTTAATTGCGCCGTTTTGGTGACTGTCGCTTTAAATTCAAATTAGATTTTTCAAAGAGGGCGGAGCTACAAATGCCTGTGTGTCAGCATAGTGGCAGATTCAAAAACAAGAGTAACGTCCTATGCTAATGAGGAAGAGATTGTCACTAATGGGCGGGGCTTTACCCCTCTGATGTCATGTACAAAGCGAGAATGCCAATCAAAGTGTTTCTGCAGACTGTTTTTATCAAATGTGATTATAAATATAAAATTTATGAATTGTTACAATTAGAAGCTGCTTATATTTACTGACTGTTGCCACACACCTGTGTTTAAATCTGTTTAAAAACTGTTTTTTGCATAATACGTCACCTTCAATAACTAAAGTAAGCATTTAAATTAGTGATTTGCATCGAATTATGTGATTTGCATAAATTTAGTTTGGAAATTGCAAATGTAAATTATATAATTTCACTTTTATTTTGTAACAAACTTTGCACATAAGTCATGAAGAATGCAAGTTTTAATAAAGAAATACATTGCTATATAAGATATTGCATTGGCTTTTTAAATACTACATTTCAAAATGCATTTTGCTACTAATAATATGCCATAAATTACAGCGTAAAATGGCAACTTAATATATTTAATGAAATATCCGTCGCTATTTTGGATACCGTTTCTAACAACACAGGCGTGCATACAGTAACACTGTTATGTAACTTACTTTAATTCACTGAAATGTAATTTATTTATTTGATATTTAATTTTAAATGTGAATTTGACAACATTATAGACAAGTTGTGTTGATAAAAGTGCAAAGTGTATGGGGTACTTACTCTGTTTTGTAATGCAGGTAACAGGTAAACAAATAAAATACCTAAATATAATATAACATAACATAGCATAACATAACATAACATAACATAACATAACATAACATAACATAACATCCTTTTTTTTATCAGGATTTTGACGATTTTGACTGAACACCGTCCTCCTGTGGCGGCTTGTAAGTATTACAATTGCAGAAATTCTTTTTTTTTTTTTTTATTGAATACAAGATTAATAACATCACTGCATTGAAGAAAAATACAATAACAAAATATTAAGAAAGAAGAGAGAAAAAAACTTTACAAAGCCTCGATCCTTCAGAAAAAAGACTATCATAAGCTTTAAGAAACGTATTATTCTTCTTATTATTAATGAGCTTGAGACATTCAGCAAGAAAATTATTGAATCTAGGTATTGCCAATTGCAGAAATCTCCACAGGAGGGAGACAGACTTCAGTGACGTCATTTATCTGCAACACACGTTGACTCGTGAACCAGGAAGAGCGGTCATACATTTCATCTACTGTAACAGATCAGTATTATGCTCACGTTTGCATTAACGATCGTTCGACAGTAAGTGAGCGATTGTGTTTTTCCGTCTGTTTTGCTTTTACTGTACTTGTATAAAAATGTTGACGAATCGTTTCCTACTATGAAAGGTTTTTAGTGTTATTGTAGGGACAGAGAGGACATGCACTTTATTTAACTATTTAACTTTATTTACTGATACATTTGATACATGTTTACAGGAACGCGCCTTACATAACTTTTGGAAATTGAATATTATTGAACCACTTTCATATTTCAAATCGAATTTAAAATCAAAATGATGTCATATAGAATGTCGATAGAATTCGAACGGTCTCTTTTCAATTTGATTTATTATTGTCATATTTTTCAACAGCCTATATATTATTATTATTAAATATCTTTTTAATTTTCTATAGCCTATATAGAAGTCTATTTTATTATTATTATTATTATTATTATTTATAATTTTGTAAATGTTACTTCTGTAAAAAAAAGTGTCTTTTTATTGATCAAAATGATGTCATAGAATTCAAACAATCTCTTTTCAAATTGATTTATTATTGTCATTTTTTTCAAAAGCCTATACATTATTATTAAATATCTTTTTAATTTTATATAGCCTAAGCCTATATTATTATTATTATTATTATTATTATCATTATTATTATTATTATCATCATCATTATTATTATTATTATGATTATGATTATTATTATTATTTACAATTTTGTAAATGTGACTTCTGTAAAAAAGTGTGTTTTTATTGAACCACAATCAAATTTCAAATCAAAATGATGTCAGAATTTGAACGATGTCTTTTCATATTGATTTATTTTTGTAATTTTTTTCAACAGCCTATATGATGTTATTATTAAATATATTTTTATTTTTCTATAGCCTATATAGAAGTCTATATTATTATTATTATTATTATTATTCATTCATTTATTCATTTTCTTTTCGGCTTAGTCCCTATATTAATCTGGGGTCGCCACAGTGGAATGAATTATTTATTATTATTATTATTTACAATTTTGTAAATGTGACTTCTGTAAAAAAAAAAAAGTGTATTTTTATTAATCAAAATGATCTCATAGAATTCGAAGGATCTCTTTTCAAATTGATTTATTATTTTCATTTTTCAAAAGCCTATATATTATTATTATTATTAAATATCTTTTTTTTAAAATATCTTCAAATTTTCTATAGCCTATATAGAAGTCTATATTTTTATTATTATTATTATTATTATTATTTACAATTTTGTAAATGTGACTTCTGCAAAAAAGTGTCTTTTTACTGAATTCGAACAATCTCTTTTCAAATTGATTTATTATTGTAATTTTTTCAGCAGCCTTTATATTATTATTAAATATCTTTTTCATTTTCTCCTATTTATAAGTATATTATTATTATTATTATTTACAATTTTGTAAATGTGACTTCTGTAAAAAAAAAAAAAGTGTCTTTTTATTGAACCACATTTAAATTTCAAATCCAATTTAAAATCAAAATGATGTCAGAATTTGAACGGTCTCTTTTCAAACTAATTTATGATTATGTCATTTTTTTCTCTATAGCTATAGCCAGTATTTTTTTATATTGCTGGGCAAAGATTAATCACATTCAAAATAAAACTTTGTTTTGACATAATATGTGTGTGTGAAGTGTGTATATCTATTATGTATATATAAATACACACATCCATGCATATATTTGAGAAAATGTTTATATATATTTATATATTATACAAATTGTATATCAATGTAAATATCTTTGTAACAAATTTGTTTTGTATATTTTTGTTTTTATGTATGTGTTTGTATCACGTATACATAATAAATATATATAATACACAAATATATTATGTCTAAACAAACTTTTATTTTGGATGCGATTAATTGCATTTTTTTAAATAATTTGTTTGGACTTTTAATTTCAGCCAGCCAGCCTCAGCGCTTCTGGTGAACTGTCTTTCCATTATAAAATTGCCACGTTTACGGTCTGATTTCTTTAAAAATCTGTGATCTTCATTGCCTAATAGATATACAATATAAAGTGAGTCTCAAACTGGCCAAGAAGCACTGCATTTCAAATCAAGTTTAAAATCAAATTGATTTCATAGAATTTGAACTTCTAATACTTCTGAATTAACTTATTTGATTCCTATTTTTTTAATGAATGTATTTTCTGTAAATTGCTTTAGTTTGTATGGCTAACATTTTCTTTAATTTATTCAAATTGAATTGACTTGAATGTGAGTGGTCCCTGAAGTCATTTATTATTGTCTGCTCTTTTTCCTAGTGGAGAAACACAGTACAACAGAGATAAATTGCTGCAAGGTAAGAAAACACATACTATGCTTTAACTCTAAAGACCTTTTCAGTGTCCAAATGTAAGTTTTTTTGTCTAATGTGTAGGTCAGGGTATTGACACACCTCTGTCAGACACGGGACATCAGCAGGCGGCGGCTGCTGGACTATACCTAAAAGATCTGCATTTCACCGATGTCTTTGTCAGTAACCTACAAAGAGCTATCCAGGTGTGTTTACAATGAATTACCTAATTACTCTAACTTGTCTAATTAACCTAGTTAAGCCTTTAAATGTCACATTAAGCTGAATACTAGTATCTTAAAAAATATCTAGTTAAATATTATGAACTGTCATCATGGCAAAGATAAAAGAAATCAGTTATTAGAAATGAGTCATTAAAACTATTAGAAATGTGTTGAAAACAAAATCTCCTTTTCGTTAAACAGAAACTAAGGGAAAAATATACAGGAGGGCTAATAATTCAGGAGGGCTAATTATTCAGGAGAGCTAACAATTCTGACTTCAACTGTATGTAACTTCTCATTTAAGACAGCTGAGATCATTTTAGGAAACAGTCTTCATTCTTCTGCGACCGAGATGATATTGGATCCTTTACTCAGAGAGAGGGTGAGTGTTTGCCAAGCTGTCAAGCATTGCCAAGCTTCAGATTCATTGGTCAAGGTTTTTATTTGCCACATGTTGTATTTTTTAAACAGGGTTTTGGGGTTGCAGAGGGAAGACCAAAGGAGCATTTGAAAAACATGGCGAATGCAGCGGGTCAGGCCTGTAGAGATTACACACCGCCGGGGGGAGAGACGCTGGAACAGGTAGAAACTGAGCTTTCCCTCATAGAAATAGCCTTAAATGTTGCACCATACCATGCCACTTAATTTCAGATTGAAATATGAAGCTTTTAAACCACAATTGGTACAGCTGGACAGAGATTTGTCACATACAATACTGGTTAAATGTTTGAAATAATAATAATGTAAAATATAGGCTTTCTTATTTAAAATGAATTTAAAATGAAAATATTGAAAAAGATCTGCTAAATATTTTTTGGGAAATCATGATACCTGTTTCAGAAGCCTTTGATAAATGTAAAGTTTAAATAAAGCATTTATTTTAAACATATTTTGTAACATGCTCTTACAAATTCTTGATTTCTAGTGTATCACACAGCTTCCATAAAAATATTAAGTTGCACAGGTGTTTATAATGTTGTTGATTCTAATAAAAAATCTTAAATGATTATAATAAAAAGGTGACGCAGTGGCGCAGTAGGTAGTGCTGTCACCTCACAGCAAGAAGGTCGCTGGTTCGAGCCTCGGCTGGGTCATTTGGCGTTTCTGTGTGGAGTTTGCATGTTCTCCCTGCGTTCGTGTGGGTTTCCTCCGGGTGCTCCGGTTTCCACCAAAGTCCAAAGACATGCGGTACAGGTGTATTGGATAGGCTAAAAATTGTCCGTAGTGTATGAGTGTGAATGAGTGTGTGTGGATGTTTCCCAAAGATGGGTTGCAGCTGGAAGGGCATCCGCTGCGTAAAAATGTGCTGGATAAGTTGGCGGTTCATTCCGCTGTGGCGACCCCGGATTATTAAAGGGACAAAGATGAAAAGAAAATTAATGAATGAATATTTGCTGATGGGCAGCACGGTGGCTCAGTGGTTAGCACTTTCACCTCACAGCAAGAAGGTCGCTGGTTCGAGTCCCGACTGGGCCAGTTGGCATTTCTATGTGGAGTTTGCGTGTTCTCTCCGTGTTGGTGTGGGTTTTCTCCGGGTGCTCCGGGTTTCCCCACAGTCCAAAGAACTCACAGTCCAATTGGTGAATTGAATGAACTAAATTGGCCGTAGTGTATGAGTGTGTGTGTGTGTGTGTGAATAAGTGTGTATGGGTGTTTCCCAGTAATAAGTTGTGGCTGGAAGGGCATCCGCTGCATAAAACATATGCTGGCATAGTTGGTGGTTTCTTCCGCTGTGGCAGCCCCTGATAAATAAGGGACTAAGCCAAAGGAAAATGAATGTATGAATTACATTATGTACAACAATATAATTTGCAGCTTTTTATTATAATCATTTAAGATTTTTTATTAAAATCAACAACATTAAAAACACCTGTGCAACTTAATATTTTTATGGAAGATTTGATATACTAAATTATTACTAATATATATTTATAATCTAATATATATTTCTTCTGAAAACATTTAAAAGCGGCTTTTGCCCTATAACATTGCTTGTTTAGTCATTTTAGTATTATTTTCTAACACCATCCAAATGCTCACACTGAAGATCCTGCTTCTGTCTCTCCAGGTAAAGACCCGCTTCAAAAAGTTCCTCAAATCCTTGTTTCAGCGGATGTTAGAGGAGCATGGCTCTGCGTTGAGCTCTGCACCACCAGAAGCAGATCAGCCTGTGATCGCTGGACTGGCAGACGATGGAGCTCAGAATGTACCCGTCCACGCTCTGATGGTCAGTCACGGAGCGTTTATCCGCGTATCTGTGCGTCATCTGGTGGAGGATCTGCAGTGCTGTCTGCCTGCAGGTCTTAAGATGAACCAGGTGTTTTCTCCCTGTCCAAACACTGGCATCAGCAGGTTTATCTTCACCATCCACAGGGAAGAGAGCGTCCCGCGGGCCACATGCATACAGGGGGTCTTTATCAACAGAAAAGACCACCTGGAGGAAGTCAAAAACTCTGACTGACAGGAGTCACTAAGACTGCTTGATCTGACAGTTTGTATTTATTGCAAACCCAGCAACCGAAGCACATTATAAGTCTGTGTGTTTGATTTTATTGTGTATATTATTTAACTGCAGTTTTGTTGATCTTTTTGTTTGTGAGCTGACTGAACGCAAACAATCATAAAACGTCTTTTTGGTGTCATCCATTATTTAAGCACTTTAAAATTGCACCACCGCAGTTTTGGCCTCTATATTCACACATAATGTGTACATGTATTCGTTTTCACGAATAAAAGAAATGCTGAAACTTAAAATCAAGGAAGTTTGATTTGTTTTTGGATTTGTAAGTTAGTAGTAATAAATAGTTATATATTTTTTCCTCCTAAATGTGTACTTTGTGTTCAGAGAAATTGTCAGAATGTATTGAAATGAATCAAAGTATGCTTGAAAGAAAATAATTTTGGTCAGTGAAGTCAGGAAAATAATGTAGCTTATTTCTCGCCATTAAATTAATTATTGTAATTTCTCCTTTTGTTAATTATCTTTTTTTTAAAAGTGGAAATAAAACGATGATTTTGATATGAGGTTACGATCACTTAAAATGAACAATGTAGTTTTTTATAGACTACTAGCACCTTTAAAAGCAAAAACAATTCATTTATAATTGAGTTATTTTGCTTATGTATCTTGTATTTAAAAAGTTCAGTGTTTACCATAGACGTTTACATGTGTAATAACATTATTCTAATAGCCTAAAGTAGGCCTAATTAAAACAAAAAACAAAACATTGAATCAAAAATCCTTACCTTGGCCATTATTGTTGTTCTGCTGGTATTCAGCATACTATTAGCGTACCAATACACTCCATATCGCTCAGAAAATTAAGATTAAAAAACAATACGTCATAAAAAACTATCTATGACGTAAATACACACTTCGTTTGATGAAAAGGTTAACGCGTCAGCACAACAGTTGGGAGTGCGTGAACGCGCGTTCGAACATGACACATTTAACGGTCGACGAGTTCAGAATTTTCGCTAAAATATGTCAAATTAGGTTTTGTTTTTTACCTAACCCAATCATATAACCCCATAACACTTTACATCAATGGATTGTGTCGTATATCCTTTAAAACGTTGAAACGCTTTATTAAAACTAGTCATGGACGAGAGCGAGCACGATTTTTTAACTGAATTTTCAAACATCTAGCCTAGATAGTTTGCTTTGTCTGCTGTTTTTGTCGTCCACAGAATACAGAAGGACATAACTGGAGGAACACCAAGGCGAGTAAGTTAAATAATGACTGAATTTTCTATTTTCTTTGTGTGATAAACTTTATTTATAAAGCACTTAACAACCACCAAAGTGCTGTAGGCTACAGTCAAATGAGTTCACAAGACTCATAAAACATATTCAAAACAAAGAAAGCAGACACATATGTCAGATATACATACACACTATTTATAACAGATATTAAATCAAGTGTCAAAGGCCAAGGAAAATAGATTTTGAGGTGGTTTGAGAGGTTTTGACATGGGATATGAACAAAGACAACGAAGGAGCCTGCCTAATGTGAATGTGAAGTAATGCACATTAGGCTTTACTATTTACAATTTTATATTTCATTGGATTATATCGATTATGTGATGGTATGTGTAAACATATTAGTGATCAGAAGATGGATAAAATATCAAATGCCCTTCATAAAAACGGCCATTTGAAGATTGCATTTATATTGATCGTCAGATTCTATGATTTTAGGCTAATTGAATTGTGTCTACTCCTCCAATAGATGGCGCTGTGCTACTGACCTCTGGAGGACAGATGTCCCAACCTGCTGATGGGCAGAAGAATGGGACACGTCTCCTCTGCTCTGCCGCCCACTCCAACAGGAAACATTCACCATCTTTGGTCCCTCATTTTCTCCGGCGAGGGAAACTTAGTGATCTTCTAAGGCTTGTCATTTTCTTGCCGGTAAGTGGGCGGCAGTTTGGTTGAGTTGGTCACGCAGGGGACCTGGACGACTCAAAAGCACTGACTGACGTCCTGCAATCCAAGCAGACGATAGACTAGTTTGTGGCCACACATTCTTCAACTCCTCCAGACGATCCTAAAATATCTGCTCAGACAAATCACATTTCCTACATGCACATGCGTTCATGCTGAAGCTGCCAATGTGCTCATCATCAAAGCTCTGCTGCTGCAGCTTCAGGTATGTTATTGTCCAATTTGTTTTGTACACTCAAACAGCTGTTGCGTCTATAGACAGGAAAATGCCACTTCTATATAAAACCCTGCAGTTTTATTTAGTTTCCACACAGTTTAGACACCCAAACAAAGCCACGTGCCCACAATGTTTTGTTCTGCTGCAGTTCCACTTAACTGTTTGGTTTGTTTTTCCCAGCGGGTCAGTGTGATCCTCCAAACCCAACAATCAAACCAGACAAGTGTAGACCAGATAAGACCACCAAACAATATTACACGTTTTTACTTTCTTGTTGGGAACCCTAAAACATTTTTATCGTATGAATAATGCTTTACTGTATAAGGATTTTGATCAAGTGAAAACAAAAACTATCAAAATGATTTGAAAAGATTCAATTGTCCTGAAAAAAATGGTCACAAATGTGTTGTTCATTGCAAAAAAAATAGCAATTTGGAAATAGGGCAGTGGTTAGCACTGTCGCCTCACAGCAAGAGAATGCTGGTTTGAGTCCCAGCTGGGCCAGTTGGCATTTTTGTGTGGAGTTTGCATGTTCTCCTCGTTTTGGCAGGGGTTTTCTCTGGGTGCTCTGGTTTCCCCTGCTGTCCTAGGACATGCGCTATAGGTGAGTTGAATAAACTAAATTGGTGTGTGTGAATGAGTGTGTATGGGTGTTTCCCAGTACTGGTTTACAGCTGGAATTGCATCCACTGCGTACAACATTTGTTGGAATAGTTGGCGGTTCATTCCGCTTTGGCGACCTCTGAAATAGAGACTAAGCTGAATGAAAATGAATTAATGAATGAATTTGGAAATAAATGTGAAACTAATTTCATCTAATGGAAATGTTTAGTATACTGTATCAAAGCAATAATTACACAAAGCTCAGCTTTTGAAATTTCACTCTCAAATTTGAAACGCAACATTTTTCGATATAGAACGTGCTTTAATTAAAAGTTAAAACTTACATTACTGCACTTCAGTGGATAATCTGCCAAGTATTTTCTTTAATTAAAGCATGTGCTCCAAATCAATTAGAATTTAAACCAGCATAAGTTGTGCTCAAAATATATCCTATAATTTTAAAACCACATCAATCCTTTAAAAATATTATATAAATCATTGTTGATCATCTCTAGCTGATGCATGGAGAGCTCTGGAGGGTTAATTAGTAATTTTGTTTTCATTTACAAATGAATCAAGGTACATTTACTTGGTTTTGTCTTTTTTTACCATGATTATGATTGCATCAATACTCATTTTCATTGACATTTATCTAAAGCAGAGATGCCCAAAGTAGGGCCCGTGGGCCGAAGTTGGCATTGTAACCTTTGATTTGGCCCACCATCATGGAGAGGGTTCGGGCGAATGCCTTTAAAAGAGATCATCATTTCTAATTTGACGTAACCATTTTTTGTTTGTTTTATCGCTGAGCTACAAAAAAAGCAAACTGAAGTTAAATGTTGAAAATGAATCTGATTTTTTAAAATGTAAATGATGTCACTCGATAGATAGAGGACTATTCAGAAGACATTGCTGAGCAAAAACTAGTATAACTCCATTCTGTTATAAGTGAGATTGTTTTTGTATTTACTCTATTAAGTTCATTATTAAATGTCAAAGAATTATGCTGTATTAGTTCATATAAAGCAATGTTTTCTAGTTATTTTTAAATATTATTAAATAAATTCTGAAATTACCCATGGCAACTATATTTATATAACTATATAAGGCAAGAAAATCATCTGTTAGTTGGTGCTTTTGTGCTTTAATAATAAATTAACAGAATTTTACCAATTGTTTTGGTAAAACAATATTAATATCATAATATTACTTTTCCAGTAAATGTATCATGATTTAAGATTGTTTAGTTATTTGTAGTGCTGCGCAAATATTAGTCACGATTAATCACATCCAAAATAAATGTTTGTTTTGACATAATATATGTGTGTGTGTGTGTGTGTGTGTTTTATATATTTATTATGCATGTGATACAAACACATACATAAAAAGCTTTGTTATCACATAGATGTTTAAATATAATTTATATCATATATGTTTTATATCTAAATATAAATAAACTTTTTCTCAAATGGATACATACATGTGTGTATTTATATATATAAAATAAATATACACAGCACACACACATTTATTATGTAAATTTCTTTTGCATGCAATTAATCGCGATTAATCTAATAGTTATTTGTATTCCAAAAAAATACTACAAAAAATATTTTTTCAGTGTACCTAACGCAGTCATTATAACTTCATAAAAGCAGCATGAAAAAAATTTGTGTTAACATTCCAAATTGAGGGGTGGCATGGTGGCTCATTGGTTAGCACTGTCGCCTCACAGCAAGAAGGTAGCTGGTTCGAGTCCCGGCTGGGCCAGTTGACATTTCTGTGTGGAGTTTGCATGTTCTCCCCGTGTTGGCGTGGGTGTCCTCTGCATGTATGAGTGTTTCCCAGGACTGGGTTGAAGCTAGAAGGGCATTCGCCGCATAAAACTAATGGTGGAATAGTTGGTGGTTCATTCCACTGTGGCGACTTCTGAAATAGAGACTAAGCTGAAGGAAAAAGAATGAATGAATTGCAAATTGGTTTTCCTTATCTTCAAACTACTTGCATAAATTAGGTCATCACTGGCCTGACATGATGACAATTTTCACTGAATAGCTTCAATAAATATGCCTGAGGAAGTTATAATTGCCCTCTCACTATTAATCCAATCTTTGTGGATAAAACTTCTCCATTATCACCTCTGAAAGCAGTTTGTAGTTCTTAATTTGGGCTATTAATGCTGTATAGTCCATAGTGAAAGTCAAGTCCCGGAGGAGCGTAATTTGATGACACAGCGACCTGTGAGATGACCAGATCAATACCTTACGCTTAAGCACCTACATTAATCACACTGAAAGACTAGCGAAGCGTAAAGAAAGCACATCTTCCTACTGCTAATTATATCAGAATCCAATTTTTGCTGGAATATGAATTCAAGCATTTCGTTAATGATCCAAAGAAGTGGCTTTTTTGTTATTTCCAGAAGTGTGTGAGCGGTGTTTGTCTTGAAATATCAAGGTAACATCCTGTCTGATGGCCACGATGGAGGACGTGGTGGAGAAGAGCTGTATTTATAGAGAGTTTGGAAGCGTGCGTGTGCTAATGCTGATCTCTTCTACATTTTCAGCTCATAATTAGAGGTGTTTAATTTGCGGGTACTGATTGTACTTCCTGTGCATGCTCTCTATAAAAGGCCTGTTTGGATATCCGCTTTTTGAGGGCTGCGGAACGCTCCGGTGCTCCTGTAACCCAGGAATGGCTGGAGGTCAGCTTTTCCCCAGAAACAAACCGCGCTGTGACCACACTGGATTGTGCCACAGAGCTTTGGTGGAGGCACTGTGGGTAGAGAAAGCTAGTGGTGCATTGTGTTCCGGAGTTTATTTTCCCTCGATGTCTGTAAACTGTCGCTTTTGAAGGGCTTTTTTTCATGCAGAACACGCACTGCGGGCCGGCCAGTCTGATAATTGCCTTGATAAGAGAGCGAGGTTGTGGATTTATGGATGTGTGAAGCTGTTGGAGCATGTGAATACTTTTAAACAAGTGGTTTCTGAATGCACCCTAATACAAAAACTAAAATTGCTTCAGTTACTAAGTTACTAAGCCTCAAATTGCTTCAAACATGTGGAGATTTCTAGATTCTGCTGAATGTAAACGTTGAATTTTAAACTTATGAAATACTATTAAACTTTTTTATTTTGAGTTTGTGTCGAGCAGCAGAAATAAATAAATTTTTAACATTTATTTAAAGATTTGCAACAACAGAACAGTGGTATAGGTGTCTCATGTCATCATATACAATAATATAGCCATCTATAATACAATTGTCCATCGGCTAGTAATTCAAGTCTTTTGTGAAAGGTAAAATTAACAAACAAATAAATAAATTAAAATAAAATAAAATAAAAATAGTCTTTCAAGATACATTCTCCAAAAACGCCCATAGAGGATTCCAGATATGCCTGAAATCATCAGATTTCTGACGCAAGTAAGAAAAGGGTAAGAAAATGGCAATCTGATTTATCCACATATTGACCGAAGGAATGTTAGGAGAAGAATACATTTTCTTGCTAGATATGTACAAAGATGTAACACAGATTCTTGTCCATGACTAAGGTGTAGAGCAGTTTTACAATTCAGAAAATAAATAGCTGGAAATAGGGCAAAAGGTCTACCAATAAACTTCTGAACTAATTTGTGTTTTTTTTCCAGTATATCTTAATCATGTCACAGTGCCAGAATACATGCACTCAAAAATATATATTTTTTTTGCTCGTTTAAACTACTTATTTAAAATGAGCTTGAAACAACACAATTCTTGAGATTTCATTGGGACAACATAATTTCTTTATGTTGAATCCACATACGTTTGTTAAAAGTGTTAAGTTAACGTAATCCATTTGTGTTAGGACAACATGAATGAATTGTGTGGAACCCTGCATTTTTTACAGTGTGCATCACAGTACCAACATTAGATTTGCACTTAAAACAACATTAAGAAACTTTAGGCAATATCTTTTTCTGTAAAACCAAAGAAAACTAACAAAAATAAGTTCTATAGAAAAGTAAACTTATTATTTTTTTTAAATGGAATGAATGCGATTGCATTAAGTTGATCTTGTTTCTCTTTACACTTTACATTACATTACACTTTACATTAGGCGCAGAGACCAAACAAATTATAATAATAAAGTGATATAATAGTCTACACACTCTCAAAAATTAAAAAGACACCAGAGATATTGGAAATTTTGTGAAAAAAGGACATTGTAAGTGTCAAGTTAACCTTTGCAACTTTACAAATATCAAAAAATGTACTTAACAATTTAATAAATAAATGGATGCAACTTAATTATGAACAAAATTATTTGATGATTATTTGAAGAGTTCACATGCTGCAGCAAAAAATCATTTTTAAGTGAACTATCCCTTTAAGAAGTGTCATTTTTATATTCTGAAGTTTTACTATTGCTCTGAATTTGTCTCTAGCGTTCACATTTATATTGTATTAACATAAAATGAAGAGTTTAGATGCAAAAGCCTCTACGTGCCATCTAAAATGAGCAAATGAGCAGTAGCCATTTACTTGTGATTTATGAATCGAAGAGAACCACAACTTTATCTTCTTTAATGTTTTACTGAAGACAAAAAATACGTCTTTTCATTTTCACCAAACTATGACTTTAAAGTGTAATTTGATGTAAACCGACCACAAGCTGTACTAAATTATTAAATAAAAATAAAAAAACAACATTTTTCTGTGTGGATTAAACTAAAAGTATAGGAGCTCCACAGCACTGCAGATTAGATTCAATAATCTAATTTTATTAATGCTTCTATACTTTAATTTAATTATCCATGTTTCCTGTGCTTTACATTTCCTGACTCAGTTTTACTTGGCAGGGAAGCAAGAAAGAAAGATGGAAATATGCTCTTTTAGTTGACAAACTTATTAATGGAATATTGATTTTTCCAAGAATCTCTGAAGTTTTCTGTTAGCCTTCTGAAGCCTTCATGTTAAATGTATGCATAGGACATATAGGACAAGCTTTTCCTATCTTTCTGCTGGTTGTGATTTGTGCAGACGGCACGACAGAATGAGTGACAACGTCCCAGTGCTGCAATGCAGTAAATTAATAGCTGTTCAGCTGGACTGTGGACTCTCCACATTTACACCAGCAGAGGGCAATACCAGTGATGAAAGAGACCTAAATCATTCCTAATATGCTGGAAGAAATATTTCTATTATAGCACATCTTCATATCGGTGTTCTGCTCAAGCTCAGGCACTTGGAATTTTAATGACAGTAAAGTTTTACATTATAATTATTGAAATTATTCAGATTTTTGCATTATATTTATGTAATTGTGACACAATCAAAGACAATAAGTACACTGAAATATTGTAATTTTGTTATGAATGTGAATAATATTATAGTAATTATTATTTAGTCAATAATTAAAATGAATTGGCAAGTTACAACGTGAAAATTTGAAGTAGAAAATAGTCATTGTAAAACCCAAACCTTGTTTTTAAGTGTTTAAACTGAGAATTGTTTGTTTAATATTTTATTAATTATACTAAAACATAGTATATTAATTATACTAAAACATAACGAGGATGTTAAATGTGTATTTAATGTATGTTAAATTATATTTAATATAACTACATTATATTTAATGTGTGATATTAATTAACTTAGTATTATTAATTAGTATAATGCAGTGTTTCCCAATCCTGTTCCTGAAGGCACACCAACAGTACACATTTCCAACCTCTCCCTAATCAAACACACCTGAAGCAAAGCATTAGAACACGAAGAGGCTCAAAAACATGAAGTTAATGGGTCAGATAGGGGAGACCTCCACAATATGTACTGTTGGTGTGCTTCCAGGAACATGGTTGGGAAACCATTGGGTATATTGGTTTGATTTAGGGTTAATGCATGAAATTGTGCTTATTTACTATGGTAAGTACATGAATAATAAATGTGTAAGGACATGATTAAATGAAAAAGAAAAGAAAACTTTTAAATGTGATTCAAATTCAAATTCTTCAGTATAGCCCAAATGAAAAACACACCGGAGAAAAATATGAAGTGACCCAACTGTTGCTTTTAAAGTGTGCTTTTCTACACGGGGGGACTCTTGACTGTTTTATTATGGCTGCGTGAAATACACTAAACTTCACAAAGGCCGATTTGCTTTGGAAAATCTACTTAACATCTAATGAGAGTTATTTCATCAGTGGAACATCATGTTTCTTTGCTTTTCTGTTTGCTTTAATTATGATTAATGAATGCATGCCTCTGAAATGAGATATTTATTATGTAAATGAGTGCTACCGCAGTGCTTATTGGCATAGGGACAGCTCCATGGATGAATCACTCCCCTCGCACTCTGTGGATGTGTGTGTGTGCATCTATCAAGCTAATTTGCCCTGTTCCCCTCATAGTTTTTCCATCAAAGCCCCAAACACCCTAAAAAATGATTCATTGGATTTACTAAATCATTTTAGGTTGTTGTATACAATTCATATGGGCTGAATTTAAACAAACAAATGAATTTTAGTAATGTTTAACTTTATTTGTTTGTTCAAATTCAGCTCATATAAATTGTTTGCAACCACTTACCTTTAAAAAATTAAGTAAACCCAATGAATCTTTTTTTGTCCTCTGGTGCAGTTGGTTCCTCCACTGCTGAAGTGACAGAATGGAAAGAGGTGGATACACCCACCTTACACCCGCATCAGAGTCGGCAACACCATTCTCGCCTGTAGGGAGTGAGAATGTGTAAAGTGGCGCAAGGATGTCTAACAGAATGCCAGTCATTCCAGGGCTGGGCAGAGGGAGTCGGGGCTGGTGTAGAGTTCAATGGAATTCTGGGGGATCGCTGGGCTCCGGTCCTGCTGACTCAGCTCAAAGCCTCCGCTGACGTCATGCTGCTTTCCTTTCATCCACCGAAATCCTCCAAAACAAAACTGCCTTCATACACCGGAAAAAAAAAGATTAATTGGATTTACTATTTTTTTTAATTAAGTGGTTGCAAATAATTTATATGGGCTGAATTTAAACAAACAAATGACATAGAACATTACTAAATTTTATTTGTTTTATTCCCAATTCACCCCATATTAATTGTTTGCAACCACTTACCTTAAAATAATGATATCTGGCCACTTTCGTGATGGCAGTTGCATGTTTTGTGGTATATTTTTGTGATACATTTCCAAAAGGGAATATTCTGGCAAGGTTCTAGCAACATTATGAATAAACTTGATTCTTAGAAAAAAATTTATTCTTTCAGTTTTCACAACATTCTCATGCATTCCATCATGTTTGCAAAGTAATAAAAAGCTCACTTAAAAGGTATATGTTTTGGCTGAGGCTGCGGAAGTATGGTTGCGGGCTTTGTTTTCGAATGCCCTCCACTCCATTCGCTTTCATTGAATTCTCTTTTTTATCAAACAGGTAATTTCATTATAACTCACCAAATTCATTATAAAACAGTGATTTATCCTCAAACAATACATGAAGTGGATTGTGTCCGACTCATTTCCGTTCTTGGCAGTCTTCACTTATTTTATGACGTTCACATTCAAATTAAAGAACAAAACAGCAAAAATATATGTTTACATTACATAAAATGCACTTAAAAATGGCTACAAGAAGAGAGTTCACCCAAAAATGAAAGTTTCGTCATTATTTAATTGTTACAAACTTTATGAGTTTCTTTTTTTTCTTTTTTCTGTGAACACAAAAGAAGATATTTTGAAGAAAGCTGAAAATCTGTAACCATTGACTTCCATAGTAGGCTTTTTAATTTCCTACTATGGAAGTCAATGGATACAGGTTTTCAGCTTGCTTCAAAATATCTTCTTTAGTGTTCGACCGAAGAAAGGAACTCATGAAGCTTCGAAACCAATTGAAGGTGAGGAAATTGTGAGTACATTTTCATTTTAGTGTGGTCTGTCCTTTTAATGTTTCTCTATTGGCTGCAATAACCATATTAATATATATTTTAAAGCAATATTAAAGCCATATTAAAAGCAATAACCATGAAAATCGCTTTTAAACAAAGTAATGCTTTCATTAGAGAAATTATATTTACATTAAATTATATTAGTAATGTAATGTAGTATGTATTTATATATCGCATTTATTGTGTATGGCCATACACCCAAAGCGCTTCGCAATCATGAGGGGGGGTCTCTCCACACCACCACCAGTGTGCAACATCCACTTGGATGATGCGACGGCAGCCACAGGACAACGGCACCAGTGCGCTCACCACACACCAGCTATTGGTGGAGTGAAGAGACAGTGATAGAGCCAATTCAGTGGATGGGGATAATTAGGAGGCCATGATGGGAAAGTGCCGATTGAGGGACTTTGACCAGGACACCGGGGTTACACCCCTACTCTTTACGAGAAGTGCCATGGGATTTTTAATAACCACAGAGAGTCAGGACCTCGGTTTAACGTCTCATCCGAAAGACGGCGCCCACTGACAGTGTAGTGTCCCCTTCACTTTTACTGGGGCATTAGGACTCACACAGACCACAGGTTGAGCGCCCCCTGCTGGCCTCTCTAACACCACTTCCAACAGCAACCTAGTTTTCCCATGTGGTCTCCCATCCAGGTACTGACCAGGCTCAGCCCTGCTTAGCTTCAGTGAGTAACCAGTCTTGGGCTGCAGGGTGATATGGCTGTGGCCTTAGGCACCATTAAAGAAATTATATTTACAATCAGTTGTCTACAGTTTAACCGTTTGAGAAAAGGCAACTCATTACAGAACTGTTTTAATATCTGATGTATCTCAATTTTACTTACGTTTTAAAAATAACCTGTAATTGTTAACATTCAAGTACACTCAAAACATTTAAGTTTCATTTACTTAAATTTTTATGGTTTATGCTTCCTCATTTTAAAATACTTTTTTCTTAAAGGTGTCTTTGCATTAGTTCTATGCAAACAAGTAGCAGCAGTGCTGGTTAAGATAAAGCCGTGCGTAGTAGATTGAGTCTGTATACATTAATAACACAGAATGTATCTTGATTATGCGTCTATAACGAGATCAGAGTGCATATGAGGACGATCCATACTCAACGCCTGATGTCACACTGTGAAAGTGACTCACATAATGAGCGTTGAGAGGTGAGATTTAATTTAAAATGACTGCGCACTTTTCAGCTCACGAGCAGCAAATGTAGTACAGTAGACGGCATCAGGCTGTTTTTAAACAATGGCACAAAAAAAACCTTAATTGCTGGAAAATCATCAGGATTCGAAACTCCATCAGCAAAAGTAAAGTGACCTCTGTTTTTAAGGTGGACAGATTTTTTACCTGAGTCATTGTGCTGTGAGTTTCAGCTGTGCTAATAGCGAGCGCAGAGTTCCTGCTCTCTGCAGGGGTCAGATGTTCTCTCTTGAGTTCTTGTCAGCTCATGAACACACTGTGCTTTTAGTGCTGTTCTTGCAGCTCGGCCTGGCATACAAAATCCCTGCCACAACAGGAACTTCACTGCAGAAACCACTTTATATCTCACTAGTGGTGATATAATGTGTGTCTATGTACTGGTTTTGGTAGTTTATGAGGACTCATAATTCAAAACAGTTTTCATAATATTCAGAATTGGTCTCATGATTCCTGTAAGTTGATTTAGTGTGTAAAATAAGACAATACTAGTGGTGTTTACAGAGTAAAATACATGATGTTTGTCTATAGAGTGATGGAGTGTCATCATAAACCACCAACACCAACTTGTGTGTGTACTGGTTTTGGTGGTTTACAAGGACAGACATTTGTATAATGAGTATGATCTACACTACCTGACAAAAGTCTTGTTGCCTATCCAAGTTTTAGGAACAACAAATAATAACTTGACTTCTAGTTGATCATTTAGTATCAGAAGTGGCTTATATGAAAGGCAAAGACTTCTAGATTACACTTATTTTACCAAAATAAAACATTATCATGCCTTGATTTTTTAATTATTTAATTAGGACAGTAAAGTCTGACTTTGCTTAGACAAAAGTCTTGTCCTTGAACAGAAATAATGTACAGTATAGAATATGAAGTCATGCTGCAGTGGAAAAGGAATGAATATTGTGTATGACTCCCATGAGAGAGACCACTGGCTTGCACCAAGCCACTGGCTTGCATGGTTCGGGATCTGTAGAGCTGCGCATCAATGGATTTGCTATTCAGTGTTTCGACTCTCAGTAGTGATTATTAACTCACACTGAACTGAGCTAAACTGAACTGAACTGAACTTAATCTCTGAAAACTGAACTGACACTGTTTCAATTCACTATAATCTTCCATGTGAAGCTGCTTTGACACAATCTACATTGTATAAGCGCTATACAAATAAAGATGAATTGAATTGAATTGAATTGAATTGACTCCCATGAGCTTGGAGGACTGCATCCATACATCTCTGCAATGACTCAAACAACTTATTAATTAAGTCATCTGGAATGGCAAAGAAAGCGTTCTTGCGGGACTCCCAGAGCTCATCAAGATTCTTTGGATTCATTTTCAATGCCTCCTCCTTCATCTTACCCCAGACATGCTCAATAATATTCATGTCTGGTGACTGGGCTGGCCAATCCTGGAGCTCCTTGACCTTCTTTGCTTGCAGGAACTTTGATGTGGTGGCTGAAGTATGAGAAGGAGCGCTATCCTGCTGAAGAATCTGCCCTCTCCTGTGGTTTGTAATGTAATGGGCAGCACAAATGTCTTGATACCTCAGGCTGTTGATGTTGCCATCCACTCACACGCCCCCATACTGAATGTAACCCCAAACCATGATTTTTCCTTCACCAAACTTGACTGATTTCTGTGAGAATCTTGGGTCCATGAGGGTTCCAATAGGTCTTCTGCAGTATTTGTGATGATCGGTATGCAGTTCAACAGATGATTCATTTGAAAAATCTACCTTCTGCCACTTTTCCAATTGATCAGCTAGAAATCAAGTTATTATTTGTTGCTTTTTTACAACTGGGATCGACAACAAGACTTTTGTCATGTAGTGTAGGTATTATACTGTTGAGGTGGATTATGAGGACATAGTCATATTTCAAAACAGGGTCTTTTGACATTTAAAATGTGACTCATATTTCCTGTAAGGGTTGTTTTAGGGTTAGAGTAAAGCAATATAGACTGTTTTTACAGTGTAAAATACATTACGGCTTTGGAGAGTCATTAAAAACCAACACCTTTTGTGAACTGTAGTTCATTATTGATTGCAAATTGCGTAATGAATATTGCATTCGTAACATAATCTGCATTACACACTTTAGGTAATGTAATCTGACTACACTTTTGGATTACTTTTACATTACAGTGATTACATTATTTTGAACCACATCATTTTAAAATGATGCAAAGAGAAACCATATTCATTTGATACTTTGTGATCAACAACATAGAGTCTGTTAAACATTGGCATCACATCAAGTTATCCCCATTTGAATGTTTGTGTTTGTACAGTGCTGAGTATTTGACTATGTGTAATTGGATTGATTATACAGTTGAAGTCAGAATTATTAGCCCCCCTAAATTATTAGCCCCCTTGTTTATTTTTTTCCCCAGTTTCTGTTTAACGGATAGAAGATTTTTGTCTTCTATTTTATGTAAACACATTTGTAAACATAATAGTTTTAATAACTCATTTCTAATATCTGATTTATTTTATCTTTGTCATGATGACAGTAAATAATATTTTACTAGATATTTTTCAAGACACTTCTATACAGCTTAAAGTGACATTTAAAGGCTTAACTTGGTTAATTAGGTTAACTAGGCAGGTTAGGGCAATTTGGCAAGTTATTGTATAATGATGGTTTGTTCTGTAGACTATCGAGAAAAAATATAGCTTAAAGGGGCTGATAATTTTGTCCTTAAAATGGTAATTAAAAAAATTAAAAACGGCTTTTATTCTAGTTGAAATAAAACAAATAAGACTTTTTCCAGAAGAAAAAATATTATCAGACATACTGTGAAAATTTTATTGCTCTGTTAAACATAATTTGGGAAATATTTAAAAAAGAAAAAAATTCAAAGGGGGGCTAATAATTCTGACTTCAACTGTATATTCTTGTCACAGTTTTCACAAAAATGCCAAACTGCTGCAATTATTGATAAGAAATATAATAAGAACATTGTAATTTCTGCAGGATTGTGTGACATTACTTCTCATATAGGAGTAGATTATATATTCTAATGAATATACTACATTTTTATATTAAAATAATTTCACAATTTATGTATGCATGTATGTATTTTTAATCAAATAAATTTGGTATAAGAGACTTTGAAATATTATAATTATTTTGACATTTTGACCATATCTGCTCATTTTTATAATATGAAATTTTGTCATATAATATTTACAAACCTTCCTCCATTTATTCATTTGTAATATACTCTGGTATTCGGCAGTTTGGTTTTGGGCACATCCTTTTATGCTTTTTAAGAAAAATAAAAGATGAACTGAAGGCAGTCGGGCCACTTTTCAGTCTTGAATTATTGATCAGCTGTGTCAGCAAGATCACAGGCCTGACTCATATCCATCTCTGCCATTCCACTGGACACTTTCGCACCCCAAACGGCAGCTTTACTTTCAACAAAGTGCCATCGTGCAGATTGTACAAGTCCTTGAACTCACTTGGATGAGTATATATGTTGTTGTATTCATTAAGATGTGGATGGTGCAGCTGCTTGCCTGTATGAATGCCATTTGTGTGCTGTTAAATGTTAAACGTCCACTGATGCTGCTGATGTCATGTGTGAGTAATTGACTCCTGGATCTCAGCAGCTCTCCTCAGCTGTCGCCTCTATAGCGCCTAAACCCACCTTATTAAAAATCTAATTGAACGGGTTTGAAACTGCGGTATATCCAGTTACGTGGTTTGTCACAACCCCGCCTCACACAAAGCCCCATGGAATGACTATATCACTGAAAACAATTATAGTCATGTCTAAATGTTCTGCTTCTAACCTCAAAAATCATATTATATGGCCACACACTAACGTTGCTGCACCTGCTCTGCTGATTGACAGCTATTGTTTGAATGAAGAGTTCTTTTGTTTTGTATTATCTCATATAAACCGCAGCACTATATATATATATATATATATATATGTAATCTATATTATACTATAACTATATTATTTAGCAATAATAACTGATCAATTGTTAAAGCTATCACAAAGTTAAGCCATTTAGATATTTGCTAAATTATCACAGAAATATTTTAGCTTTTTTATGGGGTGTGAAGTTATTTAAAGTTATTTAAATCTCTTCAACATAAGGGTGAAAAACAATAAAATGAAATGGATAGGTGGTGAATACTTTCTCACGGCATTGTATGTAGACTCTAAAAATCAACATAGGCTCATTCTGAAAACATAGCACATTTCTGGAGATCGCAAATTATGTAGCCAGAAGAACGTATGGCTGCGTTTTTACACTTCCTGCTTTGCTACTGTTCGGACGTCTTTGCCTACTGCTCCGCTCTTTGCACACTTGCTTTTATATTTTATACCCTAATTTTTAACTTGAGCCTATCAGCACAGTGCTCAAACAACACAGCTTGAAGATCAACATCGAATCTACGAACTTTCTGGAATATAGATTTACTAACAAAAGCGGATTTATCGACCAAACAATCCTCCCGCTACCAGCTGCTTACATTCCTGAGACTGGAAAACACGGCTGTGAAAATGGCTCCGGAGCGGATAACATCAGAATCTCACTGCTGTTCAAACTGCCACAAACTTCTACAAAAGATTGCAGTTCTTGAAACAAAGTTACTTGCAATCCGACCAGAACTGCCGGAACATACAGGACTGCTTTATTGTGGACCGTCGCAGCATTCAGCCGGTGAGTTCCACAAATTTACTCCAGCTACTGTTTTGAGGACAGAAAAACAGAATGAAACTATTGAAAATGAGCGAAACAAATGGCATAAACAGGGTGCGAGACCAAAGGGTACTCGCGGGGTCAGATCATACGCTGCTGCATTAGCGTGCTCTACCCCAAATACAGCTCGGACTCAAATACAGCTTCAGAACAGATATGAAGTTTTGAGTAATATGGGTGAAGAATCCCCAAATGCAGTCAGACAGAGATCGCATGTCTCAGCAGCTAATTCAGCATGGAACAGAGGCTCAAGGCCGACTAGACAGCGCCATTCTGCTCCGAGCGCACCTGAGATAAGAACACTAGTTGTAGGAGATTCAATAATCAGAAATTTTAGGAGCAGAGCTACAAAGACATACTGCTTCCCTCATGCAACAGTTTCTGATATAAACAAAGAACTAGAGGAAATTCTGAAAAAGCACGAGAATGCAAAACGGATTATCATCCATGTGGGGAAAAATGATATTCGGAAGGAACAGTCAGAACTGCTCAAGAAAGATTTCTGTGAGCTCTTGGAAACAGTTGAAAGATTGAAGATTCAGTCATTTATCAGTGGACCACTCCCTGCAAGAGGGACAAATATGTTTTCACGGCTTCTTGGCCTAAATGTATGGCTGCAGAAAACATGTTACAGGAAAGGACTGAATTTTATTGACAACTTCAATCTCTTCTGGAATCAAAGACAACTGTTTACATCAGACGGCCTTCATCCAAACAAACTTGGTGCAAAAGTGCTAAAGGACAATATCTATTTCTCCCTCCATCATCCATCGGCTGTGTATGCCACTGAACTCACACACACACCTAGAAAATGCCTGAATGATCACAGGGCCTCAAATCAGCTCCCGAGTGGACTTGGGGCTGACGCATCACACAAGGACAGTGATAACGCTACGCAGCCAAAACAAGTACTATTGAAAGAGACACACTCACCTCCCCTGTGCTCAACACAAACAGACTGTGACGCATCAGAACAGCATCAAGTCTCGTCACTCAACAATGATCCTCAGGAAAACAGCCAGGAAAACTTATTTCAGCAGCCAGAATCTCCAGACCCACAGCCTCTGTCACCAGACACATTCTCACTGTCACCCTGCTCGCCTCTCTTGGGTTTTTCAAAAAAGATGGAGGAACTGGTGTATGCTGGAACTAAACTTTCACACTCCATTGCCGCAAGCCCCCAGCTATCAACTAAAAAGCGGCCTGCTCCACAACCGCCTCTGAGCCCACCTGGAAGATCCCTCCGACTTTTGCCACACCGCCAGGCCTCAACCAATGCCCCATCATCAGCTGGTGAACACAACAGCTCAGAGTGATGTGTGTCGGGGGCCTGCTTAGATAACAGTGTTTTTATCAAATGTTTACAGAACAAGCAGGAACCCAGTGTGGCTGTAGCCTCTACTCAGATATGTGTTATATTACGTGACAGAAAACCGAAGACTTCTTCAGGCCGTATAGCAAATCATTCAAATTTGGTGTCTATTAAATGTAATTCTGAGACTACTGTAGGGAAAACAGCTAAAACTGTTAAGTTAGCACTTTTAAACATCCGATCACTTAACAATAAGTCACTTTTAGTCAATGATTTTATCAACACAAACTGCCTTGATTTTATGCTTTTAAATGAAACTTGGCTAGATGACAGTTGTAGCGCAGCAGTTCTGAATGAAACAGCTCCTTTAAACTTTGATTATTTGAGTGTTTGCAGAGTTAATAGGAGAGGTGGAGGCATCGCTGCCTTGTTTAAAGATGTCTATGAGTGTAAACAAGTGTCATTTGGTGACTATTTGTCCTTTGAATATCTGAGTATAGCACTAAAGGGTGCTCCACGCATTTTACTGATCATTATCTACAGACCTCCAAAATATTCTCCAACTTTTATTGATGATTTTACAGAGTTGTTATCAATAGTAACCTCTGAGTTTGACTATTTTACTATTGCTGGGGATTTTAATATTCACATTGATAATCCAGAAATCAATGCTGTAAAAGAACTCATGAATGTCTTTAACACTTTTGATCTGACTCAGCATGTTCAAGGACCCACACACAATCGTGGACACACTCTTGATCTACTTATAACTAAGGGTCTACACATTTCATTGACTATTGTTAAGGATGTTGCACTATCTGATCATTTCTGTATTTTCTTTGATATATTGATCACTCCAGCCATTAAAGACAGATCTGTCTCTGTCAGAAAGAGATGCATAAATGAGAACACTAGTGAGCAGTTTATGAAGGCCATATCGCTAGCACCAAGCATATCTGCAGACTCTGTTGACTCTCTCCTTGATTTGTTTAACTCTAAAGTTAAGAATGTCATAGATGACATTGCTCCTGTTAAAGTCAGGAAGAGAACTGGGATGAAAAATGTGCCTTGGAGGAAAACAACAGCAGTTCTAATGATGAAAAGACAGTGCAGAAAAGCTGAGCGTATGTGGAGGAAGACGAAACTAGTAGTCCACTATAATATCTATAAAGACAGTCTTCATGCTTTTAATGTGAAACTAAAAACCGCTAGGCAGACTTTCTTTTCAACCCTTATAAACAGCAATCTAAATAATACTCGCTTCCTCTTTGCAACAGTAGAGAGACTCACAAACCCCCCCAGTAGGATTCCCAGTGAACTACTCTCGGAAAGTAAATGTAATGAGTTCGCTCATTTCTTTACTGATAAGATCAATAATATCAGAAAGGCAATCAGCTCATCCAATCAGCCAAGTTGTGTCGAAGTCAGACAAACTCAACCACAACTTAAGAAATCAGACATTATGTCTGATTTCATGGCAATTAATGGTAAAATCTTAGAGGAGATCGTGCAAAGTATGAAAACATCAACCTGCAGTCTTGACACGCTCCCCACATCATTCCTCAAAACGGTGTTTAACTGTTTAGAAATGGATCTCCTAAAAGTGGTAAATGCTTCACTTCTCTCAGGGATTTTTCCAAACTCACTTAAAACTGCAGTTATTAAACCCCTCTTGAAAAAGAGCAATCTGGATAACACACTATTGAGCAATTACAGACCGATCTCAAATCTCCCTTTCATTGGAAAAATCATTGAAAAAGTTGTTTTCAACCAGGTTAACACGTTCTTAAACTCCAAGGGGTGTTTAGACAATTTTCAATCTGGTTTCAGAGCACATCACAGTACAGAGAGCGCTCTTATAAAGATAATCAATGATATCCGCCTAAATACAGATTCAGGTAAACTAACAGTGCTGGTTTTGCTCGATCTTAGTGCTGCATTTGACACTGTCGATCACAGCATACTTCTGGATAGGCTGGAAAATTGGGTTGGGCTGTCTGGGACGGTCCTCAAGTGGTTCAGATCTTACCTTGAAGGGAGAGGTTACTATGTCAGTATAGGTGACCATAGGTCGAGGTGGACACCGATGACATGTGGAGTCCCACAAGGCTCGATTCTGGCACCTCTCCTGTTCAACCTTTATATGCTCCCTCTGAGCCAAATAATGAGAAAGAACCAAATTTCCTACCACAGCTATGCTGATGACACTCAGATCTACTTAGCCTTAACGCCTAATGACTACAGCCCTATTGACACCCTCTGCCAATGCATTGATGAAATGAACAGTTGGATGTGCCAAAACTTTCTTCAGTTAAACAAAGAGAAAACTGAAGTCATTGCATTTGGGAACAGAGATGAGGTTCTCAAGGTGAATGCGTACCTTGGCACTAAGGGTCAAACAACAAAAAATAAGGTCAAGAATCTTGGTGTGACTCTGGAGTCAGATCTGAGTTTCAGTAGCCATGTCAAAGCAGTTAGTAAATCAGCATACTATCATCTCAAAAACATTGCAAGAATCAGATGCTTTGTTTCCAGTGAAGACTTAGAGAAACTTGTTCATGCTTTTATCAGCAGCAGGGTGGATTACTGTAACGGCCTCCTCACGGGCCTTCCCAAAAAGACAGTCAGACAGTTGCAGCTCATCCAGAACGCTGCGGCCAGGATTCTGACCAGAACCAGGAGATCAGAGCACATCACACCTGTCCTCAGGTCTTTACACTGGCTCCCAGTTACATTCAGAATAGATTTTAAAGTATTATTACTTGTTTATAAATCACTAAATGGCCTAGGACCTCAATACATTACAGATATGCTTACTGAATACAAGCCTAACAGATCACTCAGATCTTTAGGATCATATAAACTAGAAATTCCAAGAGTTCAGTCAAAGCAGGGTGAATCAGCTTTCAGCTACTACGCCCCTCGCTGCTGGAATCAGCTTCCAGAAATGATCAGATGTGCTCCAACATTAGGCACATTCAAATCCAGACTGAAAACACATCTGTTTAGCTGTGCCTTTACTGAATGAGCACTGTGCTACGTCCGACAGATCGCACTATTATGTCTTTCTCTTTTTTTTCATTCTTTTTTAACCTGTTTTAACACGTTTTTATATGTTTTATCTGTTTTTTTTATTATCTGTTTTTATTTATTTTTTTTTCTTATTCTTGTTTCTTTTATTCCTGTTTATGTAAAGCACTTTGAATTGCCACTGTGTATGAAATGTGCTATATAAATAAACTTGCCTTGCCTTGCATTTCGTTTTTAAAACGTTTCTTTTCGCGCTTACCAGCTGACCTCTTACCTCCTTATAGATGGCTTTCCCACTGCTACCAGTTTGTCCTGTTAGCTCGCCATGTACGCCGGCAAACTTGAGATGCAAAGAGGAGTTGACCACTACGATGGGGTTCAAGTCTAGTGAAGAACGGTTCCAAAAATAAAATAAACAAGTAAATAACAGGGTGAGAATGTGGTAAAATCTGAAAACGTGGTAAAAATCAGGTGAGGGCTTTTCTTTTTCTTTTACTATTTTTTAAAACTGTCGGTTGGGTTTAGGGACGTGGGTGGAGGGGGTCAATCAGTGTTTTTGAAAACACTATTGGTTGGGTTTAGGGAAGGAGAAGGGTGGGTCAGTCGATTGGTCATTCAGTGAGTCAAACAGTCAGTCGACAGTGGGCTCTGGTGGATTTACGCGAGAACAAAAAATGCAAAAAAAAAACATAGCTCCTGGGACGTATTTGGCGCTCTCCAGAAATGTATATAGAGGTACATTTTCAGAATGAGCCTGGGTTGCTGCCGAGTTGTTTCAACTCAAATTTAGGTCAAATATTTGACCTAAATTTGAGTTGAAGCAACTGACAATTCAACCAATATATGCTTAATATGTGTATAAGCAGCACAACTGTTTTCATTACTTGTAATTAAAGGAAACAACAACAATAATAATAACCAAATTACAATGATAATTCAACTTTGCCATCATAGGAATACATTTTAAACTATATTCAACAATTTTTCACTTGTCATTTTTGTCTTATTTGTAATTCTTTAAATGAAAGGTTTTTTTTATTTCTTATAGGCTGTCAATGAGTTTCTTATTTTACCTGGGGGAAAAAAGTGATTAGAACCAAATTAAGCTGTTATCTTTCTTGTTACATTATAGGAAACATCCAGGCATTCCTGACCTTGGATTTAGCTGTTGGTGTTTTTTGAAGCTGTTGAAATAGTAATTTATGCTATGTGTTTTTCCTCTGAGAAACTATTTAGTAAGTCACAGGCTGTTGAATCGTATCAGTAAACTGAAGTGATGTGCAGCAGATGTTTGGGTGTGACAAAATCTGTCTGAACTCGAGATGTAAAGACAGCTAAATGCTGAAACTTAGACATGTTTGCTCTGTTATCACCATGGACATGTGGAAATCATGTGAACCACCGAATGTCATGGGGTGCATAAGCTTTAATGTCTGCTACCATATTTATATGAGAGATTAAAATATATTTGTGACAATATTTTACATGCATATAATTCTAAAGGCTCTGTTGTTATAATTATAAAAGTAAATGCTGCTCATAACTGTGCTGAAGTGGTCATAAGGTGCTACTGGTTTAGGATTTGTCTGCTAATTAGATTGTCGCTGTTTAGTGTAACATGTAAGAATTTTAAAGACAGCTGATGACTATTGAGCTACAAATGTTCAAGTCATGACTTTAATTGTATTGCAGCACACTGCAGTTTGTCTGAGAGCAATTAACCCTCTGAATGACAGCTGTCAATCAATCAATATGCTCTAAAAAAAAACCTCGGATTTCTTAACCCAGTGCTTGGTCAAATAGTAGCAAACTCAACAATTGTTTTAAAAAAGGAAATTCCTATTTAATTTAAAGAAATAACCCAACATTGGGATTGTCAATTTGACTCAAGGTTGGGTTGATATTGTGTTGTTGAATTGATGTGATCATAATGTTCTATTTTGTATTATGTGTTTGTTTGTTTGTTTGTTTGTTTGTTTGTGCGTATGTGTCCCCCTAGGACGTGGTTTAATTTTGAGTCTAAATTCTATAACAGAATTTCATATTGAAATTATTTAGGTATAGGGTCTTAATATAAACTATAAATATGTTTAATAGAAGTCCTGACACGACTCTGAAATTTAGTAATCAATCTACAGTAGTACACTATTTATATAACAGGGAATAATCAGAAAAATTATAGCTCGTTATGCGACCGGTTAACTTATGTTAACAAATGTAATGCTTCTCGGTGATTTCTCAAAATGTGTGAAGTAATGACTGATTTCTGGTCCACGTTCCAGGGGAGCAGTGTAGTTGCTGAAAAAAACGTGATTGGCGCTTTTCACACTTCCAGCAACAGCGCCTCCCCGTCGTCACTACAGTCCGGCTCCGCTCTCTCTGCGCACCTGGAGATCCGCGCAACGACGCGCAGCATCTGCTGACGTCCGGACATCGCGCGCGCACCGAGCATTCCTGAAGGTGCGTTTTCTCAGCATCATCATCATCATCACCGCCCTGACATCAGGAGCTGAAGCCTCGCGGAGGACACAAACATCACGCCGCACGAGACGGGGGACGCTATGATCGGCACGCATTGTGGAAGCGCAATATTCTGGAATCGGGTCGTTGTGTAAACTTCCTGCACAAACAGCCTGGGATGTGACAGACAGGGGTGCCATTGCTCTCCGGTGACAAGTGGACTGTTTTTACACCATCCTGCTAAATAAGGAAGCAGGGCTCACAGACATATGACCACCGTCCCGATTTGGGCGCTGCCAGAGTGCCCATCGCATCCCATGATCGCGCGCAAGCCGTCCAATAAGGCTCAGCATGCGACCCCTATTTCACACGTGGAGTGACAGCAGCGTCCCGTCCGGCCACCTCTCCGCTCGCAACTATCTCTCTTTCTCTCTCTCTCTCTCTCTCTCTCTCTCTCTCTCTTCCACTCTCTTCTTCCTCCCCCCTCCCCTGATATGATGTCATGTAAGGATGAGGGTGGCTTCTGAGGTGAGATAGGGATTTTGGTGAGTGGCATTCTCCACGACCCGAGGCTTCGGAGCTGCAAAACATGGTCATCACCACCTTCTTCACCTCAAGTTGTGTCTCTGCGCTCTCTCCGCGTTCTGCTGCTGCTTCTCTCATCTCGGGCCACGAAGTCCTGACCTGCCTCGCTAAATTAAGCCTGCACCACCATGCCGAGGGAAGAAAAACTAGAAGAGGGGTATTTTTAGTGCCATTAATTTTGACCACGTGCCCCGAAGGTAAACCCGATGGCCATTGCGCAAAGGCTCCTCATCAGTATGTCCTGCGAGGCCAACGCGCAACACTGGCCAAGGACTGCCGTTCTGCTTTTGGGATTGCTCTTAGTTGGGATTGTGTCCTCCAGTCCGCTTCCGAGTAGGACTAACAGGACAAGTTTACTGGAGAAGCAATGGGAGAGCCTGTTCTCTCGCTCCGTGCTGGGGATCTCTGGAGAGAGACCGGATCCCAACTGGGAGAATGACTATCTGCTGGGCATCAAAAGAGTGCGGAGGCTGTACTGCAATGTAGGCATCGGGTTTCATCTTCAGGTCCTCCCAGACGGCAAGATAAACGGTGTACATAATGAGAACCAGTACAGTGAGTTCTTGGACTAATAATAACAATAATAATACTGGCGTTATCAATTGCGCAGAGTGCAATGTATTCTCTGTATAGGCGACACTTGCACAGTCAAAGACAAATCTATTAAAACACCGTATCCCTTAGTGCTAAATATCTGCGCCGGGCTTAAACATGTCATGAATGCTGGGACGGATATAGACGCCAACTTATTTTTACACCGGCTCCTTGTGCGGCCCAGGAGCGCTTAGAAACATGCACGACTCAAAGTGTGAGGGATCTTCATCTTTTTGGCAATAATGTAGTAGCCCGGGGGCGCGCCGCGAGAGGCCGTTTGCGCATCCACAATTGGCACCTGCAGAGGTTCCACCCACCGCATGCCTTGTTGTTCTGAGTCACGCGGAGCCGCTTTATTGTGTGTAACATGGTTGTTCTGTTTGATCAGGTCTCATAGAGATCTCCACTGTGGCCAGAGGAGTGGTTAGCCTGTGCGGTGTGAAAAGCGAGCTGTTTGTCGCAATGAATAGCAGAGGAAGGTTGTACGGAACGGTAGGTGTGCGCAACTGTGTTGCCTTTCATTCTGCCTGCCGGTGTAAGGAGGCTTTGACATCGTGTGTGTGTGTGTGTGTGTGTGTGTGTGAGAGAGAGAGAGAGAGAGAGAGAGAGAGAGCGCGTGTGCGTGACGCTTCCATTGTGCGTTTTCAAGAAATTGATGATCCATGCATTTGGCACGTGAGTCGGTCGCGCGACTAATAATAGTGTTTACTGCGTGCATGGAAGTGTGCTGCTGCATTCAATTATTCATGCCTTATAAATATAATGTGCTCTAGTTTGTTGAAGCAGGACGTTTGCCACAGCTGCACGGCTATTGCAAATGATTATTAAACGGGATGCATTAGATCCAGGCACAGCGCCAAAGCGGCACGAGCAGAAGGTCTATAATAATTACTTGCATTAAGCCTATAAACAAACGCCTCATTCTTTTTTATTAGCACGAGCAGTCACACATGCAATGCATTCATCTTGCTTCACACTCTTATTTATTATTTCATGTTGCTGTGTATCCTAACAGCATTAAGCTGAAATATGTGGACCTGCGCTGAATTGTGAAAAACAGCAGTAGCGATTGTTAGTGTTATCCAGTTAAAATGTCAAGCATGTCCCCAGGTTTGCAGGGTAAATGATACACTTGGCAGTCTTGGCTGAAGTTTGGCATAGATGTGACAAGCGCAGTGCATCACTGGTCCTATGGGGCCCATGAGCACATGACAGCTCTATCCCAAAACTGCAGCATCTCCTGGAGAAGCAGAGATAAAGTCTAATTCACTGGCTGGTTACCACTGATCGTTAGAAGAGTGCGATTTAATTAAAAGATCTTTTTAGCTGAGGTTAATGCATAAAGTTAATGAGTTACTCACAGAACCAAACTCTCCTGAATCTTTCTTTGCATTTATCTACATTTTCTCAGTTTGTTGTGTTATGCAAAGTCAGACTGTGAGAAACAATTGAATTAGTTTTCTTTCACAGTCATGCAAATGAGGCTGCATGTTGTTAATTAATGAGTTATGAAATACATAGCAAAACCCTCTTTCGTTTCATCAGATATTTGCAAGCACTAATAGTAATGAGCAGGGAAAATATGTCATTTAGAAGAACCATGTTTCTTTAGAGATCATTTTTTGATCAGTTACCAAAAATATGATTTTCTAAGTTTACAGATACTGCTTTATCTTTCTGAAGAAGTATCTAGAGAACATTTTATCACTGTAAAATATCTTAAACACAACAGAAGACTTAGATGATTGGTGAAAATTCTTCACAGAAAAATAACTAATAAAAACTAAAGATAAAAAACAAAAACTAATAATAATACTATATTTATATGCTGATGCATGTGACTGAACAACGCTCTTGTCCCCCTCCTTTCAGGCTACCTTTAAAGATGAATGCAAGTTCAAGGAGACCCTGCTGCCAAATAACTACAATGCCTACGAGTCCTCCGTTTACAAGGGATTCTACATTGCTCTCAGCAAACACGGCCGAGTAAAGCGAGGCAACAAGGCCACCACCACCATGACGGTCACCCACTTCCTCCCTCGAATATGAGCAGACTCATGCAATAATTCTTCATTTGCACTGATCTCCCAGAGAGATCTGAAAACTGACACATGAACATACAAGGAACTGCAAGAATATCACCAAAATAGTACTTAGTCTTTTTTGTATGTATATTTGGATAGCTCAGCTTTTTATTAGAATCTCTAAATATGCTATACGTTGCTGCTTCCGTCTTTTATATATATATATATATATATATATATATATATATATATATATATATATATATATATATATATATATATATATATATATATATATATATATACACACACCTATATAATAGTGATTATGGATGTGGAGGCTCTCCAGGCCTCCCTGTCCATAGTCAGGTGCTTGCCAAGTATTGAACAGACTCTGGGATGGATGATGGAAGTCCTCCTCTGCTTTTTTACAGTGAAATGACGTTTTTTATTACCTCAAAGAGCTACCTATGGTTTAAAAGGATGCATGAAGTTGCTCTTGTTTATTTTTAGTTCTGTCTGAGCCTACGGAAGCATTAGTAGTCCATATTTTTTTATCTCTGACAGTTGTTTTGTTGTTTCTCTCATGCTCTGGGGTTGTGTGAGCACTTAAAAGAAAGCAGATCTCTCTTGCTGCATGTTGCGCTGAGGTGCCTTGGCATTCCCGCACACCGCCCCTTTAACATGCATGCTCTGAACGCCCCGGGGCGTCAGAAATAGGGCTGATATGTTAGCCAGGGCCCCGCGGGGACTGTCCCACAAGGGCCCCGGAGAGGGGCGAGGGGGAGGGGTGTGCATCTCTGCTTTATTTTACTTTTCTCTAATTAGAGAACGCCGTATGAATGCCGTATCATCAGAAACGAGATGAAACGTTATCTTTTTTATCTAGCAGAACCCCTATTAGGAGCTTGGAGGCCGTACCTTTCATTTGTGAATTTAGACTTTCTTATGTTTTTGCAGTTTTTATAAAGAAAACGCCAAAAAATGACAAAAAAAGTGAGAAATCTACAGGGGAACTGATGCAAGCGCACACTAAACATGATAAACGTGGCTGGTTCAATTACACTATTGCTTATCACAGTATTGCCTGAACAAAAGGAGCACTTGAAAATAAGCTTTAAGCATTGCTGTGAATGAGAACGTCTTCGAAACCAATGAAAATGCTGTAAATAGTGACTGTGCGCTGCGAAAGCCAGTAGCACGGAGCTTTGACGCTTGTAGCCGAAGGCACACTGCCATCAATGATGGTGTTCAAGGGAATACGTGCAGTATATATTTATTTATTTTTGCTTCTGGTGTGAGTGGACTGTATGTGTGTGTGCACCTGTCCATGTGGATGCCTGTGTGTGTGTTTGTGTGTGTGTGTGTGAAGAGGAGGGCAGTGGAGTCTGGCATGTGGCGTGTGTGTTCCCGCACCGGACTCTTCCTGTTGCTGCAGAGGCACTGCAGTGGCACTCGCCTGCTGCTCTATGCAAATGTAATTACAGGGCAGACGCTGTGTGGCATCCAAGCTGAGGGACGCTCACTGTTTTTATAAGATTTTGGTTTGTCTGTCTGAGTCTGCATCAGTTTCTGTTGCCCCACCCTGAGGAGGCTTTTTCTTTAAGGCAAGACAAGATTTTTTTCATGCACTGGTCAGTTTGGAGATTTTGGCCTATTTGGCTTTTCATAATGCTTTGTTTCAGACTAGTAGAAGAAAGCATCTAAAATAAACCTTTAAAGTGCCTCGTTAAGCTTTTTCAGAGTGTTATATAGCTGTTTGGAAATGTAAAAAGTCTGCAAAAAGTTGCACAGAAGATTGTGAACTGAATCATTTATACTTCTGCACTTTCACATATAGTCACTGAAACTGGGAACTTAAGTCTTTACAGTACATGTTGTTTATGATAAAATAATTTCTTTGTTGCTGAGGATTGAGAAAAGACTGATATGAAATTCAGATAATTCAGTCACAACTGACCATCTGACTAATCAAAGCAGAGTATATACTCGCGGAAAGGAGGGGTTTAGAAGGAAAAGAGACTTGTTTGAGAATCATTGAGATGTTAGATGATGTGAAATGTATATTATAAGAAAAGTAAAGTGGGTTTTTTTTACATTGGATGCATGTTAACTTTTTTTGCAGGAGGAAAATCGCATAATTGTGGCACTTTAAAGGTTTATTACACTTTTATCTGTTTGCTTTTTTTGATTTTGTTGAGTTTTTTTCCTGCACTTCAGTAGCACTTACATCAATTCAACTTTATTCCAATCTGTATTTTGAGGGTTTTAACATAGGGCGTTGTTCATATGTCATTTAAATAACCTTTTATTACTAATAACATGGTGCACTGTAAAATATATTTTTTTTAAAAATATGAATAAAACAGTATGTTTTACAAAAAACTTCATGCTTTCTACTTCAAAATTATATCATAAATTCAAAGTTTCAATTTAGTTTGTCACAATGAAATTTCAGAGAAGGGGCGACGCAGTGGCGCAGTAGGTAGTGCTGTCGCCTCACAGCAAGAAGGTCGCTAGGTCACAGGTTCGAGCCTCGGCTGGGTCAGTTGGCGTTTCTGTGTGGAGTTTGCATGTTCTCCCTGCTTTCGCGTGGGTTTCCTCCGGGTGCTCCGGTTTCCCCCACAGTCCAAAGACATGCAGTATAGGTGAATTGGGTAGGCTAAATTGTCCGTAGTGAATGAGTGTGTGTGAATGTTTCCCAGAGATGGGTTGCGGCTGGAAGGGCATCTGCTGCGTAAAACACATGCTGGATAAGTTGGCGGTTCATTCCGCTGTGGCGACCTCGGATTAATAAAGGGACTAAGCCGAAAAGAAAATGAATGAATGAATTTCAGACAAAATTAGTATATTTTCCGGTTAATGATGTGATAAAGGCAATGCAGTGGCGCAGTAAGTAGTGCTGTCACCTCACAGCAAGAAGGTCGCTGAGTCGAGCCTCGGCTGGGTCAGTTGGCTCTTCTGTGTGGAGTTTGCATGTTCTCCCTGCGTTTGCGTGGGTTTCCTCCGGGTGCTTCAGTTTCCCACACAGTGGTTCAGGTGAATTAGGTAGGCTAAATTGTCCGTAGTGTATGAGTGTGAATGAGTGTTTATGGATGTTTCCCAGAGATGGGTTGCAGGAAGAGTATCCGCTGCGTAAAACATGTGCTGGATAAGTTGGCGGTTCATACCGCTGTGGCGACCTCGGATTAATAAAGGGACTAAGCTGAAAAGAAAATGAATGAATGATGTGATAAAAAGAAATCCAAAATCCCTTCTGTAAAAATCTACAATGTCAGCAAAAGAAAAGGCAAATTAGGTCATATTTAATTATATAATGCCTCGGTTGCATATTTAACCAGCCTTCAGAACACATCAAAAATATTCGTAGTGAAATCAATAACCTGGTGAAGTGTAAATCTGTTTAAATGCTATTCTCTAGGGGTGTCTTGCCTTAAAGGGAAAACAAACGGAATTGACACTCTTTTAGAAAGACTTATGGGACGCCTGGATGTTTGTTCAATCTGTTTGAAGTATATGTGGTTGCTCACGGTGGGGGTTGAATACCTGAGTGGAGGCCACACTGGTGACTCTTTTTCAACACACAGATAGTCTTGTAAAAGCCACAGTGCACAGAAGCCTTGAGATTCCAGCAGTAGCACAAAGGTTGTTTCTGGATCTTTAGTCCAAGGTCGTAGCCATGCACAGTTGAGCTGGTCAAAAATGTCTCTCCAAAGCCTCATTATTCCCAAATCATAAGCCCATAATAGTCAGTTTGAATCCTGAGATCTTTTCCATTTGGTGCAATGTTCAACAGTCAGTCTGATGTTAGCATTGCAAACATTTACAGGGCGAATTCAGTAGGAATCTGTGAGTTTTGTGTTGGAGGATTTCCAGACAGATTTCATTCATGTTGTTTATTGGAAATTTGCAGTGCAGAACAATAGAAAGAAACTCAATGTGATGAAAATCATCGCTATTGGTCTGTATTTGTCTTTGCAATATTTTATCAATATAATACGTTTGGTCAATAATTTCAAGCATCACTAACTGATAAAGTTTTTTTGTTGCCAAAATTAATCTTAAACCAAAAGTAAGGTGGCGTGCCATTTTATGTACATTTTAGTATACGAAGACGTGCTTTGTGATTGCATCTTAAAGGGATAGTTTACCCTAAATGAAAATTTACTCAAAATATACTCAAAAAGTACATATAGAAACCTTTATGCGTTTCTTTATTTTGTTGAACAGTCAAGAAGATATTTTGAAGAAAGCTGAAAGCCTGTAACCACTGACTTTCATAGTAGGAAAATTTTATTTTTGGTTCAGTAGACCCAGCAGGCACAGGACGTCATCATGACATCAGATTAATGTTTTACCCCAATGTCGTTGGACGTTGCATTTTGTTTGGAAATTAAAATCGGGTTGACGTCAATTTCCAACATTCAACCTAAAACCAACCAAATATCAACTTCAAATGATGTTACAGCTTGACATTGTGTGGACATTACCACTATGACGTCTATCCGATGTTGGATTTTGGTGGTCATATCTGACAAATAAATGAACCAAAGTATTTTGGTTTAAGATGTTGGCTTGATGTTGTACTTTGGTCACTTTCCAACACAACCTAAAGTCAACCAAATATCAACATCATTTGACGTTGTTATTGGACATCAAAATAACGTTGCCCTTAGACGCTGGCTAGACATTAAATTTTGGTCACCTGACATCACAACCTAAATCTAACCTAATATTAACGTCTTATGATGTTGTGTGCCTGCTGGAGAGGAATAAAAATCAAACAGGTTTATAACAAGTAAAATGTTAGAAAATCATAACAGAATTTTCAGTTTTGGGTGAACTATCCCTTTAATGTTAAACCCAAACTTTCAAATGTTTTTCTGAAAAGTCCAAGCCAAAATCTATCATCAAAATGATTCACACTCGAAAGCAAAGATATCAGCATTTGTCATTGCTTGTGACATTTGTAGGAAAACTACAATTACGCATAATGTTTCCTAATTATAGTTTGTGCCAATTTCTGTTTTTGGGCTTTAAAGCAAATGATAGACATTGTTTGTGAATTATTAATGCAATATTCCAATTTGCAACAGCTAGTGTTGGCCAAATCCAATAGTGCTGAGACTATAATAAGAAACTCAATCTTGTTTGCTACTATAAAAAGAGAAAAGTTTTTTTTATCAGACTCATTTCTCTAGTGCAGTGAATCTGTAAGGACAGACCTCTGATGCAATACTTTAGGGAGATTCAAAAGGCTTGCTTGTTTTTATAGCAAAAAGCTGCTTGTTTTTAGAGATCTTTCAGTATCCAAAGGCATTCAGTCATTAGTCCTTTGGGTTTTGTTCTGCTGTGAAATTGAGGACTGTATTTAGCTGATGTGCCTCAGAATTCAGATCACTGTGAGTCCCGGTGAGACTTGCACACTTATGAAGACAATAAAACACATTCATTAGACATAAACGTATGCTTTTAATTCCCATCACTGCTCTGAGCTTCTCATAGATATGTAGTGATGTCAGCGAGAAGCATTTTTAACAGGTTAAACTTCATCAGAGTTTAGGAGTAATTTGGAGTAAACTATGAGTCAAATTTTTATGTCTTCTGAATGTGTTATAAAATCTGGAGCAGTAATGAAGCATAACGCCCAACTAGAAATCAGACATATGGCAATATATGCAAACTACATATTTGAATTTTACATGTATAAAATATGTCATATATGCGAAACATATTTTGAAATATTGCGAAATTGATTGGAATTACAAATATGTACATGTATGTTCAAATATATTAGTTTTAATTGTATATATGATCACATCAGACCATATATGCGCACACACACACACACACATATATTATGTGTAATATATTTTATACATAATGTATATGTACTTGTTTTTAATTCCAATGGGTGAAAAAAAATGTATCTGTATTTTTGCAATATTTACAAATATTAATTTTTTGTCATACATGCAAAACATATTTTTTTATAAAAAAAAATTAAAAATGATTTTTTCAACCATTGTAATTACAAATATGTACTTATATATTTAAATATATTAGTTTAATTGTATATTATGTTCACATATGATCATATATGAACTTAAATATATAATTATGTATAATATATTTGAACATAATGTTTATGTACATGTTTGAAATTCCATGGTTGAAAAAATATATACAGTTGAAATCAGAATTATTTTTAAATTTAATTTTTTACAAGCCATTTTAAGGACAAAATTATTAGCCTCTTTAAACAAATTGATTTTTCGATAGTCTAAAGAACAAACCATCGTTATACATTAACTTGCCTAATTACCCTAACCTGCCTAGTTAACCTAATTAACCAAGTTAAGCCTTTAAATGTCACTTTAAACTGTATAGAAGTATAATTCTATATATCTGTATAATTCAGGGGGCTAATAATTCTGACTTCAACTGTGTGTAATCTGCTTTTTTATAATATTTCTAAATATATGAAAACTACATGTTTCAACTGTACAAATATATAATATGTGTCAAATATGCAAAACATATTTTAAAATATTGCAAAATTACATTTTTATTGGAAATTACATTGGAATTACAAATATGTATATATATATGTTTAAATATTTTAGTTTAATTGTATATATTTATATGTATATGGCCAAATATGAACATATACTGTGGTATATGGTTGAAAACATTATATATGTAATCTGCTTTTTGCAATCTTTCGAAATATATGCCAACTACATATTTGAATTTTACATATATAAAATATGTTATATATGCAAAATATAGTTTCAAATATTGCAAAATTTGACTTTTTCAAACGTTGGAATTAAAAATATGTTCTTATATGGTTAAGTATATTAGTTTATTTGTATATACAGTATGTATACATATGGCCAATATATAATGTTTTTTTTTCCAACATAATATATATCTACTTGTTTGTAATTCCAATGATTGAAAAACATATGTAATCTGTATTTTTGTCATATTTAAAAAATATATGCAACCTACATATTTTAATTTTACATATAATGTCATAATAGGTCATATACAGTATGTAAAGCATATTTAGAAATATTGCAAAATTTGATTTTTCATCCATTAGAATTACAAATAAATTACAAACTAAATATCTCGTTGACCATATTTGAACATATATATAAAATTATGTGTGATATATTTAAACATAATGTATAGATACATGTCTGTAGTTCCAATAGTTGAAAAAATGTATATATGTTATCTGTTGTTTTGCAATATTTCGAATTACTGTATATGAAAACTACATATTTGAATTTTACATATATAAAATATGTCATATATGCAAAGCATGTTTCGAAATGTTGAAAAAAATCTAATTTTGAAATATGTTTAGCATATAAGACATACTTTATATATGTTCAATTTAGATTTGAGCCCACTGTATATGTACTTTTTGCATTTTTGCAATATTTGGAAATATATACGTTGCATTTATTACATATTTTATGAAATATGAACTTGAATGTCTTATTTAATTTGCATATATTTACATATATCAGATTTCAATACGGGTGAGACACAAGCCGTGAAAATCAGGGAGCTGTTTGCTTAATTTGTGTCCTGATTCTGACAGTCTGAAGAATGAGCGATGTGCGTGAACCTTCGGGAATCGGAGCCTTCTCATCTGCTGATGTATGTCGCTTGGATTTATAGCAACAGCTGTAAAAATGTTTATTGGGCATAGAATATAGACACCGGTTTCCTTTTAGACGCTGCACTCAAACACTCATGAGAAAAGCGTATGCGCATGAATGACTGCGAGCTGTCAGCGTCTGAATCCTGCTCACAGATGGAGCTTTCGGGAATCTTCGGGCATTAGAGCGGATGGCTGTTTTTGGATTTGCAGTGTCTTTGTTATGAAATGCTTTGTGTGGCTGATCCTGTTACAGTGAGAGGAAAGACCCCTGCTGTCTGTGGGCCGTATACTTTATACAGTCATTTTTGGATTTGTCATTTTGGTCAATTTTTCAATTAGGCGGCACGGTGGCTTAGTGGTTAGCACTGTCACCTCACAGCAAGAAGGTCGCTGGTTCAAGTCCTGGCTAAGGCAGTTGGCATTTCTGTGTGGAGTTTGCATCTCTCCTTGTTGGCGTGGTTTTTGTGATTGAACACTGACTTTAAATCACAATTTGCATTTGGCAAGTGGTAATTATGGGCCCTATATATGTGTGTGTAACCCTGGATTACAAAACCTGTCTTATATTTGGGTAATAAGGGTATATTTTGGCAATAGTCAAAAATACATTGTATTAACCAAAATAATTTTTTATTTTATGACAAAAATCATTTGAATATTAAGTAAAGATCATGTTCTTTTGAGAAAATTTGTCAATTTATTACTGAAAACTACACTTTTGATTAATATGCATTGCTTAGCGCTTCACTTAAACAACTTTAAAGGTGATTTTCTCTCCTTATATGGTTTTATCTCGGCCAAATATTGTACTATCCTAACAAACTGCACATCAATGGAAAGATTATTTATTCAGAAATGTGATGCATAAATCTCAATGTCCAATAGCTGACACTTTTGTGGTCCAGTGTCACACACACACATTGTCTCCTAGCATAAAATCCCCTATTGAGTTGCTGCCTTATACACTATATAGTTCACATCCAAAAGTATCTTGTAATATTTCATCAGTGTGTGCATTTGCTGTTTTGTGTTTGTTTGAAAGGTTTGTGTTCGCGTCTGCTTGTTAAATCTCTCACCCCTGCCTTAGTTATGATTTCTCACAATGATTTTGTGACAGTAAGAAACTGAGGAAATAATCATGTGTTTCTGAAAACAAGCGCTGATGCTATGTATGAAAAATACTATTTTTTTCCTTTACTTTTCTACGTATGTGCTGTGCACAGCAGTTTAATCATATTCCTGATGTTAATAAAACTATTTTCGTTCTTTTTCTTTTATTTCATATGTGTGTGCATTTGTTTCCTATTTTAATTATGCTCAAGTAGCAAGTCCAGCGAGCAGTCAAGATTACAGCAGCCAGAACTGACACTTTTCTAGATATACCTTCAACTCCAGTCACGCTGTCAGGATGTCCCACTCATACAGATCATTTATACAACATCAAACAGTTCAATAAACGACTCGCAAGGAATTCATAAACCTCTTCCCTGTCATGCTTATTTGAAGATTTTGTCTCAATCTTGATTCATCAAAAGAAATCTCAGCTTGATGACTTATATTACATGTGTTAAATCCAGTTCTGTACAGTTTAGTTCCAACCCTGCTTCAACACTTACCTGTAGGTTTCAAACAAAACTGAAGGACTTAATTAGTTTGATCAGGTGTGTTTAATTAGGGTTGGAAGTAAACTGTGTAGAGCTGTGGCCCTCCGGAAACTGAGTTTGACACCATAATGACATCTAGATCCAACAATGCTGTTGTTTTCCTTCTTTCATAGTAGGAATATAGAATGTTTATATATATTTTAAATATAAATGTCAAAGCCCAAATTCTTGTGTTTAGTTTTTTGCAATTTGTTTTCATATTTTGAAAGATTAAATATGAAATAAAATAATATAATTAATAATAATATCTGGAAAATAATGATATAAAAGAGTTTATTTAAATGTATTACAGCTTATATGAATTGATATGTAATGGATATATATATATATAAGCCATGATTATTATTATTTTATATATACAATTTTGAAGTTATTGTATATTATATTCAGGTTAAGACCATGTTTGTGCATTACCGGTTACTGTTCGTGCATGTGGTACAGGTTCCCTCTGCTGGCCAACATTAGAAACTTCAGCATTTCTTATACTATATTTATTACACTATTATATTCACTGTAGGCCTACACTGAAAAAATATTCATTGAATTTACTACATTTCTTTAAGGTAAGTGGTTGCAAAACCGTTTATTCGGGCTGAATTTAAACAAACACATCTAATTTAGTTAGTTTAATTTTGCTTAAATAGAAATTGTTTGCAACCACTTACCTTAAACAATTTGTAAATCCATTGAATATTTTTTTCAGTCTATAGCTATTAATTTTGCAAAGGCTTTTATCTTTTATCTTTATGCGTGCGTTATGCTGATCGTGTAGGGAATGCCATTAATAAGTTATTTAATCATAAATAAATAAATATATAAAAAACTGCCTATACTGGGTTACACATAATGGCATGGTTATTTTTCACTGAGAACACTACTAAATGATTCTCAAATGCACGAGATGTTTTAAAAATGAGCAAATTTCGCATTTTTGTTTTCAATGTTATTTTAAGACGTTTGAATACTTAGAAAGCCAATTTTGGTGCCAAATTGACAAACCAATTATGGTTTACCAGTCAATTGCCTTCATAACAAACAGAAGGTGGACATGCTGAATCCGCCCCCTCACATCCTCTGGCTCTGGGGGAGAGTGTTGCGTAAAGGAGTGGCACAGGATGCGTTTAAATAGCCGCGCTCACGAACTTTTACGCATCACAACTTCTTCAGCTCCGCAAACCCGGCTTTACGCGCTCTGTCAAGATGCGTTGCGCACTTTCCAACCTGCACATGGTGCATTCATCCGTCCTCGCGCTGTGGTTCACGGCTCTCCAGGGACTCAGACCTGCAGATGCGGCCCCCAATCCTTCTCCACTGCTGGGCTCCAACTGGGGGAACCCGCGGAGGTACATCCACCTTCAGACCACTTCAGACTTAAACAACTACTACCTGGAGATCAGCCCGAATGGACACGTGCGCAAAACTACAAACCGGGGCTCATACAGTGAGTAGGCTACCTGTTCTAGATCAGGACTTTTTAATACCCAGGAAAAGTTCCTAATGTTCAAGGTTCCTCGTGGAAGCATCAATACCAATAAAAAAACAACAACGTTATTTTATAATAAACATAATGCCAGCCATATTTAGAAGATTGAGACCAGTAAAGCCAGAGTAAATAAATCATAATTACATGTATATTATAAGACAATGTACATGCGAAACAATTTCCTTCAAAGCATAATCATCATATGTTATATCCTCAACAGGTGTAATCTTATTGAAAACCGAAAGCAGAGACCGTCTGGCGATATTTGGAGTGAAAAGTAATCGGTTTTTGTGCATGGATACAGGAGGAACCCTTTTCACATCTGTAAGTATTCATCTATTGGAAATAAATACATTTAAGTTGTAAATAAGATGTCTTATAAACAGTTTATTCACATTAACACGGTAAGTTAACCTACATTGCAACTTCTCATTATAACAATCTAAATTTCTGTAGCAACTAATGTAACTTCTTTTTAATACAGCTTGATAAAAATGCATACATTTTCCCTTAAAATTACATAAAAAGTTATTTATTTATTTATTTATTTATCTATTAAATATAGGCTTACATATGTTCAAATAATTTGGTAAAGACAGGTCAATTTGGTTCTATTTTTTAAACTTAAATTCATTGGCTCTGGTTAGGTTTAGATATCTTTATTTATAATATATAGACTAAAGATGTATTGCTCTTAATTAAATAATATTTTAAACATTTCTATATTGTAAATAAAGTATTTTTTTCTTGATTTTTTTCTTGGTGTAACTTGTAGCCTCTTGTTTTATAATGTTCCCCTGAACGTGTTTGTATATTTTCATCTCTTACTGGAATAAATTCACAAACAACAACAACAACAAAAATATGGCAACTGTTTACAGTGACGGAGAAGCTACAAATCTTTATCAGCAGGCCTATCTTATCTGCAAAATGTACATAAAACATGTTTGAAATGGCAAGACACTGCAATAACTTCTTTTGATTTATAAATATGCATATTTTTCTGTCTTTAGACGATCTGCAATAAGGAAGACTGTCTTTTCCACCACAAACTTTTGGAAAACCATCGTGATGTGTATTACTCCACTAAACACAGTATACTGCTTAATCTGGACGGGGCCAAACAGGCGTTTATAGCGGGACAAAACCTCCCTCAGTCGTCTCTCTTCTTGTCGGAAAAGAACACGGTCCCGCTGGAGCGCCTGCAGCACCGGGAGCGCAGGAACCGGCAGGTGAACCCGACAGACCCGCTGAACGCGCTCCGGTACGCGGAGGAGTCTGATTCTAGAGCCGCGCAGGAGGACGATGGAGACCTGGATTTTGAGCCCTCAGAAGGTCGAAACATCTCTAGAGAAACCCTAGTTTCCCCTTCCGATGATGACCCATGGGATCTTCTGCACGACACGAGCCCTGGCAGTCCTCGGATTGCAGCAATTGTCGGATAAATCCGCCAAATGTGACTCTGGACTCGCCGCTGCTTTGCGCAAAGTTAGTTGTGTGGCACCATAATATCTTCATCATTAATAAATGTTTTTATATTGAAAATCAATGTCATGTGTGTGGATTTGCAGATTCTTTAGGCTGTACACTGAAAAAATGAATCATTGGATGTACATTTTTATAAAGGTAAGTGGTTGCAAACTATGTATATGGGCTGAATTTAAACAGATCAATGAAATGTAGTAATGTTCAACTTAATTTGTGTGGTTTAAATTCAGCCCATATATTTGCAACCACTTTCCTTAAAAAAATGTAGTAAATCCAATGAACCATTTTCTCCAGTGTAGTTTCTGCATATCACTAAAGCTGCCAGCATGAGTTTGTCTTTTGGTGCTGGACACCACCTGTGGAAAAACAATTGACAACCAAGAAAGTATTTATTTATTTAATTACATATGGTTTATTTATGGTATATTTATATGGATGCTTTACATGCAGGGAAATGTTATATCTGTTTTACCCGTTTTGATTTAATAAAAGTTTGTTTCATGACTTTATTCACTCACATTCATTTTGTTTTCAATAAGGGTTATATGCAACATGGTATGCTTATGGCTTGTTGGTTGTTTGGTTACTTGTTGATTAGGCTTGTGTCTGTCCTGACCCTCATTAGCTGGTTAAACATTAATGAATGAGTCTGAAACGTCAGTCTGCGTCAGTCTCCAAGAATAAACCTTCCCACAGTTTTGTTTCCAGTGTCAAACGTTAGGAAGGGATTTATAAAGACATTTATGACCTGCTTAAGAGGAATTTAATTTTAGGCTATATTTAGGCCTGTGTGAATTGTGTGTCTGCTGTTTTACTAATTGAAAATGTAAATGTGCTATAATTTAAGAACAGTTAGGTTATGTAGGCTAAGAACAAATTTTATATTTAGCCTACATTTTCAGATTAAATCTGATTTTAAAATATATTAAAAAAAAACCTTTGAATTTTATTTGCCTCCAAACGACTTTAATAATCAGATTATATATAATAAGTAGTCTAAAATATACAGAAATAAATAAAATAGGTTAGCAATAGCTGCGTAGGCTACCTAGCATAATACATTATTGTCTTTATAAGGTTTATACCGTGACCTGCAGACAAAAACACTTAAATAAAGTAGAAAGATTGAATTAAATGTATAATTATTTTAATCAAGTTTTTGACATAAATAAGAGCGCTTAAACCATATACCGCTAGTGTCGCATTCGCAGATTCGACATTTTACAAAACGCGCAAAAGCTTGGAAAACGCGAAAACAATTTTAGTTTAAGGTTTTTAACCATATTAAAATTACACATCAATTATTACTTTATTTTCTATTACTCATTTGGTGTTGAATTGGAACTATTTAATATATATATTTTTAGCGAATTGTACATACCTAACATTCAGATAGATTTCCGCAGTTTGTTTTCAGGCGGGTTTGATGAGGGACCCTAGCAATATCTGTGCTGTGCTTTGTATACAAGACAGGCTTTATAAGTGTCTTTTATAGTTATATAGACTTATATTTTTAGTTAGCTGTTTGTTCCGTTGCTTAACGTTCAGTCGATAACACGCAAGGTTATAAAAACACGACAGTAGCGTCAGTTGTTGTTCATAGAACATACATACAGTGAGATATTCAAAGTCCTGATTTAAGAATGGACAGACCATCCAGGTATGTATGAATGTTTTCTAAATAAGTCTTCCCCTTCGTTATAAAATCGTTTCAATAATACATTAGATTACAGTGGATCAGTAGATCTTCAATACATTCAGTCATTGCTGCACCTGAAACTGTGACAGATGTTTGGCATCGATAATGACTTGCAATGTTATGACATTAGGCCTGTCACGTTGAAGAATTTTTCTTGTGATATATTTTGTCACAGAAATTGTTGCTATAATCAATATTATTGTCATATTGAGATCATTTTATGCCACTAATTATATAATTATTATACAGCACCATAATAATGTAAATAGCCTAAACACTTTCAAGTTACAAAGACTTATTATTAAGGTTATTTAGATTCTGTATTATTAAGTTATGAGTATGTTAAAAAGGTCGATGTTAAAATGTCCTATTGTATATACACTTTCGGTCATGAGCTCATAACCATAGGTGAGAGTAGGTCAATCTAAATCTCACATATGGTCATGACCGAAAGGACAAGATCTCGGATAAAAGCAGCCGAAATAAGTTTGGTGCACCCTTATAGAAAGGGTGAGGAGCTCTGCCGCCCAGGAGGAGCTCAGAGTAGAGCCGCTGCTCCTCCACATCAAGAGAAGTCAGCTGAGGTGGCCGGGGCATCTGTTTCGGATGCCTCCTGAACACCTACGTATGAAGGTGTTTTAGGCATGTCCCAAAGGGAGGAGGCCTTGGGGAAGACCCAGGATGTGCTGGAGGGACTATGTCTCTCGGCTGGCCTGTGAACGCCTCGGGATCCCCCCAGAGGAGCTAGAGGAAGTGCCTGCGGAAAGAGAAGTCTGGGGTTCTCTCCTAAGACTGCTCCCCCTGCAACCCGATCCGAAAAAGCGGATGAGAGTGAATGAATGAATGATTGTTATACACTATTAAATGTCCTATTAGGTAAAAGTCCAATCATGAACCTTGACACCGGTGAGGTAGAATGTAAATGTCATTGTACAATGGCTTTAAGGTTATTTGTGAATTTGTAAATATTTACTACAACATCAAAAATTATGGAGTTGAAGTATTGCGTGATAAGTCGATATATTGATTAGGCATGGGTCGGTATAGGATTCTGCCGGTATGAAAACCTTGCATAAAAATATCACAGCTTGATGATAGTGTTTACTGCTCTACAAAAACTTTTTTCCCCTTTAAACACAATAAATTTAATTTTGAGAAGCGTTTAAAATATTTTGAAGCAGTAAATATGTCAGGCTAAATAATTCAATTAAATCATTGACTTCTGCTGTCTTCGTTACTTTTAAAAACACACATTTCTTTATAATTTAAAATGGCATCATTGGATATTTTTTCTGTTGGAGATACTGTTGTCCTAAAAATCGTGCACATATCTTGGTATAGCAGAAAATGTGACTTTTCCAGACCGTGGTATACCCTGAAAACAGTTATTGTCCCATGCCTAATATTAATTATTGTGACAGGCCTATATGACATTTTCATAAACAATCATTTTAAGTTCAGAAAACTGGAATGCTTAATTAAATCTCTTTGTGTCATCAGAAGTAAGAAGACTGTCAACTATTCAGACTTCCAAGACAATGATGGTGAGATATTTAATTTTAACATTTATATAAAATGATATTACTTCAAAATAATCATAACTAAGGCTGGATAGACCTGAAAATGTGCTTATGTGGATTGAGGTAATGTTGGTTTTATATTCACACATTCAGACTTTCTCCTTAATAATATAATTTAGAAAAATATCGCTTGCTAATTCTAAGTAGTGATATCATATTAGCAGCTAATGACCATCTACCACAACATTGTTTACAGTCAATTAAAATGGTGCTAATGTTGTCATACTTGCATATGATTTCAGGCCAATTATTTAAAGTAGCATGGTAAACAATATTGGGAGCATGTCACTAGTTGTCACTGAATGAATGTGGAAATATACAAAACCAACTTAACCTCAATCTCATGTGTGTTGTGTGACAGATGAGGATTTTGCCTGTGTGAAACCTCCTCCCAAAAAAGCTCGAACAGATCCTGATTCTGAGAAATCCAGCAAGACTACAAGTACACCTGCAAATGGGGATGTTGAACTCAACAGCTCTGAAAGCAGAAAGAGGTTACAAAACTTGTCTTTTCTATCGAAGCACATTTCATCAGCATTAAATCAGTGTGTAATGTGGAGAATGATTACATAACAGCCCCATTCACTGATGTGTTATTTCATTGAGGTAAAGTTGGTTTTATATTTGCAAATTCCGACTTTCTCCTTAATAATATAATTTCAGAAAAGTATTGTTTGCTAATTTTAAATCAGGAATTCATGTTAGCAGCTAATGACAAAGTACAACATTGTTTACAGTGGATTAAATAGTACTATTGTTGTTTGAAGTCGTAATTACATGCCACTTCAGACCAAATATTCAAAGTACCGTGGTAAACAATATAGGCAGCATGTCAGAAGTTGTCACTGAATGAATGTGCAAATCTAAAACCAGCTTTATCTTATTTGTCATTTCAGGGTGTCTCTGGATGCTAAACGTTATGAAAGAGATTTAGAGGAAGCCCTAACACTGTCATTGCTAGAAACTTCAAAAACACAAGATGGAGAGGCTACAACCAAAACAGGTGGAGTTTCTGCTGGTATGAAGTTAAATCGTCTCGCTCAGGATGTGTAAAGCTATATATTTACTGATGTTTACTGTATTTCTGCGTACTGCAGATGATGATGGTGGATCTCGGCCTCCACAATGTGCACCACCTGTTTTAATACACTGCAGTGCTGATGTTATACATCCAGGTAACTGTTTTGTCTTTTTTTAATTGGTCGCAAACTCATTGTTTCCTCTAGGTCAGGGGTGTCCAAACTCGGTCCTGGAGGGCCGGTGTCCTGCTGAGTTTAGCTCCAACTTGCTTCAAAACACCTGCCAGGAAGTTTCTAGTATATCTAGTATGAGCTTGATTAGCTGGTTCAGGTGTGTTTGATTAGAGTTGGAGCTAAACTCTCCAGGACACCGACCCTCCAGGACCGAGTTTGGACACCCCTGCTCTAGGTCCTGCAATTTGTCTTGATTTAATTAAGGGCTGCAGGATATTAGACAATATATGAATACATTTTTTAAGATGCTTTGATTAGGTATATTTGACTGTTTTCTGGACAGTCTAACCAGTATTCAGGTACAAAAACGGAATAATCACGAACCAAAAATTATTTTCTTACTTTGCTTTGTCTCATTTCTAGTCAAGATATCAAAAAATATTCCTATATTAAGTAAAAATATTGTTTTGTTTTCACCTTCAGAAGAAATAAGTCACAATTAAGAGTTTTTGCTTAAAACAAGCTAAATTTTTGAGTAAATAAAATAATGTTATTTTTGCTTTAAAATGTCGCTATTTGGACTAGAAACAAGACAAAAATGATAAGAAAGACAATTTTTTTGTTGCACCTCCAAACATCATATATTCTAGTACACAAATGTTTTAAACTCTCTTGAATTTCTCAGTCATAGGTCTTAAAAACACATGCAAATTATCAACTTTCACTCTTTTATGGTTAAAATTACCAGAGACTACAAATCACATGTGTTCTGTAGGCCCTGGTCAAGTATGATTTCGACTCAACATTGCATATCTTGCGATGTGACTATTGCGGATGCGCACATTGCGATATTGATGCTAAAACCATATATTGTCCAGCCCTAATTTAATTGTAAATACTGTATACTGGATGCTCTGACCCTGCATGATTACATAATCAGCAAATGTGTATTATTTTGGTATGGTGGTGGATAAAAGGGTGATCTTGATGGATTTGAAGTCCACTTTACCACCTACTTTTCATAAATGGCAGACTGAAGTGGTTGCTGCTCTTAAGCTTGAAAGAATTAGTTTTGCTAGGGCAGATGCTTCTAAAAAGTTTGAAAAAAATCTGGGGCCTCTTCCTTGCTTATCTTTTTAAGAGCTGAAATTAGGGGTCTTATGACTCATGGACAATTTTACTCTTACTTTTCCACTCCATTTTCAGTGTTTTGAGTTTGACCAAGTAAAACTTGATGGTGTATATTATTTACTATGGTGCATGTTTAGATGGACTGTTTTTTAAATTTTTCATTAATTATTATTATTTTATGTATTTTTAATTCATTTACTTATTTTAAACTGTTTGTTTGTGTGTGATATTATTTATATAAAAAGTATTATAGATCATATAAATGTTTTTATAAGTGCTTATAAAAACTGTTATAAATAAAACATATAAAAAAAAATACTGTATACTAAATGCATCATTTATTTTGCTTAATTATTTGACATGTACGCACTTGCAGTCTGTTCCGTTAACCAAACATGATTTTATACAGCAGGTGATGACCAGCCTCGTCCAGAATCTCCACCTGTGCTGTCAAACTGTAGCATTGACGGCAGAAGTTTAGGTAATGCATTTCTATTATTAATCAGAATTTTGAAATGGACCCTTTTCACAAGACTGTTTTGACACGTTTGAGGATCATCAGCATCTTAAATCCTTGAAAGTTTATAATATTTAGATTTTTTTTGAAAGGATGAACATTTATATGTATTTATGTATGTTTATGTATGTATTATATCATAATTTTGTCATATACTGCTTGTGCGAGGTGTTTGAAATACAGCGTTTATGTTGCAGGACAGTAAATTTGTTGTTTGTACTTGTTCTCTCTTCTAGCTGCTGTTTTTCTGAAAGTCTTGATAACACCATATTATTTGTTGTAGTCTCCTATTCACTGCACTCCAAGTTTACCAACTATGATGACTTTCATCACTGGGAAATCCGGAAATGTGAAAAGGGGCCATTATTAAAATACTTTGAAATTTCTTTCAGAACCCAATGGGTTTGATATAAAAGAGTGATTAAGAATTTAATGAATATTACATTCATCTTACATCAGGAGTCATGTGTAACTTTGTTCTTCTACTACTATTATTATTATTTTTCAGGGCTGAATGTAATCAGCTTGGACTCGTCCCCTCCCAAGCCTTCCAAACGGACAGAATCCTCAGAAAAGCGGAGAAAATCACAGAAAGAGAAGAACAACAAAGATGACGATGACTACCAGCCGCAAAACACGCCAGGTAATCTGAGGATCTCTTATAATTAAAAGTTCAGTCACATTTATCTGTTCTCAGCACATAACAGGTACAGGATTTTGTTGACGGATGTTTCAGATTCAGAAAGTGATGCTGATTTCACCGAGGAAGATGAGAATGATGAGGATGAGACTTTCACAGTAAAGAAGAAAAAGGACAAAGTGGTGAAGCAAAAGACTGAAAAAAAGGCCACGCCGGCTGTGAAGGAAAAAAAAGAGAAAAAGCAGACTAAAGGGGTGAAAGCTAAAAGCACAGGTACATTTTCTGTTCTTAAATGTTACTAGATTTTCTCAGCTACTGTCATGCCATACTAAATACTCATTCATGTCAAAAAGACACCCATATTCACATCAAATCCACATGAAGACATCATACGTTTTGTTTATTATAAGTGTGTGCTGCAGTTTTGTTGTCTGCAGTTTTAAATGCTTGAGTTTTTTTAAGCAGGATGTATTAAATCAATGGAGAAACTGTAATTACTTTAAAAATAGACATGAACAAGTTGTGTATGCAGTATGTTTATTCAACAGATTGTGATTTATTTTAGTAATAATCTCTTGAGTGTAAAAAAAAATTATTGATTAAAGATTTATGCCAGAAAATGTTTATTTTATTATTTATTTTATTTATTTATTTATTTATTTATTTTTCAGAATACGTGACTTAAAATAATTTTAGGCCTTAAAAAGTCTTAATTCAGTGAAATATTGTGTTGTAGGACCTCAATCATTTTAAACAGATCTTAATTTTTCCATTTCCATGTAAAGTTACTCAATCAGGCCAACATCCATACAATTACCAACAATCCATCTCAATAAACATTTAACAAATGCTTTATTTATTAACTCTAATGACCAATATGGTTTAATTATCTTCCTTACAATTACATTTCATTTAAAAGTTCTCCATGCAATCATAACTTGGTGAGGACACTGACCTGGACACACCGTCGGGGATACATTTAGTTTATTACAGTGTTTTAAAACCTGTCAGTTTTTCAAAGGAAAGATATATGTGAATAAAGTGTATGTATTCAACTAGAGTTTGCTTGTTTTAACATATTATTTAAAATATGGGGCTAAGAAATAACTACATTACATTTTTTTTGCTGGTGCAAGTAAATATCTTTTCCAACCTTAGCGTTTAGCCTGGTATGAGTCTGATATTTCATTTATAATGGTCTTAAAAAGTCCAATTTGAAAAGCTCCAGAAACCCTGATTGATAATGGACATTTTTGAAAAGGTTTCTGCTGGAGTAATGCAATTGTTTTTGTCATACATTATTTTATAAAATTGTCATTTATTATTGTGTTTTGTAAAATTATTTAATGTATTTATTTTATGAATTTCTGTATATTTTAAATGCTTTATTAAAAACAAAATTGGTAAATTATTGTCAATATTTAGATTTAAATTTAGGTATATTCGTATTATTATAAATATTATTAAATATTATAATATCAGTATATTTATCATCCTCATTTTGAATAATCTTTAATATCTCTCTCTCTCTGTCTGTCAGCTTCCAGTCCATCAGTCTGTCGAAGTCCAGCCGCTCCTGAGTCTGTGTCTAAGAAAACCCCCTCAACTCCACCGATCTCCAAACCTGCGCTCTGCTCCAGTCCTGCAGGGGGCAGACTGCCAAAGTGGAATCCTCCAGGTGAGTCTACAGGCCCAAAACATCAGTATGCATTTGAGAATTTTCACTAGAAGAGCCAAAAGTTCAGAATTAGATCGTGAATTCTGTGAATTTTTTTCTATCCCATTTCCAGGTATGGTTGGCCGGAGTCCCGGTGCATCTCAGAATGGGTCTATAAAGTCTCCAGGACAGGGGCTGCGTTTAGGACTGTCCCGTCTGGCTCGAATCAAACCCCTTCATCCTAATGTTACTGCAAACTAAACAGACTTATTTTAAAGAAACGATGTAAGTCCAGCAGAGGTTTCACTGGTAAGAGAAAATCAACAAGAAGTCTTAAGAGAGAAAAGTCTAAGTTGGATATTTTTATGCTGAAATTTGTTCATAATATAAAACCTTTCATCCCACATTTACAATGACACAAAGGGAATAAATGACTTTTGTTATGTTTTTAGTATTTTAAAATGTCTTTTTTGTGTGTGTTGTGCTTTAGCTTTGTAAATACGCACCTTTTGATATACATTAAAGATTTAGCAATATGCAATGATCTGTATGTGTAAATATTATGCAGCATGTTACGTTGCTGTGTAATGTACATCACTTTTAAGCAGAAATGTTCTGAATATGTGAAATATTAACATCTTTTAATGTTTCATATGTTATAACCACACTCTGCCTAAACCTGAAATATACATATAAACCATATTCAATGTAAATGTGGTTTATGCTTTAATGTTATAAATAACGTTTGTGAAAATAAAATAGCAAAATATGAATGATTTTTTTTATTATTATTCAGTGTAACAGATATATTTATGTAAAAATGAATTAACATGTAATTTCATTCATTCATTTTCCTTCGGCTTAGTTCCTTTATTCATCTGAGGTCACCACAACGGAATGAACCACCAACTTATCCACTATGGCCAGTTTATTTTATTCAATTCCCCTATAGCGCATGTCTTTGGACTGTGGGGAAAACTGGAGCACCCAGAGGAAACCCACGCCAACACGGGGAGAACATGCAAACTCCACACAGAAATGGCAACTGACCCAGCCGGGACTCGAACCAGCGACCTTCTTGCTGTGAAGTGACAGTGCTAACCACTGAGCCACCGTGTCACCTGACCTGTTATTTGAAAAAGTTAAAAAAGAAATATACAGTGCGGGAAATAAGTATTCAACACGTCTCCATTTTTTGTGCTGTTGACTTGAAATTTTCACCAGATGTCGGTAAAAACCAAAGAAATGCTTATATGCAAATAAAACAAATCTAATTAGTTTACAAATAAAGTTCTGTGTAATAAAATGAAATGACGAAGGAAAAAAGTATTGAACACATGAAGAAAGGGAGGTGTAGAAAGGCAGTGAAAGCCCAGACAGCAGCTGAAATCTCTCAGTAGTTCTTCAGCAACCCTCTGCCCTTCCTCAGTGTAAATGAATATCAGCTGCTTCAGTCCAACATCTTCATTATCAAGATGATAAAGATGAAACAAGGGTGGACATTTCAGCAAGACAATAATCCAAAACACAGCCAAAGAAACTCTCAAATGCTTTCAGAGAAAGAAAATCAAGCTGTGAATGACCCAGCCAATCACCTGACTCGAGTACAATATAAAGTACAAAATAAAGATCAGATTTGAAACACGAGACCCACAGAACCATCAAGATTTTGACACACTGCTGAAGTCTGTGAAAAACTCACACCTGAGCAATGCATGTGACTTCAGGCGTGTAGATATACACTGTAAAAAATGCTGGCTTCCACACAGTCGATTTGTACTCAAAAATTGTGTTTTATATATACATACACACACACACACACACACACACACACGAAATAAGTGATCATGCTAAATTTTATTATATTTTAAATAGCAAACTAATGGGTAAAATTAATTGACTCAATATTATTCAGTATTTTGGAACTGCACTCTTTCCCTGAGTGTTTTAAAATATCACATGATAACCTTTAAATATGTATTTACACTTTTATTCGGTTTTCCTATATTTATCTTCAGGCAAAACTCTCAACCCACTCTGGTGTATGCTTTAAGTTAATGTTATTACAGTTTTTTTTTCTCAGTCGCTTTGGTGCATTTCTCACAACACTATTTACATTTGCACAACAGTTAATGGATTTCTCAAAACAGTTAGTCATTTGTGCACATCACAGTAGCAGTTTCTCATTCCGTCCAACAAATTGCAAATGCTTTTGGACATGCATCAATTGCTTTCACACAACTCTCTGCTGTTTGATAACATCATTTGCTTATGTCATGTCAGTCAAAATTAACTAAACTTGTGGATGCTGAATAGTCATTCCATATAAAACTAATAGTCCTCATTTCATTACTTGAGTCATCACATACAAAAATGTTGAACTAGTTGTCAAAATCTGTCAAGAAAATTTTATAAAAAAAATTTTTTTCCTCAAAATGTCTTCTAAATTGAACAATTTGATGAATGATTTACAGACCTGTGTGTGTTGTAGGTTCAGTTTCAATATGTACTGCAATATTGTGTACAGTTGTGCACAGCTCGACCCAAAGGGAGTTTATGTTTGTTGTAAATAAGGGTGTGTTTATTCTTTTGCACAATGCTGTGAATAAATTAGAATTGCAAAGAGCAAATGCAGTAAAAATGTGAAACACACATATTCAGTGTCTTGTACTCAGATACCTCACTAAATGCAGTGATGTCTAACTTTACTGTAGTTTTCAAATGGCTGTGCTAATAGTATATAGTGCTGTCTTGAGCATTTTCAGGACGTGTCACCAAAATCTGACTTTTTTTGCATTGAAGTAAAGTCATAATGAAAACATGACAAAGCCATTTGACTGTCTTTTTCATAAACAATGGTGTCAGGACTTTTCATCTTGATGACACTGACACTTTCATTGACATGAATACTTGCTTTTGAGGCATGAGCTATCTATTTTGAGCAAGTGACACACTTTTGCAGGTTATCCACTAGGTTTTGCAGTTTGTACTAATTGTTTTGAGAAATGCATTAACTGTTGTGCAAATGTAAATAGTGTGAGAAATGCACTAAAGCGACTGTAATGCTCAAGTTATGGCTCCCTCTAGTGTCCAAACACAGTCAATGTACAGATGAGAGATGAACAATAAACAATAGTTTCCTGACACAGTAATCTGGTTTAGCTTGATTTTAGTAAAGCCTTTTTTAAGCATGATGTATTATGAAAGTGCTACGCAAATAAAGCCGAAAACCAGCTGAATAACCCACAGCAAGTGCAAACAAAGATTTGTGGAAAAGTCTGGTAAATGTTAAGCCTTGTTTGCGGTAGCAGGGTGTGAGAGTTTTAACAATACCGTATGTCAGCACTTTAAAAAGTCTGTTATCATTATAAATACTCAAAACTGTTACTAGAACAGGTTATATTTACAGTTTTAAATCAGATTTATCATATGATTTAATTAAGGAGTGGTTATCACTGTCGCCTCACAGCAAGAAGGTCACTGGTTCGAGTCCTGGCTGGGACAATTGGCATTTCTGTGTGGAGTTTGGATGTTCTCCCCGTGTTGGTGTGGGTTTCCCCCGGGTGCTCCAAGGTGAAATGGGTAAACTAAATTCACCGTAGTGAATGAGTCTCTATGGGTGTTTCTCAATACTGGGTTGCAGTTGGAAGAGCATCCACTGCATAAAACATGCTGGAATAGTTGGCGGTTCATTCCGCTGTGGCGACCTCTGAAATAGAGACTAAGCCAAAGGAAAATGAATAATGAGTGCATTCTGTTGTCATTCCTTTAGGTTATATTTCATAAATTTGAATGTTCATGAATTAAATATTAATGTTTATGTTTCTATGAATTGGGAATTTAGGCAAGAATAACAATTTTGTACATAAATACATATATATAATTATAAAATAGCCTGCAGTATTGTTTTATAATTTTTTTTTAAACACTATAAATGTGTTTTAGTTGAATCAAGTGAGCTTTTCAAGTCATCTCAACTTAAAAATCTTAGGTTAAACTTTCTAAAACCTTTACAAAAATTGGTTGAAACCTGATTATTGTATTAAAATAAGTTTGTCGTCACGACTTTTTGTCATATTTCAGTGTACCAATATTTAATTTTATGAACTAAAAAGCTGTGACCAGTGTTTAACTACCATCTCTACCAGGATTCAGCGTCCTGGTCTCCTCCCTTATTTTCTTACAATAAAATGATCTGGTCAGAGCGATAAAGATCGGGGAAAACTGAGCAAACATGAGTAACAAAAGCTGTTAGTACGATATGGATCATTGGCAGTCCAGCAGATTTACTGATAACTGAACTATCTGTAAAACATATGAACTAATCACTCTGTGTTTGTTTTTGGGTGCTTCTGATCATTATGAGGATAGGCTTTGTGAAGAGTTTGTTTCCAGTCTTGTCTGTCGCTGTGGTTTTTCTCTATTTGAGCTCTGTGAAATGGGAGATAAAAACTCAAGAGGAGAAACTTCAGCAAGTCCAGCAGAACTTGTCATCGCACAGCTCTCTTCTGCTCCACAAACTGGACAAACTGGAGGCTCATTTAATTGCTGTGGGTGAGTTGCTGATATCTGGCTTGTCTAAATGTTTTGTATAATTGTTTTATTTTACTCTCTAAGACATTTTAAGTCCATGTGAAATCAAATTGAAGAGTTTAGATGCAAAAACCTGTAAAACATTTAATATTTTCTTCTAAAATTAGCATTTTTCTCCGACTCCTGTATGTACGCTCAGTTATTTTACCTTTATAGTGACGAATAAGTATTTTTCATTGCATTTTATAAGAAATACCTAAACATAAACATAGGTCATAACACAAACATGCTCATTTTTTGGAGAACATTTCAGACGGCATTTAGAGGTTTTTGCATCTGAACTCTTCAATTGTACCGAAATAGTTTTTCCAAAAATGAAAGGGACATCTTTTACTCATTATTATGTAAATCTAAAACATTTCTGACTTTGTTCTGTGTAACTTAAAGCATATTATTTGTTTTTGGTCACACTTTACAATACGATTTCATTATGGGTTTACTAGCATGAAGTAATTATGAACAATAATTGTACAGCATTGAATAATCATAGTTAAGCATCCAAATTCATGCCTGTTAACATTATGTACCATGCGTTAATATGAACTAACAACGAACAGCTGTATTTACGTTAACTAATATAAACAAGTACTGCAATAAATGTATTGATCATTGTTTGTTCATGTTAGTAAATGCATTAACTAATACATCCTTATTGTAAAGTGTTACCTTATTCTTTTATGTATTTTATTGGTAGACAAAGGTGTTTAATTACCAACATTCTTTAAAATATCTTCTATATTACCACTTAATAGTTAATAAAACTCTTAAATTAATGAAACAATTAATAAAAAAAACTCTTAAGTTAATAAAACAGCTTAATAAAACTCAGTAAAAAGGTTTTAACATGCTCTTGCTGTCTTCAGTCTGTGTTGCAGTCGTTTAATATTCAGACAGACGGCCTTCAAGATTACAAGATTTCTCATCTGCTCTTGTGATCTTAACCTCTTTGTCCTCGTTTGGCAATTCACTTCTGTAAAGTAAAAAATAAATATCATTGTTATAGTCTACCAGTGATGCCTCAGAGCAAGAAGGTCGCTGGTTCGAGTCCCAGTTGGACCAGTTGGCATTTCTGTCTGGAGTGGGCATGTTCTCCTCGTGTTGGCGTGGGTTTCCTCCGGGTGCTCTGGTTTTTCCCCACAGTCTAAACACATGCGCTATAGGGGAATTGAATAAGCTAAATTGGCCGTAGTGTATGAGTGTGAATGTTAGTGTGTAAAGGTGTTTCCTAGTGCTGGGTTTCTGCTGGAAGGGCATCCGCTGTGTAAAACATATGCTGGAAAAGTTGGCGGTTCATTCCGTTGTTGCGAACTCCTAATAAATAAGGGACTAAGCTGAAAGAAAATAAATGAATGAAGAATATATTTTTTATCATAATAAAAAAATGATGTGCTCATGTATTTATGATCTTGGGTTTCTATTAATGCTGAAGTGTCTGAAGATGATTTCAATGACATCCACCTACAAAAAAGTGTAAATATGAGCTGTAATGTTTCAACTTGACTGATAATCATAGTTTCAGTGTCAAATTGAAACTGAATATGTAATTGTGATATATTAAATATACCAGAATAATCTATTTTACTTGCCTAAAATTAAACCTTTGTTTTGCAGAAGAGAGACGCCTCAAAGTAATAAATGAGAAGAAACCAGCAAAGAAGCTATTCCCAAACTCAGATCTCTTCAAGAGATGGAGTGTGGAGCTTTCAGAGGAGGAACAGAGGAAAGCTGAGGATCTCTTTCAGAAATATGGATATAATGCTTTCCTCAGTGACCGACTGCCTGTGGACCGAGAGCTGCCGGACACTCGAGACCACAGGTCAGCTTCACTGCTTTATTAAAATGCATTCAACATCAACATTCATTCATTTTTCATTGGTGATTTTTGCAGATGCATCGAACTTGAATATCCTCCCGATCTGCCCACCATCAGTGTGGTGCTGATTTATCTGGACGAGGCTCTGTCTGTCATTCAAAGAGCCGTTTACAGCATCATCAACAAAACTCCAGCTCATCTGCTGAAAGAGATCATACTGGTGGACGACCACAGCACTAACGGTGTGTTCTTCTCAAACATTCATGCAGATTGTGCACAACGTGAGCTGATGCTTCCTTAAATCTGTCTTCCACAGAGGATCTGCAGACGCAGCTGCAGGTTTACATCAGCTCCATCAATGAGAAGCACCCAGGCCTGGTGAAGATGGTGACCCATCCAGAACAGAAAGGCCTCTCGCAGGCCCGGATCTCTGGCTGGAAGGCTGCCAGCGGGGACGTGGTTGCCATTCTGGACGCCCACATTGAGGTCCATGTCAAATGGTGTGAAACTGCTCAGCCGACTTTAATATCTGCAAACAAATTTAATGTTTACTCATCCAGGCAGTATACTTAATTGAAATTGTTGTGACTTTTTCTCATGTAAAAGACTAGGAGACGTGTATCAAGCTGCAGCTTCAATAATAAGAATATGAATGATATGCAAAGGTGAATGGGGAAAATGGACTTAATTTTCAGTAACCCAGCTCAACCGCTTCTAGTACACTACAAAATCGCCATGTTTAAAATCTGAATTCTTTAAAAATCAGTGATCTTCACTGCCTGACTGATATATGATATAAAGCAGGTATTTATAAAGTAAATGTATTTTACCCCAGTATTTTCAATGGAGTTTCTGCACTAGCATTTACATCTAGTTTTACGCTTAAACAACTAAATGAATGCTTAAGTATACTGATTGAATTTTAATTACATTACAACATCGATGCTGTAAAAGCAAATTGAAAATAGTCGCATAAAACTTTCACCGGAAGTTTATCATTGGCTGAAAACACAAGCAGTGCATATAGCCCATTCAATGCTGAATTACTGAAGAGAGTATATTTAGAAACAGGAATAAACAGAGCATAACCATCGCAAACAAGAAGAACAAAGAAACAATAGAATGAATAGTTTAAGTAAGTATCAGAATCAGTTTTATTGCCAAGTGTGCTTCACACACACAAGGAATTTGTTTTTGCTATAGAAGCTTCCAGTGTACATAAAGTGACAAGTGACAACACAAAATGAATATGAAAAAAGACGATAAACATTAAACAGAGATGCAGTTAGTCAAAGGATCTGAATGGTGAGTTGTATGTGCAGATTTGTTATAAATACTGTATACAAGTTATAAGGAGCTGTGTACAAATTTGTGAAGAAAGTAGTAGAGGAATATTTAACTGTTCATGAGGTAGATGGCCTGAGGAAAGAAACTTTTGGCTGTTTTTGCACTTGATGCTCTGTAGCACTGACCAGACGGTAACAGTTCGAACAGGTAGTGCGCTGGGTGCGAGGCGTCCAGAGTGATTTTGTGAGCCCTTTTACTCACTCTGAAAGAGTACAGTTCTTGAAGTGTAGGAAGGGTAGTGCCAGTGATTCTTTCAGCAGTCCGGACTATTCGCTGTAGTCTACGGAGGTCAGTTTTGGCAGCTGAGCTGAACCAGACGGTGATTGAAGTGCAGAGGATGGGTTGGATGACAGCTGAGTAGAACTGTACGAGCAGCTCCTGTGGCAGGTTGAACTTCCTCAGCTGACGAAGGAAGTACAGCCTCTGCTAGGCAGAAAAAGAGTAGTAAGTAGTAAAAAAGTAGTAAGTCCGCTACAGAAATGACAAGCTGGTGGAAGAAAAGATAATTTCAGGGTAAAGAAAGGAAAGTGGAGCCAAGATGGAGGCACCCAATAGATCCAAAGGAATAAATAGCCATGGTGAAGCTGATGGAGGACAAAGAAGACCAGATCCAGGCAGAAATGGGAAAGGAGGCACAGCTAGGAAGCTGGATTATATCAGAGGGGGACAAAGAGTCACAAGCCATGTTTCCATCCAAAGATGCGAATAAAATGTAAGCGCAAAACTGTAATATCACATAAAACATTTGCGAGCAAAGCACCGTTTCCATCCAGCGAGTCCAAGAGAACAAAATCGTCACTTCCTGATAAAACTTTCCTCCCTTTTTGTTGTCACATGATCTGTTGAAGCAAAATCATATGACTTTTTTGATGTGCATGCTGGAATTTATTTGGTAAATGCGTTTTTGAATGCATTTTTTCTTATCAGATAAAAGTTTATCCTACTCCGCTGTGCACATAATATTGTAATGCTCATTTTCAAAATGTGTGCACATCTTGTCGTTTCCATTCATGGTTTTTTATCGATATTATAAAATGAGCATAAAAATAGTTGGATGGAAATGCAGCTACAGTCTAGCAAAACCAGAGGGGTTTTGCACCATAGGATACTTTTCATAGTTCCTAGAACTATTGATAGAATTACATGCATTTAGTTGTGTCTGCACCACAGAAAATGGAATAAATCGTAGAGGAACTAAATTAGCTCCTATTTCAGAGCAGGGTCTATGTCATGGTTGGCAGGCTTAGATCACTTCAGGCTTCCTGACAGTACCCATGCAACCAGAAAATTAGTTCTCAGTCACAGGAACTAGCCACTATTGTCCCAATTCCCCGAGTTACTGTAACTACCTGCTGTGAAGGTCCAATCTGGGGGTCCATTGTGGGCTTTTTTTCCATGCTCGTGTTCAGTAAGCAAGATGAGTGGTTGTGGAAATGCATTAACAGTTTTTTTTTTTCGGAGAGAAATGGGATATTAGGATGAGATGTGTGATATAAATGGGATATAAACCTTCTCTGAGTGCCAGTTCTTAAAATTGAGCATGCATTTGTTAATACTCATAATAGAGATCTCTGTGTTTCCTTCAGTTCTGCGATTAAAAAAAGCAATCAGGGAAGCATCTGGAACTTGTGCTTGGCTGGCTAGATTGAGATGATTATTCTCGAAGGAGCAATTGTCCTGGGTGAGAATGAATGGATGTAATTTGCATGTAGAAAATACTTGAGGTTGTGGATAAACTTGCGGCAGCAGAAATATATTTGTGGATGTACGGGATAATGATGAACCAATCTAGAAGCACGTGGAGAACATAATTAGTAAACTGGAAACATAAAGAGGAAACAGGAAATAAACAGAAAACTCGAATAAAACAGGATCCAAATAAGCTTAAAAATCCACTACAGGCACATAAAAGCACTGTCATTTATTTGCTGTTTTAATATTAAAGGGGGCCTATTATGCAGAATCACTTTTATAAAGGGGTTTAAACACAGTTGTGTGTCAACAGGCTTTGTATATAGCCAGCTTCTAATGGTAAAAAATGTATTAATTATATTTTTTATAATCACACTTGATAAAGTCTGCTGAAACACTTTGATTGACATTCTCCCTTTGTACGTGTCATCAGAGGGGGAAAGCCCCGCCCACTAGTGACAATCTCTACTTCATTAGCATAGGACATTAGTCCTGTTTTTGAATGTGCCACTATGCTGACACACAGTCATTCGAGCTCCGCCCTCTTTTGAAAAGAGCACAGTCTCATTTGAATTTAAAGCGACAGTCATTAAAACTGCACATTTACAGGGTTTCCACAGGGTCTTAAAAAGTCTTAAAAAGTCTAAAATTTAAAAATCGAAATTTAAGACCTTATAAAGTCTTAAATTGGCTGTTCTAGGTCTTAAATATTTTTCCACAGGTCTTATTTTTCCGATGTCCATGTAACGCTACATCTAATGCTCTTTTAAATTCTTTTTGTTGTTGTTGATTGGTTTTCGTGGTGTTGTAGTCCTTTACTTCACTAGTCCTATTGTAATTTGCTGTATTACAACTAATCAAATCAAATCAAATCACTCAAATCAAATCACTTTTATTGTCACATCATCAGCAGCACGTGTGCTATGATGAGTGAAAAGCTTAGGTGCTGGCTCCAGACAGTGCAAAATACAGACAGTGTAAATACAACGACAGTGCAAAAATACAGACAGTGCAGGATACAGACAGTGCCGGAATACAGATAGTGCCAAAATACAGACAGTGCAAAAATACAGACAGTGCAGGATACAGACAGTGCAAAATACAGACAGTGCAAAATACAGACTTTGCAGTATACAACAACATACTCACAAAAAACAAGACAATGTAAAATTGGCAATGTTGACAGCGATACGTAGGCAGTATTGTTTTAAGTATGGATTTGTTAAAGTGCAGTGCATGCTACAAACGAGACCAGCATGCAATAGCCAATCAGCTTTCTGTTATTGGGCCCAGTGCGTGCAGTGAATGTGACGTCATCGCTGTGTTTGCGAAGGTTCGCTTTTGGTGTGCGCGACATGATTTCGGCTAGCAGAGTGAACAGATTTCGGGTGAACAGTTCACATGGCACTGCGTTTGATTTGAATTGAAAAGGAGGAAAGTTTTTGGAAAAGTTTGGAAAAACCTGAGGGATAAGTTTGTTAAAACAAAACAAGATGCCATGCAAAAGTGGATACCCATCGGGTTAATAGCTACAAACTAAAATTAAGTGACAAATTATGTCTTTGATAACTGGAAAAGAATATATGAATCTATCAGTTCCCAATATACTGATGCCCAAATTTTGGGATTTATTGGTGATAATGGTCAGGAATGTTGGACCATTATTGCCTTTTATCCTTTATAGGACAGAAACTAGCCAGACAGTAATGTGTGAATTGTTGGCAAAAAAAAAAACGTCAGTATTTTTAGTAAGTTTTTTTTTTTTTTTTTTGCTTTTATTCTTGCCATAATAAAAAATATAATTGTAGAGCAACGCATTTTTTCATTGTCATTGGTATTTAACTTTAATAGGTAGAACAGTCCAAGATATAAAAAAAAGCAAGTGATGCATCAAAGTTTGATTTAAAAAATCTTGAATGGTTATAAAAAATGTTATAATCATTATAATAAATTATACAAATATTAAAAAATAATTAGTTTTAAAATCTTGAATGATATTAATGATATGACGTAGTTCCGGAAACATACTACATCTCTGTTTATCCGTCTGACTTTACGGTGGGTTTCTTTTGACCGCCCCCTGACGTTTTAAAGAATATTACAACGGCGAACGCATCAAGTATAAATGCCTCATCCGTTTCGTGAGGTGCGCGCACAGTCAGCGGAGGTGCGCGATGCGCCGCCAGTGAAAGTATAAATCAGACGTAAGATGTTTTTTTTGTAGTTCAGTGGTCCATCTAATCTGTCTTTAGTACTGTTCAATTTAAATTAATTTATTTTACCACAAATTTTATGATTTTGCATTTTCTCTCGCGTGTTTTTAATATTGTGATATAGGTCTTAAATTGAATACTTAATGGTCTTAAAAAGGTCTTAAAAAGTCTTAAATTTGACGTTATGATATTAGAAGAAACCCTGATTTATGATCAAAGCCTAAAAGGGGCAGATTCAAAGAGATATAAAGCATTATTTGTGGGGTATTTTGAGCTGAAACTTCACACACACACTCCAGGGGCTTAAGAGACATATTTTACATTTTGTGAAAAGGGGCATAATACTGTTTTGATTTTATTTTAGTTTCCAGTTTCAATTAATGCTATAATAAGCGACATAAACCATGGATATAAACAAGCGATCAAGCATAATGAAAGAATAATGTGTTTGATCAATGTTTTTCCTTTCTCACTTTCAGGGCGGAGCCTCTACTTGCACGTATCCAGGCTGATCGCACACTAGTCTTGAGTCCTGTGTTTGATAAAATTAATTATTATGACCTGGAGGTGACTAAGTATTTCGCCTCTGCTCATGGTTTTGACTGGGCTCTCTGGTGTATGTATGTGACATTCCCGAAGAAGTGGTACAATCAAAACGACCCTTCGCTGCCAGGAAAGTGAGTGTGTGTTGTTAAATATGAATGAAATAGTTTATACACAAATCTGAAAGTGTAACTGATCCATCCAGGAGTCCCTCTGTAATGGGAATACTGGTGGTGGATCGTCTGTTCTTCGGTGAGATCGGGACTCTGGATGAAGGGATGCAGGTGTACGGAGGAGAGAATGTTGAATTGGGAATACGGGTAAGTCATCATCATACAAAAGCCTTCATCATTTTACTATATTTACATGTTGGACAATGGTGTCGTTGTTCATTGTTGACTTTTTGATGTGTTTTGGCTTAGGTGTGGTTGTGTGGAGGGAGTATAGAGATTGTGCCCTGCTCCAAAATTGCACACATTGAAAGAGCACACAAACCCTACATGCCCGACCTGAGTAACGTGATGAAGAGAAACGCTCTCAGAGTGGCAGAAGTTTGGATGGACGAGTACAAGAAAAATGTCTACATGGCTTGGGGTCTTCCCATGCAGGTATATCTAGCCTGTTGTCAGCCATACAAACACACTCTGGATTTTTTGTCGACTTGGGGATACAGACACAGATGAAGGGAAAATTATTAGTCCTGCTGTGAATATTGTAATTATATTTCAAATATTTCCTAAGTGATGAATAACGGAGGAAAAATAGATCTAAATAACTAAAACTAAAACTGAAAATAGTTTCTTTTATCTTTGCCATGATGACAGGACATACTATTTTGAATTAGCTATTTTGCAAGACGCTAGTATTCAGCTTAAAGTGCAATTTAAAGGTTTAACTAAGTTAATTAATGTCAATTAGGCAAGCCATTGGACACCAGTGGTTTGTTTTGTGGCCAATTAAAAAGTAAATTATTAAGGGGGCTAATAATATTTACCTTAAAATTCATTTTTAAAAAATATTATGGTTAGGTTTAGGGTTAAAAACTGCTTTTATTGCATCCAATTTAAAGAAATAAAGCTTGTAATAAAGAAATAATCAAAATTGAAGATGTTGTAAATACTGTGGACCTTTCATTGCTTTGTAAAACATCACTTGAGAAATATTTGAAGTAGAATTACATTTTCACAGAGGCGCTAATCATTTTGTCTTCATGTACATGTGATTGTTACAACCTCCTGGCTCAAAAGTGATGTATTAAAACCAAATGAAGATCCAAACCAGAAAATCTAATCAATTTCAATATATTCATTCATTCATTTTCCTTTAGCTTAGTCCCTTTATTCATCAGAGGTCGCCACAGCAGGATGAACCACAAACTTATCCAGCATATGTTTTTACGCAGTGGCTGCCAGTTCAGCTGCAACCCAGTGCCGGGAAACACCCATACACATTCATTCACATAAACACTCATACACTACGGCCAATTTAGCTTATTCAATTTACCTACAGCGCATGTCTTTGGACTGTGGGGGAAACCGTAGCGCCCGGAGAAAACCCACACCAACAAACTCCACACAGAAATGCCAACTGACCCAGCCGATACTCAAACCAGCGACTTTTTTGCTGTGAGGCGACAGTGCTAACAACTGAGCCACCGTGCCACCCTCAATTTCAATATATTTAATCATATATAAAGATTTATTAAAATAATACACAAATATAAAGGAATGAAACCAAAACTCCTAAGCTGAAGAGGAAAGGATGAACGCCTGCGGTGCAATTCTCTGGGTCTTCATCCGGACAGACATCATAAGCTGCACTCCGCACCTAGTTTAAATGTAATTAAGGCAAAACAACATACCAGTTCAAAACAGTCTCAATGAACACCTCCATCTAGTGCACAGGTGTCAATCTCAGTTCCTGGAGGGCCGCTGCTCTGCACATTTTAGCTTTAACCCAAATTAAACAAATCTGATCAAACTAATCGAATCCTTCAGGCTTGTTTTAAACCTCCAGGTAAGTGTGTTGAAGCAGAGTTGGAACTAAACTATGCAGGGCTGCGGCCCTCCAGGAGCTTAGTTTGACACCTCCATCTAGTGGATAACATCTGACAGGAGCACTTGGGCCGTAACAGTGATGATCAGATATTTAAAGTTCAGAAATGCTCATTTCTCTTGGTTTCTGATGATTTATAGTCAGTAAATGATTATAATATCTGTCCTCCCTCTTTCCTACAGAATCATGAGATAGACATTGGTGATTTATCAGAGAGAAAGAAACTAAGAGAGAGGCTCAACTGCAAACCGTTCAAATGGTATCTGGAAAATGTCTATACTGAGTTAAATCCCATGGATGATTTGCTTGGTTATGGAGCGGTGAGTGACACACGGTTTACTGTGAATTAAGAGAGTTCAGGAAATGAATGAATGGTTTGACAGTTTCAATATGAGGCCTTTATCACTCACACACAGCTGATTAATGATCTGCAAACAAGTCTATGTTTGGACAAAGGGCCGTCAGAGGAGAACACTCCCATTTTATATCCATGCCATTTTTTTACTCCACAGGTAATCGCTTCTCTTCATTTCTCAACTTTGTTTGATGAACATTTGACACACTTTAGTTTGTCCTCACACAGGTGTTTTTCTATACAACAAGTGGTGAGATATTAGTCGGTCCCCTTCAGCCACTTTTACACAGCCGAAACCGCTGTTTAGTTGATCCCGGTTCGGGACAGTTTCCAGAGTTTTCCTGGTGTTCAGACACAGAGAAACCAAAACACATGTACTGGGACTTCAAACAGGTGAACTAATGATTAAACCCCAATTACTGTGCTGGATACTGTGGTATATAAAATGTGCATAGAAAACTGGTCTTATTTTTGCTTTCAGGGACAGGCCATACAGAACAGAGACACCAAGCGCTGTCTGGAGATCAACAGCAAACAGAAAGGAGACTATAAAAATAACGTTTTCATTCAGGAGTGCAGAAACCAACACTGGAGGATACAACATGTGATTAAGGACTTATAAAATGTAAGGTAAACGTTGTTTATTTGAAATGGTGGACAAACTTTCCAGAATGGGACTTTAAGGTACAGTACTAATAGTGATGTTGAATTACAGATCAAGCAGAAATGCTAACCATGTCATGTGACATCCAACATCCAATTATGACATTAAATGCATTGGACATTTTGTGTCTTAAAGGTTTGACTGACAAAACGTTTTGATCAAAGCTTCAGCAATTTATCACAACAACAATATTTGATATGGTCATAATCATACTCCTTATATAGCTAAGAAACTTATGGTATGTTCCAAATGGGATATGTCACCCTCCGAAGGGCACTTCGAAGTTAAAAAAAAATACAACTTATGTACACTTCGAGCCATGATCTTTAAGCAGGAAAGTCGATTGGTCTTACACAGTGCACTAAATTCAGAAGGACTCATCCCTATGCTCTAATCCCTACAGAGAGACCCTCCGAAGGGATTAGGGCATAGGGATGAACCCTTCCCAAGTGAACCCAGTGATTGTCTAGATATTGTATAGCCCATTTTGAGGGATGTAAACAAAAACAATGGTCCCAACGTATTTCCTGTTTTACATTTTTAATTTCTATAGCTTCTGAGAATCCAAAAAGAGCCACATATTGATAAATAATGCTATGATAGCTGTTTTAACATTAAGTTATGATTGAATTGCCTCTTCCTGCAGTTATGAAATTGTTTGATAACAAGCAGGAAATGTTCATGGGCCAATGACATGACCACGTTGAAATGGTCTATATAGTCTACAGTACATTACATGTGTTGCTGGAGGGCCTCAGCCTTTGCACAGTTTCACTTTAAGCATAATTAAATGTGCCTAATAAAACTAATTGAGTCCTCCATGCTTGATTGAAACCTACTGTGTTGAAACTAAACTGAAAAAGATCTCTTAATATTCTACTCGGGTAAATAAGTGTCAGTGTACGTTTTCCCGAAGTACAACTCCATGCAAATGTGCTGAATGCAAATTCCCTTCCTCAAGCATAAATAAATATTTGAAAAACAGAATAAACAGGAATATATACTTTTAACTATGTATGCATGCCTACCCATCCGGCTCTTTTCCCTGTTTTAATTCTGCAACTTACATATACAAACAGTCATTAAAATAGATATTTTGCTCTGAAGCAGTGTTACATTTATAGAGGTTGGTTCATGTTTTTATAGTTGTCTCCTCTATTCCTATTCGCCCACTTGGGGAAATGTCCTATATTATCAAGGTTTATTAAAGAAACAATGCAATCAAAAATAATTCGCTCATCACAAATGATTCTCTCATCATTTACTTTATTATGTGCAGATGATATTAGATATGTGTAGATGATGATCTTGAATCTGCAGTGTTTTCTTCTATATAAATCACACCTATTTGTCTATCATGTGAATCTTAAAATGTCATTTGATTTAAAAAAAGCCATTGCATGCAGACATCTTTGCAAAGGTGAGTACTAGTAGACGTCAGTCATGGTACTTTTACACAATGCATGTGGCAGGACCAGTGATAACCGCAGAATTACTGAAAACTCAAGGAAGAGCCTTCATCAGATCACCAAATTCTCTGTAAATATAGCTGAAGATTTCGAATAATCTGTTTTGTTAGGGCAAATTAGTATAAATAAACATCTCCTGGAATCATTTGTTTAGGCTGATTTAAAATTTATCTGTATATTTTAATTTCCCAGCACTGGGTTGCAGGTGGAAGGGCATCCGCTGCTTAGAACATATGCTGGATTAGTTGGTAGTTCATTCCACTGTGGCGACCTCTAATAAATGAGGGTTTAAGCTGAAGGAAAATGAATGAATGTACATTTTAAGTTTGCTTCTACACAAAACGTTTCAGCCTGCAGTCTAAGTATGGGTTTCTTAATGATAGCAGTAAAGTTAAGTGTATGTATGATTACTATTGTTGTTTTTATTATTATTAATACAGTGAAAAGTTGTATGTTATAATGTTAACTACCATTCTGAACAGGATTCAGTGTCCTGGTCTCCTCCCCCCTAATCATTTCCCAAAAATATATACGATCATGCTGGAGTGACAAAGTTTGCACGAACCCGAAGCACTCAACAAACAAGAGCGATGACAATTCAGTCTCGCAGAATAGCTGGCACTTGAAGATGGACAGAAAACAAACTCTCTGATTTATTTAATTTAATTTGCTTATTTCTCAATTAAATTATTGATCATTATGAGGATAGGCTTTGTGAAGAGCTTGTTTCCAGTCTTGTCTGTCGCTGTGGTTTTTCTCTATTTGAGCTCTGTGAAATGGGAGATAAAAACACAAGAGGAGAAACTTCAGCGAGTCCAGCAGAACTTGTCATCGCACAGCTCTCTTCTGCTCCACAAACTGGACAAACTGGAGGCTCATTTAATTGCTGTGGGTGAGTTGCTGATATCTATTATTATATACTTCTGTTAGGCTGTTATTTTATATGTTACTCTTTAAGATTTCCAATAAACCAAAATTGACCTTTTTCTTTAAGTTACAAAAAATGTCACATTATTTTAAGGTACAATTATTGCTATTTTTGAACCATTAACTATGAGTTTAGCCTGAATAGTCTTTTTATTTGCTGCTTATTATTTGTTATAAAGGTAGTTAAGATTAGGCATTGGGTAGTATTGTGGATGTAGAATGAGATGATGCAGAATATGAACTTTATAAGTACTAATAAAGAGTCAATATCTTAATAATAGTCAGGTAATAAGCCTCTAGTTATTAGTGAGAATTTGTACTTAAACAAAAGTGTTACCGATAAAACTATTCACCATTATGTTATTCTAAATCTGTATGACCAACATTGTGTAAAATACCTTCTGTTGTGAAATCTACATTAAAACCAACTGCTTAATATAGTCTAGATGACTCTTCCTTCTCAACAAATGACTTAAAGGGGAGCTATTATGCAAAAATCACATTTATAAGGGGTTTAAGCACAGATGTGTGGCAGCAGTCTGTGAATGTGACCAGCTTTTAATGGTAAAATATATAAATGTTGTTTTTTATAATCATAATAGTTTGCAGAAACACTTTGATTGACATTCTCCCTTTGTACGTGTCATCAGAGGGGGAAAGCCCCGCCCATTAACAACGATCTGTCCCTCATTAGCATAAGACATTATAGTCTTGTTTTTGAATCTGCCACTATGTTGACACACAGGCATTTGTAGCTCCGCCCTCTTTTGAAAAAAGCACATCTCATTTGAATTTAAAGCGACAGTCACCAAAACGGCACAATTAGTATCAAAGCCTAAAAGGGGCAGATTCACAAACATTATCTGGGTGGGGTTTTTCATACACACTCTAGGGACATCAGAGACTTACTTTACATCTTTTAATAAGGGGCATAATCGGTCCCCTTTAACTTGTAAGTTATTAGACAAGGATTTTCAAATAGATCTACAGAAATCTGTAGATGTGAGCTGTAATGTACCAGAATACAAGAATAAAAGGTTATACCCAGTTTTACTCGCAGAACAAAACATATTTCGATAGGAGGATTATTTTTAAATTATATTAAAGTTTTTATTCAGGATATATTTGAAGTCTTCTGGTGGAATTTTAGAGTATTTATCACTGATCAAATTGAAAGACCTTATTGTATACGATATTCATCAGTTTTGTTGTTATTTGTGTTTATTTGTACAATACATGATTATTAAGAAACAGTTATGATTGTAAATTATATATTAAATATTTAGTACAACTGTTGCCATGAATGTATCCAATGGTGCTGATATGGCATTAAAACATAAATAAACAACATTTTACTAACAGAACAATAAACATATTTGCAGAAGAGAGACGCCTCAAAGTAATAAATGAGAAGAAACCAGCAAAGAAACTATTCCCAGATTCATATCTCTTCAAGAGATGGAGTGTGGAGCTTACAGAGGAGGAACAGAGGAAAGCTGAGGATCTCTTTCAGAAATATGGATATAATGCTTTTCTCAGTGATCAAATACCTCTGGACCGAGAGCTGCCGGACACTCGAGACCACAGGTCAGCTTCACTGCTTTATTAAAATGCATTCAACATCAACATTCATTCATTTTTCATTGGTGATTTTTGCAGATGCATCGAACTTGAATATCCTCCCGATCTGCCCACCATCAGTGTGGTGCTGATTTATCTGGACGAGGCTCTGTCTATCATTCAAAGAGCCGTTTACAGCATCATCAACAAAACTCCAGCTCATCTGCTGAAAGAGATCATACTGGTGGACGACCACAGCACTAACGGTGTGTTCTTCTCAAACATTCATGCAGATTGTGCACAATGTGAGCTGATGCTTCCTGAAATCTCTCTTCCACAGAGGATCTGCAGACGCAGCTGCATGTTTACATCAGCTCCATCAATGAGAAGCACCCAGGCCTGGTGAAGATGGTGACCCATCCAGAACAGAAAGGCCTCTCGCAGGCTCGGATCTCAGGCTGGAAGGCTGCCAGCGGGGACGTGGTTGCCATTCTGGACGCCCACATTGAGGTCCATGTCAAATGGTGTGAAACTTCTCAGTTGACTTAAATAAAATAAATATTTGCTCAACTAGATATAAGATATTTTAATGAGACAACTGAACAAACAGAATGGCAGTATGATGCATGAAATTATAATTTCTTGAAAACTATTTGCTTTTTTTTCCAGGGCGGAGCCTCTACTTGCACGTATCCAGGCTGATCGCACACTAGTCTTGAGTCCTGTGTTTGATAAAATTAATTTTTATGACCTGGAGGTGACTAAGTATTTTGCCTCTGCTCATGGTTTTGACTGGGCTCTCTGGTGTATGTATGTGACATTCCCACAGAAGTGGTACAATCAAAATGACTCTTCGCTGCCAGGAAAGTGAGTGTGCATCATCATGTTTTTAAAAATATTACCTCATGATAAGTTTCCACCTGCCTTATCATTGGAGACTACAAACAATGATCATAAATTGCATTGCTTTGATATGGATATGTTAGGAAATTTAATCAAATTCTAGACTTTTTGCTCTGGCTGTAACATGTTGCTCACTCTTCAATGGCACACTTCTTGAGCACTTGTGGATTTACAATGGTGACCATGTGTGTCCATCCGCCTATAGAATGTCCTGTTCATTTATTAAGCTTTCAAAAAGTTGCTAGCATGCACTCCCTTTGCACATGAAACATGATTAAAAAGTGAACAAGCTTGTTCTAGTTCATATATTACAGCAGTGAATCATTTGACTTATAGTGCTTGCCTTAAAGTGCTCCTTCTCATTGCATTTATGCAAAATAAAGGGTTTTAAAAACTTCACTTCAAAATCCCTGTTACCATTTTGACGTGGGTGAGAGAAGTTTATATGGAAAGACCCTCAATCTCTTGGTTTTGACAGAGGCAGTGTAGCAGAGGCCAGCTAGTGAAGTGCTGTGCAGGTAAACCTCACTCCTCTGACCTCTAAAGGTGCTCTAGCGACAGACGCTCGAGGTCATGGTCTTTAGCCTCCTTGTTAGAGCAACCTACTTCGATACAAAGAATCGGCGGTTCGATCCCAGCTCGGAGCAGGTTGGGTGGTGTAGGACCGGCGGGGTTACAGCAGCAAGTCTACATTTAGTGTAATTTCGCCAAGTAGGACATGTTCCTGGATCAACATTCCAATCAGCCAATCAGTATTAATGGGTAGGTTTAGGGTTTGTTAAGTTTAGGCTTAGAGTTAGGGTTATGTGCTTCATCATTATCCAACTATGAATCAACCCCCTGTGATTTTGGGAATAATTTACAGTTAGGTTTAGGGGTATGAACTAGGTATGGATTACATTTTCAAGAAAGAATGATGTCCCTGGATCAACATAGATGTTAATCCATCAAAATCACACCCACCCAAGTCCACTCCATATGCAACATAAATGTGATGTCGCTGCAGATCATGTTTTATTAACTACCATGACCTGCATGTTCGCTTACAGTTAAAGTCATCTGACTCATTTTCAGTCAAAATCGTATAGGATGGACCAATGGGGCACAAGTAAAACATCCATACTTTTGAACATGTAAAATGTGGCATTAAGCAAATTCATGAAGAAATAAACTAATTATATGCATAGGATTTTTTCCAAGTAGTGGAAACTCAAGAAGCGTAATCATTGTGTGTAGGGAATTAAAACTGTTAAATGATGCTAAAATCTTGATAGTAGTGATAGTAATGGGAGTTTGCAGGTTGGTGGTTAAAGCCACACTGAGGACTGCTTTACTCACACCACATTGGTGGTTCTGTTTAGCCATGGAGGGCATAAGATGCAACATTTTCAATGCATCATTAAAGATTTCAATAGTGGCTGTAGATTTGCACACTCAGACACATGCACTCAATAGAGCAATAGAGAGGTGTTGGGTTGAGGGTGGGGTTAGGTGTAGAAGTTCCTTAGGCCGTACTCACACTATGTACAGTTGCCTTGAATCGGGCCAAAGCACGCTTGTCCCCCCTCCCGTCTCCCCCGACGGCCCGCACTTACATTACATTCGGGCCTGGCGCGCTTCCGTCATCGATGACGCGCTGCTCAGTAAGCGCTCTCGCTCAGCACAGTGGATATTTTTTAGTTATATCGTTTAAGTCATTTGATATGCAGTGACACGCAGTCTAATATTTCGCCGAACAGATCAGCCACTTTTGACGGTCATAAACAATCATAAAGTCCTCGTGCTGCAGGAATTAGGAAGTTTGGTGAAGGCGCGGCTGACGTGCAGTGAGGGGTTTGCGTCTTTAATAAACTACGACAGTTTGCGTTCATTGAACAGTACGAATGATTAATTAATCCATATTAAACAGTCCCTTAAAAGTCACGTCTCGCTTTCAGTTTCGGGCTCAAGCACGCTTGCACTCACACTGTAAGCGTACCGCGCCTGAGCCCAAGTGAACCGCGCTCTGGCCCACCTCTTCCAACCGGGCCAGGGCCACCCAAGTGTACCGTGCCTGAGCCCGATTCAGAGCACTCACACTTCTCAAACGATCCGGGAAACGGGCCTGGGCACGGTTCGGATAGCATAGTGTGAGTAAGCCCTTAGAGTGCATGTCTGAGTGCACTCGGCCTGCAGCCAGACCCTTCTCATAAATATAGAAATGGACATTGTTGGACAGGGACCTCATATTCCATTTACATCACATTTTGCTTCAACTTGCTTTTCAAACTGGAAAACCAAACCAAGATCTGTCCTCTCTGCCTGTTCTCCAGGAGTCCCTCTGTAATGGGAATACTGGTGGTGGATCGTCTGTTCTTCGGTGAGATCGGGACTCTGGATGAAGGGATGCAGGTGTACGGAGGAGAGAATGTTGAATTGGGAATACGGGTAATTCGTCATCATACAAAAGCTTTCATCATTTTACTATATTTACATGTTGCACAATGGTGTCGTTGTTCATTGTTGACTTTTTAATGTGTTTTGGCTCAGGTGTGGCTGTGTGGAGGGAGTATAGAGATTGTGCCCTGCTCCAAAATTGCACACATTGAAAGAGCGCACAAACCTTACATGCACGACCTAAGTAACTTGATGAAGAGAAACGCTCTCAGAGTGGCAGAAGTTTGGATGGACGAGTACAAGAAAAATGTCTACATGGCTTGGGATCTTCCCATGCAGGTATATCTAATAAAAAAAATCATCCTTACAAAGTCTGGATTATCAAGGCTATTAGTAGGAGTCTCACTGTGGGTGCCATTTACACTAGTGTGTTTTTGATTTAAGATGCCATTTCAGAAATGAAAATTCTCCTCATACAAACAGGCATTTTGATTGGCTTTCAGAAAAAAGATCTCCATCCACAATAAAAAAAAACTCATCCTAAAACGCATGGTCTGTAAACATTCACATTCACTGGACATGCATATATATTTTTTATTTGATTTTTTAATTTATTTATTTATTTTTGCTGGCATTTGTTATTTTTGCTATCTATTTGCACCGATAGCAATAGGTCAGTAGACCAATCAGAGAGGGATTGAGGATAACTGCACCTCTGTTTTTAAAAGTTTGTGCTTCAATCCATCTATACCAGGGTGTCAAACTCAGTTCCTGGAGGGCCATAGCCCTGCACACTTTAGTTCCAACCCTGCATCAATACACTGGGTTTAAAACAAGTCTAAAGGACTCGATTAGTTTGATCAGGTGTGTTTAATTAGGGTTAAAGCTAAACTGTGCAGAGCTGCCGCCCTCCAGGAACTGAGTTTGACACCTGCGATCTATACTGAAACAGAACAACCGCGTTTTCAAGCTAAAATGGGGTATTCAGCACGAGGGCGTAGATTTGTTCTTGAGATTGGTGAGTACCTATAAATCCAACTCTCACCTACCAAAATCGAAATCAAAGTTGAATTTCGATTAATTGCACAGACCTAGTTACCATTATTATGACAGACTCCTTCAGTAGCGAACTTGACATTAAGTGACTTACTATACACATTTTTTGAAAAGTAGCTCCTTATGTCCACTTGCCTTTTTTTCTGTCATCCTGACTTTTTCAAACCATTGTGCCACCTACATCAAACCTGAGTTTTGGAGGTGAGGGGATTTAATTATAGGTGGGCACAATGGACCCTTTTCACAAGACTGTTATGACGCTTTTAACAGTCATCAGCATCTTAAATCCTTGAAAGTTTTTAATATTTAAATAAAACAAAAAATGTATGTATATTTATATGTATTTATGTATGTCATATCATCTTTGCATCAAATTACAAAAAAAAAAAAAGTCATGCAAAATGCAGTGTCTATGGGGCAGGACAGTAAATCTGACATTATTCTCTCTTCTGGCTGCCGTTATCAGTCTCACACTATTATTTCCTTTTTTTTTTAAAGTCTTGATAACACCATCATTGACTTTTTCTTTTATTATTTGAGCAAATAGGATTGTAAAAAAATATTTCTTGTACTCTCCAATTCACTGCGCTCTAAGTTTACCAACTATGATGACTTTAACAGCTGAGAATCTCGGAAATGTGAAAATCGTCCATTAAATTTTTGTTTATATTGCTGGGGACATGTCACCTCCATCCATTATAATTCTATGCCCTTGCTGCAAAGTTTACAAAATGCTCTGTTTTTGCAGGTCAAAGGTGTCAGAGTTGTGTTGATGCCAAGTGTACACATTTTTTAGCGTAAATGGTACCTTAAGGTGATGATTCTTCAATGTTCATTTTGAGAACCCTAAAGATGGCTGACAAGTGTAATGATATGTTTTGAGGGTCAATTGCAGATTGTACTTTATCTGTCCTCCCCCTTTCCCACAGAATCATGGGATAGACATTGGTGATTTATCAGAGAGAAAGAAACTAAGAGAGAGGCTCAACTGCAAACCGTTCAAATGGTATCTGGAAAATGTCTATACTGAGTTAAATCCCATGGATGATTTGATTGGTTATGGAGCGGTGAGTGACACACGGTTTACTATGAATCAAGAAAAATAATAAGGGGTTTGATGGTTTAAAATATTTTTCTTGTTATCTCCGACCCACAGCTGATTAATGATCTGCAAACAGGTTTATGTTTGGACAAAGGGCCGTCAGAGGAGAACACTCCCATTTTATATCCATGCCATTATTTTTCTCCACAGGTAATCGCTTCTCTTCATTTCTCAAATGTATATTTGATGAACATTTGACACACTTTAGTTTGTCCTCACACAGCAATTTTTCTATACAACAAGTGGAAAGATATTAGTCGGTCCCCTTCAGTCTCTTTTACACAGCCGAAACCTCTGTCTAGTTGACCCCGGTTCGGGACAGTATCCAAAGTTTTCCTGGTGTTCAGATGCTGAGAAACCAAAACACATGTACTGGGACTTCAAACAGGTGAACTAATTATTAAACACCAATAGGATACTGTGGTACACCACAGTCTAAACATTGCATGAAAGGACTGTTGTTACTCTTGTTTGTTTTCAGGGACAGGCCATACAGAACAGAGACACCAAGCGCTGTCTGGAGATCAGTACCAAACAGACAGGAGACTATAAAAATAACGTTTTTATTCAGGAGTGCAGAGACCAACACTGGAGGATACAACATTCATTTCAGGACTTTTAAGTGCAATATTTAATTGATTGATGTATAGAAATGTATATATATTGAATTCTTTCCTTAAAAATGAAATAAGCATTGAATCTGGGAAGCATTTGGTCCTGTTTCAGCTGTAGCGCAGTGAAAAAGTGTTTACCCAATGCAAAATGTATGCTATGTAAATTTTTTCCAAAATGAAAACAAAGTCTAACACTAAAGGAAAAGCAGCCTGGGTTGAACCAAAAGGTCATTTTAAATGATAAAACGACATACTGAAGCAAAAAGTCATCCAATTCAGACCGTAAGCATGTGTGAAAAAGTATTTGCCCCCTTATTCCACAATCCATAAAACCAGTTTCATATTGTGAATACACCTGATTACTGTCAGTATTGATTAATTGCAACTTTAATAATTAATCATTTTTCGGAAGTTCTTGAAAAGATATCACTGAGTATTTTACGATATATACTAAGAATATGTTACTTTTTATGCAGTTTGTTTCCTGTTCCAGTTTACAGTCATGCTTTTAGTTTCTCGGCTGGTTTATTCACCAATGTTGGGTATCCGCTGTTATTCCTTGTGTATTATATATTGTGTATTTCCTGTGATTTCACAATCAGTTGTTAACAGATTTTGTGTTTGAGTTCCTGTTCTTTGTTTTCTGCATACCTGTCAACATTGGGATGTAAAAATAAGGGAGACTAACGTTTTATGCTCATTTTTATAACTTTTTATGCTTATTTAAGACAAAATTTGTTTTGTTTAAAAGAAAACCCACCAAGATCAACATGTTAAGATATTATTATTATCATGTTTATATGTCTGTTTAAACATGCACCCAAAACCCAGAGTGTCCACTTTCACTCTGCTCCAAATCCCATGTACAGAGTCCGTTTGGGAAACAGCGTCTATTTATCACTATGGAGCACTACGGCACCTGTAATGGAAAGAAAGAGAATCCAATCGTTTTTATATTTATTTCAAAGTGATTTCATGCCCAAATAAAATGAAAGCACAGAACAGATTCATATTTAAGAGCAAGGGGCGTCCCCTGTTGGTTCGGCGGTATGGGTTGCATATAGGGAGGATTGGCTCTTTAATGTTTATTGCCACCCTTCATATAAAGATTAAAAATACAGAAAAAATATGGGAAAATACCTTCACGGGATGTTAGAATTGTAAAATACGGGAGAATCCTGGGAAAAACGGGAGGGTTGACAGGTATGGTTTTCCGGTTTTCAGGTTTTTAATTTTATTATTAAATCACCCACACTGAGATCCTCACCCATCAAAAGATGCAGGCACTAGCTCGATGACCATTCCATAGACACGTTGAGCTTGATTCTTCCCATAATAAACAATCCAAACCATAACTTTTCATACACTGTTAAAAGAAATCTGTGATTTTACGGTTTATTTCCGGCAGCTAGGGTGCCGGAAAAAAAAAAAGTAAAATAACGGCTGTTAAATTACAGAAATTTACTGTAAAATAACGGACATTAAATTACAGAAATTTGCTGTAAAATAACGGAGATTTTTTGGGTAAATTTCTGTAATTCAACCTCTGTTATTTTACAGTAAATTTCTGTAATTTAACGGCTGTTATTGTACGTTTTTTTTCCGACACCCTAGCTGCCGGAAATAAACCATAAAATTGCTGATTTTTTTTACAGTGTAGTTGAACCTCCAGTTATGGTGGCTGCAGATCTGGGACTGTAGAGGACTATATTGCGAAAGTACCATACCAGCTACTGTATACCCTGCTGTAATGAAAGAGCACAAAAACCCTACATGCCTGACCTGAGGAGAGGGGTCTGGATGCTCACCTAACCCCAACCCTCACAGCGACGTCACTAGCTCCATTGTGCCTGACATTACATCACTGAGATATGCAGTCTCAGCTTGCATCATCAAGGCTGCATCCAGATATTGGACCGGAGTAATGTAACGTAGAGATGGATAATTACAAGAAAGATGTCCACATCATCTGGCATATTGCAATACAGGTATGAACGAACTGAAATTCTGTATCTTTCATTTATTGTACACTGTAAAGAAAACATTGCTGACTTTTTAATTTTCCTAGTCATCTCAACGTCAATCGGCATCAATCAAACTGACTAAAATATGAAGTGAAACTTGGTATAACCTAAACAAATTAGTTAAAACCTGATAGACTTATTAAATAAGTTAAATATACATCAAAATATTGGATGTGTTGACGTTTTGTCATTGCATTTTTTTTTACAGTGTACACATATAAAATGTCCATGGGTCTCATTTATAAATGTGTACACACTAAACATGAATGGAAACACCACATCCCATGCAAAAGCTGACGGGAGAATGTGCACAACTGTAAGTAAATGAAATATATTTAACCTAAATATTGACTCAACCACTTTAAGTCATCTGACAATCACATTTATTCTGACGTACAGTCACTTTTTAATGCAGTGTTATAAATGGGACCCCAGAGCAGTGTTCTTCTGTTGACACATTAGTTTGCTGCTTTCACAAGCTGACATTCTTAAACAGATTTAATATTTATCTATCAAACATCTCTTTGTTTGATTTATTAAACAGGTATTTCTTCATCAATTTACTAGTCTAACAACCAGTGCCTCTGCTCTTGTCTTCTACAGAACTATGGCGTATTGACTCTGACATCAAATAATATCTGGAAAATGTCTTTCCACATTAATCCCCATTGATGATGTACTTTGTTATGGAGCGGTGAGTTTACTAATGTTCAAAACATTCGGGGTCAGGATGATGTAGTTTGTTTTAAAGAAATTAATGCTTTTATTCAGCAAGGATGCTTTAAAGTAATCCAACATAACAGTAAACACGTTTATAATACTTTACAAAAAAGGTAAAAAGACTGATAATTATTATACATAGTTCTTGAGCAGCAAATCAACATGTTAGAATGATTTCTGAAGTATTATGTGAGACTGGAGTAATGCTGTAAATGTAGGTTTGCATCAGAGGAATACATTAAATTTTAAAACTCATTTAAATAGATCCTTCTTTTGAATATTGTAAACACAAACCATCTCTTGTGGTCAGATAAAATTTGGCTACAGACATATTTTTAAGCTATAATCTGTCTGTGTGCATGTATTAAATGTGTTCTTTACCCTGTAGTTTTATTGTATAGTCTGTGTTCATCGTGGTTATGAATTTTCTGCTATAAATGTGTTCCACTTTTCCTGCCATACGGTCATAGCTTTATCCTGCAGTTGTGCTGATAATGAACTGTACCTGTTAACAAAGAGGGAAAACAGCATTTTAAATTCATCATCTACACCAGTGGTTCCCAACCTGGGGGTCGCGACCCCCGCTAGGGGTCGCTAATGATTTTCAAGGGGTCGCCAAGAGCACTCATGTTTTTTTTCTTTTTTGTTTTTTAATTTCATTTATTAAATATTTAAATTCTGATTATTTGGAGGGAAAAAAATCAAATATAGAAAGATGAGAGATTTCATTAACGTCAAGAATGTTACAACGTATTGTGAGAGTGGAAACGTAGACCAGAGCTTACATTAGCAAATTTTAAAAAAGATGCACCAAAGAGAAGATATGGCAAAGCGCCAGTGAGGAGATAAAAATTTATGTGCTAAAAAGAAAGCAAGGATTTATTTGGATAGTCAGTGGTAGTGCTAGTCAGTGTGTTTGATTATTTTTATTTTATTTATTTAATTTTTTTATTTATTTTTTTAATGTTTCTGTGTGTGTGTGTGTGTGTGTGTGTGTGTGTGTGTGTGTGTGTGTGTGTGTGTGTGTGTGTGTGGTGGGGGGGGGTCTTTAAAAAATGTCAGCGTTAAAATAGGGGTCTCCTGGAAAAAAGGTTGGGAACCACTGATCTACACAATGGAAATCATTTTTCAAATGAATAGTGAATATATATATATATATATATATATATATATATATATATATATATATATATATATATATATATATATATATATATATATATATATATATATATATATATATATATATACATATACAGTGGGGGAAATAAGTATTCAACACATTAGTCACCTTTGAGCTGCCATAACCAAAAAAGCCTTTTATATAAATTATTAAATACATTTCAGTAGGTCAGCACTTTATCTTTGCGTAATTCTGTTGTTATTAAACATAACAATATATATATATACAGTTGAAGTCAGAATTATTCGCCCCCCTGTTTATTTTTTCCCCAATTTCTGTTTAACAGAGAGCAGATTTTTTTCAACACATTTCTAAACATAATAGTTTTAATAACTTATTTCTAATAACTCATTTATTTAATCTTTGTCATGATGACAGTAAATAATATTTGACTAGATATTTTTCAAGACACTTCTATACAGCTTAAAGTGACATTTAAAGGCTTAACTAGGTTAATTAGGTTAACTAGGCAGGTTAGGGTAATTAGGCAAGTCATTGTATAATGACGGTTTGTTCTGTAGACTATCGAAAAAAATTAGCTTAAAGGGGCTAATAATTTTGACCTTAAAATGATGTTTAAAAAATAAAAAATGGCTTTTATTCTATCCGAAATAAAACAAATAAGACTTTCTACAGAAGAAAAAATATTATCAGACATACTGTGAAAATTTTCTTGCTCTGTTAAACATCATTTGGGAATTATTAAAAAGAAATAAATAAATTTAAAGGGGGGCTAATAATTTTGACTTTAACTGTATATATATATATATATATATATATATATATATATATATATATATATATATATATATATATATATATATATATATATATATATATATATATATATATATATGTATATATATATATATATATATATATATATATATATATATATATATATATATATATATATGTATATATATATGTATATATATATATATATATATATATATATATATGTATATATATATATGTATATATATATATATATATATATATATATATATATGTATATATATATATGTATATATATATATATATATATATATATGTATATATATATATATATATATATATATATATATATATATATGTATATATATATATATATATATATATGTATATATATATATATATATATATATATATATATATATATATATATATATATATATATATATATATGTATATATATATATATATATATATGTATATATATATATATATATATATATATATATATATATGTATATATATATATATATATATATATATATATATATATATATATATATATATATATATATATATATATATATATATATGTATATATATATATATATATATATATATATATATATATTTTATTTATTTATTTTTTTTTATTTTTTTTTTTTTATATATATATTTATGTTTGTATTGTTTGGGGTTTTGACCCAAATCGGGTTCAATTCCATGTCAACAGCTCTTTTAGAAATATTATTCCCAGGAAAAAAACAAGACGTGTTAAATACTTATTTCTCGCTCTGTGTTTAATAGCTAAGAAAGAAAAGGTTTTGACTATTTGACTTAAGTTTCGGCTTTTGGTGATGGCAGCTTAAAGACGCCTCTCATGTGGAGAATGAAGTCACATGCATTTATCTTCAATAGAGTGTAAAAATCTTGATGGTTCTGTGGGTCGCATCCATCAAATCCGAGCTTTATTTAGTATTTTCTATTGGATTCGAGTCAGGTGTCAGTCGAGGCATTAGAGAGTTTCCTCGGCTGTGTTTTTGATCATTGTCTTGCTGAAATGTCCACCCTGGTTTCATCTTCATCATCTTGATAATGTAGATGTTGGACTGAAGCAGCTAATATTCATTTACACTGAGGAGGGGCAGAGGGTTGCTGAATGACTATTGAGAGATTTCAGCTCCTGTCTCGGCTTTTTCTGGACCCCCATTTTCTCATGTGTTCAATACTTTTACCTTGCGTCATTTCATTTTATTACACATAACTTCATTTGCAAACTAATTAGATTTGTTTTCTATGTCCTATGGACTTTTTTGGTTGCTATCAACATCTGGTGAAAATTTGATGTCAACAGCAACTTTAGAAATGTAGGTGAAAAATCAGAGAAAATTGGTGACGTGTTGAATACTTACTTTCCTCACTGTATATGAAAGATAGGTTTTATAAATATATTTATATTAATTTTTAAATAGCAATCTTTAAGGAATCAACATTTTGAGGAAACAACTCTTATTTGTAGTCACAACAAACTTCTTAGTTCTTAATAGGTCAGTTCTTCAATCATGTTAGACATTGCTGCAAATCCTTACACAGGGTTCCCACGCTTCTTGAAAAAGCTTGAATTAAATTTGAAATTAGTTTTTGGTGTAATTTCAACCATTTTTATGCGGCTGCCAAAAACAAAATAAAAAAAACTACAAATTCTTCATTTAAAAATCTTACATGAAAATCTTGTACAAGAACTTATTTTAATAATGCACATTTTATCAGTATTTCAGAAACCGCACTTGAATATTACCAGTTTTGAAGTCAACAACTTTTATTAAGGTCTTATGAACATAAAACTGTCTACTAATATAATGTATGATAACACTTTATTTTGATGGTCTATTTGAGTATTAGTAGACTGTCTGCTAAATATCTGTTGATACTGCTCCTTCAGCAGACATTTAACTGACTATAAGAAACTTTGCAAGTACATGTCAATTTATACTAACCCTAACCCCAACCTAACAGTCACTTATAATCTAATGAGAGTTAGTTGGCATGTAGATGCAATGTAATGTAATACAAACAGACTATCAAAATAAAGTGTGACCTAATGTATTAGTAATATAATCTACAAATCTACTAATTTACTATGTAAATGTTAAGAGCAAATGAAATGTTGAGTACAGTTAGAACTTTCACTGGGCTATATATGCTGGGGGTGTGAATCACAATGGTGCTCAATATGAAGTGCTTTAAAAAGTCCTTGAATCGGCTGTTTCTGAAAGAGTGGGAACCCTGCTAATAATGTATATAATTAAATTGTCATTATTATTTTGTATCACAGTTGTGTAAAGAAGATTGTGCCTGATTGTGACCTGAGCTGCTCATAGGAACACATTACAGTGTGATTTGTTGCAATCAATGTTAAAAGTTACAGCTAATCTTTAACTAATGCTCAACACTGCTTAACTTAATTGCCAATTAATTACATTTGTCATATTGTAACTGGCAAGTGTTCATTTTAGGCCCTGTTTGTAATAAATAAACAGTCTCACACCTGATTGAGTTGATGGCGAGCTCCTTCAGAGTGCCCAGGTTTGCACTCAATCCACCAATACCAACAAACACCTCATAGAAGTCATAGGACAGTCCTGTGGTCCCGAATAAAGTGGGATCATCAGAGCTGACCACCATAGGATGACCGTCAGACATTAACACCGCGGCAGGATGATTTCGCAAATCTGAGACCAGCTTCAGCACCTGCAGAGGAAGAAGCACTGCTGATTTAACCAAACCAGTTTTCCTAAACAGTGCACGGCTGCTGTGCTGTACCTGGTTGGAAATGGGACACAACTCCACTGCCACCCTTCTGCTCCTGGAGAGCTGTTTGGCTACGGGATGATGAACAATTGCAAAACCGTGTCCGATTCGGCTGGTGTTAAACAGCAAAGCGTCTAACACATTCCTGTCCACATCAGTGCCATCCAAATCTGAAAGCAATCATTCATAGTATAAATAAATATATTCCAATCCACACTGCACAATGAGAAAATCAACTGCGTTTGCTGACCGGTTTCTCCAGCATGGAAAAAGTAAGGAAGTTGTGACTCTGAAGGGAGCGATAAAGCATCCCGAAAATACCAGATTGACCCTCCAGTGTCTTCACGACCAACCTGCGGCAATCAATGATACAATCAGAGAAAGTAATGATATGTGCATAGTGAAAATTGCATTTATTATGGAAAGATTATATATAGTGCAAGAGAATCTACACAACCTGACAAAAGTCTTGTCATCTATCCAAGATTTACGAACATAAAAATAATAACTTGACTTCTAGTTGATCATTTGTTATCAGAAGTGGCTTATATGAAAGAAAAAGTCCTCTAGATTACGCTTATTTTACCAAAATAATATATGATCATGCCTTGATTTTTAGTTATTTAATTAGGACAGTAAGGTCTGACTTTGCTTAGACAAAAGTCTTGTCACCTAACAGAAATAATGTCCAGTATAGAATATAAAGTCATGGTGCAGTGGAAACAGAATGAACATTGTGTCTGACTCCATCATGAGCTTGGAGGACTGCATCCATACATCTCTGCAATGACTCAAATCACTTATTAATAAAGTCATCTGGAATGGCAAAGAAAGCATTCTTGCAGGACTCCCAGAGTTCATTAAGATTCTTTGGATTCATCTTCAATGGCTCCTTCTTCATCTTACCCCAGACATGCTCAATAATGTTCTCCTGGTAGCAAAGAATTCTGGCCCAGATTTGGCACAAAGATGGCACAGCATGCATTCGTCTGGCACTGGCATGCAACATGTGGGCCAAAGATGGCCCGGCTTTGGCAGAGGTGGCACTGTCTTTAAGGCGGCACACAAGACTTGGTCCAGATATCAAATGTAGTATTTGGCCCAGATGTTAAAATGTTCTATGTGGGCCACGTAAGTTTGGCCTGTCTTGACCCACATTTAAAATACATTTAAAAAAATTTTGGAGTAAAGAAAAATTTCTGCCATTATTAGGTCGAAAAACAGTTTTGCTTCATGGGTGTATCAAATTCATTGCAGTCGTCACACAACAACATATCTGGCCCAGTTCAGGCCCAGATATGGGTTATTAAGTTGGCTGAGACTTGGCCCAGATATGGACCATGTTTGGCCCTTGTATGGAAGCCAGACTTGGTCCAATCATGTTCCGTAATTCACTGTGGCATGTGGGCCAAGCAAGAGCTCATTGTGTGGGCCAGAGAAATCTGGTGACTGGGCTGGCCAATCCTGGAGCACCTTGACCTTCTTTGCTTTCAGGAGCTTTGATGTGGAGGCTGAAGTATGAGAAGGAGCGCTATCCTGCTGAAGAATTTGCCCTCTCCTGTGGCTTGTAATGTAATGGGCAGCACAAATGTCTTGATACCTCAGGCTGTTGATGTTGCCATCCACTCTGCAGATCTCCCCCATACTGAATGTAACCCCAAACCATGATTTTTCCTTCATCAAGCTTGACTGATTTCTCTGAGAATCTTGAGTCTGTGTGGGTTCCAATAGGTCTTCTGCAGTATTTGTGATGATTGGGATGCAGTTCAACAGATGATTCATCAGAAAAATCTACCTTCTGCCACTTTGCCAACCGATCAGCTAGAAGTCAAGTTATTATTTGTTGCTCTTACAACTGATATAGATGACAAGACTTTTGTTAGGAAGTGTACTTGTGTGAACAGACTAAAACAACTGCATTTAATTAAATGATAGCTGTATATTTCCCAAAATGTCTGTTTTTTCTCCTAAATATTTGCATTGATGTGAAATGTAACCCAAGGCAAGGGTGAGATTACCAGGTCAAATCCTGCGACAATGTCTGGATATTTTCTCTGCATCTCAACGGCCTCTTGCACAGCCTGCTTCACCCGAGACACACTAGAAGACCTGCATAAAAATGCATCCAGATCAGCGGAAATTCAGATTAATATGCAGCTACATCTGCTGAATATAGATATTTCTGTATTATATTAAGGAGATTCTATGATGCAATTTAAGAGATCATAATGTTTGGTGTATGCTTCGATTTTCAATAAACGCTATTGTTTACATTATGAAGATTATTCCATCACCTCTATTCACACAGTCTGTCTAAAACACCTTCATTGAATTGCTGTATTACACTATTTGTTACTGTATATATAGTAATATGCTTTTTTTTTTAGCTGAATCAAATGAACTTTTCTAGTCATCTCAACTTACTGTTCATCAGTGAAGCCGACTAAAAACCTTAAGTTGAACTTCATATAGCTAAAAGTGTTTGTTGAAACTTGATAAACTAATTAAAATACCCATAATGGCATCCAATGTAATGTTTAAATATGAACTAAAATAAAAATAAAACATTGACTGTGTCTTTTCGTTAAGCTCCTCCTTCTGAAAAGCCTAAAGTGCTCTGATTGGCTTTGTGATTGGCAAACGACTCAAGATTATGTCAGAAAATGTGAAGCCCCTTTACCATAATTGTGAACGTTATCTTCCAAGGCCACAAACAGTTAATGAAGAATGTGATTTGACCACTTCAGCATGTGCCAGGTCAGTTTTGGACAAAGCTTGTGATCAAGCAGACTGATTTGAACCAACTTTGCAAGCAAAAATCTTCGCAATGGTAAGTTCTGATTTTGTATCTCTTGACAGCATATTGGCAGTGTTACAATTCACTGAAGCCTCTGTGTTTGGACAATATATTTCATGCTAATGCTAAAGCTATGGATATTTTTCAAACTTTGAGAAAGTACTACTTGGATCTGTGTGTTTTTGTCAGGTTAATCTCCTTTGTGGAAGATTATTCGCTTTTGAAACTTTGAAGATCTCATATGTTAAATGTAAATGTAGATTTGTTACATGTGCAAACATCTCATTCTCAGTGAAAAACAATTCTCTTTCCTGCTGCCAAAATAAAAGCCTTCACTAAACTTCAATAGACTTCACTAAACTTTCCTTCTCGACAGAAGTTTGTGGCATGTTTGGTTGTTTTTGTAGTCTAAAGATGATGCTTAAGAAAGCATTCGAATCCACAATCTCATTTATAATCAGAAATGTACTACCTGTTAGACTAGTAGTGCCATCACAGTTGGAAAAATGCCATTAAGGTAGTAAAAATGTGTTTAAATACAATTAAAGCGACTTTATTAGATAAAGCAAATGCATTTCTGAATATGATTATATGTCATTATTTGCATAAGCTGTAATTATATGTTGATTTAAGAAACATTTTATCTAAACACACATTCATATTTAATGTCAAAATGTACACAATGTTTTTAACAGCATTTTTTGTCATCGTTAGGAAATTAACTTGTACATCTCATACGTTTGTGAACGTGTTACTTGATTGTGGATTTAATTTATATGTTGAGTGATTTATGTGTGTGTTTCACCTGTGAGCAGAGAGGATTACACGAGTTCCTATAAAGTCTGGATGATTTGCTCTGAACTGCTCAGTGATGTTTCTGTAGACCTCGATGGTCCATGCTTTGTCATGGGTAGTGCCATCCAGTTCATATGCCTAAACATAACAATATATCTTTATATACAGTTGAAGTCAGAATTATTAGCCCCCCTGTTTATTTTTTTTCCTAAATTCTGTTTAACAGAGAGAAGATTTTTTCAACACATTTATAAACATGATAGTTTTAATAAGTCATCTCTAATAACTGATTTCTTTGATCTTTGTCATGATGACAGTAAATAATTTTTGACTAGTAATTTTCAAGACACTTCTATACAGCTTAAAGTGACATTTAAAGGCTTAACTAGGTTAATTAGGTTAACTAGGCAGGTTAGGGTAATTAGGCAAGTTATTGTATAATGATCGTTTGTTCTGTAGACTATTGGAAAAAAATTAGCTTAAAGGGGCTAATAATTTTGTCCTTAAAATGGTGATTAAAAAATTAAAAACTGCTTTTATTCTAGCCGAAATAAAACAAATAAGACTTTCTCCAGAAGAAAAAATATTATCAGACATACTGTGTAAATTTCCTTGCTCTGTTAAACATCATTTGAGAAATATAAAAAAAAAAAAAAAGTCAAAGGGGCTAATAATTCTGACTTCCTCTGTATATGACAAATACAAAATCACAAATACAATCTGCAAAAAATGCATAGAAATAAAGTCTTATCTATTATAATCTATATAAGCGTAAAATGCAATGAAAAGGTATTTTCTTGTCTATTATAGTTTATATAAGTGAAATTCAACGAAAAAAGTAGGGCGGGACTTGATTTTGTGTATTGATTGGATGGTTGGATGACTGTGGTTTGCTATTGGTGGATTTCATGTGAGTGACAGGTTGATTTTGCTCTTTAAAAAATGTAATTGAGGAAGGAGAGGGAGTTTCATAATACAAATATATACAGTTAAGGGCAAAATTATTAGCCCCCCTGTGAAATATTTATTTTGGAGGAAGGAATTTTTCCCAGTCCTTCCTAATATTTTGTCTTCTGGAAAAAAAAAGCCTTATTTGTTTTATTTTGGATAGAAAAGTTTTTAATTTTTAAAAACCATTTTAAGGTCAATATTATTAGCACCTTAAGCAATATTATTTCTACAGAACAAACCGTCGTTATACAATGACTTGCCTAATTACCCTAACTTTAACCTAATGAACCTAGTTAATCCTTCATTCATTCATTTTCTTTTCGGCTTAGTTCCTTTATTAATCAGGAATGAACCGCCAACTTATCCAGCATATGTTTTACGCAGCGGATTCCCTTCCATTAGCAACCCAACACTGGGAAACACCTTGCACACACACTCACATACACTACGGCCAATTTAGCTTATTCATAACCCATGTGAACAAGGGGAGAACATGCAAACTCCACACAGAAATGCCAACTGACCCAGCCGGGACTCGAACCAGCGACCTTCTTGCTGTGAGGCGATTGTGCTACCCGTGCTGCCCTAGTTAAGCCTTTAAATTGCATTTTAAGCTGAATACTAGTATCTTGAAGTATTTTTATTACAAAATAAAATGTTCGAGTTCATAGTGATGTCCCAAACCTTGGCCTGTCCGATCCTCAGCTCCACATACATGATGTTGTCTTCATAAAGCTCTTTCAGACCCTGGTAGATGTGATCCTTAAGTACAGGAGCATACGTGATCAGCCCAGACAGAGCAATGAAAATCTTCTCAAACCGCTCCCATATACAGTCCTGTGTGGGATAAGACGACTCCGGGTCTTCCGTGAAGAGCGTTAGATTACGCATTAAGCTGAAAAATAATGGCTGAGTTAGTCTACAGTAGTCAACGCTTGAATTTATAACATTAAAGGGAACCTATTATGCAAAAATCATGTCGTGTGGCAAGAGTCAGTGAATATAACCAGCTTCTAGTGGTAATTTATGAATTATAATTGTTATAATCACACTTGAGAAAAACAGCCTGCAGAAACACTTGACATTCTCCATTTGTACGTGTCATCAGAGGGGGAAAGCCCCGCCCATTAGTGACCATCTGCCCCTCATTAACATACGATGTTAGTCTTGTTTTTGAATCTGCCACTATGCTGACACACAGGCATTTGTAGCTCCGCCCTCTTTTGAAAAGAGCACATCTTATTTGATTTTAAAGTGACAGTCACAATTAGGATCAAAGCCTAAAAGGGGCAGATTCAAAGAGTTATTAAACAATATGTGTGTGGTATTCTGAGCTGAAACCTCACATACACACTCTAGTGATATTAGAGACTTATTTTACATCCCCTTTAACTTAGTTACTCTTTAACGTACCCTTTAACTTGCATAGACATTAAACTGGTTAACCTTAAGCAGCTTAAACAGTCATGAACTAATTCCTCATGCATTTCTTTTCTTAAGCACACTGTAAAACCTTCTAGTCAAATTTACCAAATATAATGAGTGTAGTTAACTTAAATCTTCCTGGAAGTTATTTCTACTCATTTAAAAAGAGTTTGAACTCAATCGGTTCAAAGAGTTTGATAAATCGGTTTCCTTAAACGGTTTGAGTTGCCTTAACTTATTGGGTTTTACAGTACTCAATGGGTATGAGATCTCTTAATTTATTGGGTTTTACTGTGCTCAAATGGAGTAAGTTCACAGTACTCATTAGGATTCATTTTCGAACTTAAATAGTTTGTTGGAATCGATTTCCTCAAAAGGTTTGAGTTACATTTACTGGGTTTCAAAGTGTGCAGTTGTGTTGATAAACGACGTTCTTTAATTGACAAATCTAATTATCTTGCAAAATATACAGTATATTACTGTGAAATGATCTGAATCGATTTACATAAAACTGTTACATTTATATTACAGAATTTAAGGCAAATATAACTGTAATTAGGTTAACTAAAGCAGTGTTTCTCAACCACGTTCCTGCAGGACCACCAGCACTGCATGCTTTAGATGTCTACTTTGGATATAACATCCATCCATCATAACATCCGTCTTTCAGTCTCTGCTAATGAGCTGAGGATCTGAATCAGGTGTTTTGGTTAAGGAGACATGGAAAATGAGCAGAGCTGGTGGTCTTCCAGGAACGTGGTTGAGAAACACTTGCCTAAAGTTTAAAAATAATCCCTTACTTTACTTGTTTTAGTGAAAAATCGAATTAATTAGTAACTAATTACTTTAAGTAATTTCACCAAAGCTGTCTGAGACTAAAGTAATTTAATAGCTGTACTTGTGGCAGAATTGACAGTAAAGCTGTCTTTAACTTTGTTGTTTGCTCACCTGTTATCAAAGGAAGTGACATCACCAAGACTGGCCCTTAAAATGTCTAGCCGTTTCCAAAAAGAGCATCCCCAGCGCGGAAAGGGTGTACTGGTGGAGAACAGGAACCGGACTGATCCGTCCCAAGTGAAGCAGATGTAACAGTTAGGCCTGTATGTGGCGTTCAGCAGCCAATCAACACTCACCATAGCAGAGTTATGGATGTGAAGGGCAGCACCTGAAAAACACACAGTCAGTCTGTGGTTTTAAAGAAACAGTTCACAAAAAAGATGATTTATCAGGGGTCGCCACAGTGGAATGAACCATCAATTACTGTGGCATATATTTTTATGCTGCGAACGCACTTCCAGCTGCAATAAATACAGTCACTTGGGCGACATAGTGGCTTAGTGGTTAGCAGCAAGAAGGTCACTGGTTTGAGTCCATTTCAGTGTGGAGTTTGCATGTTCTCCCCGTGCGGTGTGGGTTTCCTTTGCGTGAGGTTTCCACCTCAGTCCAAACACAAGCGCTACAGATCAATTGAATTAACTAAATTGGACGTTGTGTATGAGTGTGCATGTGAGAGTGTATGGGTGATTCCCAGTACTGGGTTGCAGCTGGCCATCTGCTGTGTAAAACATATGCTGGATAAGTTCATTCCGCTGTGGCGGCTCCTGATAAATAAAGGGACTAAGCTGAAGGAAAATAAATGAATGAATGATAAAAGGAACTTTAAGTGCAAATTTAGCCAGGGGTATGAATAATTTCGAGCTTGACTCTATATATTTACACTCATAAACAGACATAGTGTTGACCTAAATATGAGCAGCCATTTTGTACCTTTTGGCATCTTCTGCAGCAGTTTGAATATCGGGCTTTGTTGTATGATGTGCCGCACTTTGAAGAAGTGATTGGCCGGTGGGAAAGGGGAAATGGTGATTTCCTTCATCTTCAGCATGTACAGCAGTGAATCCATCCGCTTTTCGGCTTCGTTGAGCTCCAAGTTTCCCCCGATCTGCTGTAAGAACTCCTGCTGCAGCATCTGCTCTCTCTGATGGGGATCTGGCATTGATTTACACTCGCTCACACACACCAGCAGCACCACCATCACTGCTGCGCTCGCATCCTGAGACAACGACACAATCATTTACTCATGCTTGTTAGAGGAATCTGTGTTTAACGGAGAGAAGTTTTTTACAACACATTTCTAAACATAATAGTTTTAATTACTCACTTCTAATAATTACTGATTTATTTTATCTTTGTCATGATGACAGTACATAATATTTGACTAGATGTCACTTCTGTACAGCTTAATGTTACATTTAAAGGCTTAACTATTTAATTAGGCAATTTATGGTAATTAGGCAAGTCATTGTATAATGATGGTTTGTTCTGTAAACAGTCAAAAATATATATAGCTTAAAGGGGCTAAAAATATTGACCTTAAAATGGCTTTAAAAAAATTAAAAGCTGCTTTTATTTCAGCCGAAATAAAACAAATCAAACTTTCTCCAGAAGAAAAAATATTATAGGAAATACTGTGAAAATTTCCTGAATCTGTTAAACATCATTTGGGAAATATTTGGCGAAAAAACATTGACAGGAGGTCGAACAAATCTTTCGTTGACATTATTTTCTATAGCAGTGGTTCCCAACCTTTTTTCCAGGAGACCCCTAAAAAAAACGCACACACTGACTAGAACTGACTTTTTCTCATCAACTGTTTGCACTTTTTTTTCCAAAACCTGCTGCCAATTTAACAGCAGCACGTTTAAGATGTACAAATAACATGTACAAATTTATCAGTTCAATTTATTAAAAGGTGAAACATGCACACATGCACGCACACTTGGGAAAAATTATTTGGGTTCACCAACCGTCTGTGGGTGTCTGGTGCTCTGATGTCTCTTTAGTTTGCAGGGCTTCATGCTTTCATTCGCTAGTCTGTCACCACAGATGACACACTCAAATCTCACCTTGTCCATTGCTTCAATGAAACCAAATTCAAGATAACTATCCAAATAAATCCTTGCTTTCTTTTTAGCACATTCATTTTTATCTCCTCCCTGGCGCTTTGCCATATCTTCTCTTTGGTGCATCTTTTTTTTAATTTGCTAATGTAAGCTCTGGTCTACGTTCACACTCTCAGAATACAATGTAACATTCACGACGTTAATGAAATCTCTTATCTTTCTATATTTGATTCCCCCCCCCCCCCCCCCCCCCCCCCCCCCCCCCCCCCCCCCCCCCCCCCCAAATAATCAGAATTGAATTATTTAATAAATGAAATTAATTTCCTTAAAAAAAAAAACAAAAAAGAAAGAAAAAGAAAGAAAAAAAACATGAGTACTCTTGGCGACCCTTTGAAAATCATTAGCGACCCCTAGTAGGGGTCGCGACCCCCGGTTTGGGAACCACTGTTCTATAGGATGCTTTAGAACTGTGTTTTTCAACCGCGTGCCTGGATCACCACCGGCACTGCATGTTTTGGATGTCTCCTTTTTCTGTCACACGCATTACAGGTCTTTTAGTCTCTGCTAATGAGCTGATGATCTGAATCAGGTGTGTTTGGTAAAGGAGACACGGAAAATGTGCAGAGCCGGTTGTCCTCCAGGGAAGTGGTTGAGAAACACTGGTATAGCCCATTTTGAGGGATGTAAACTAAAACAATGGTCCCAACATATTTGCTGTTTTACATTTTTATTTTCTCTAGCTTCCGAGAATCCAAAAAGAACCACATATTGATAATGTTATGACAGCTGTTTTAACATTAAGTTATGATTGAATTGCCTCTTGTTACAGTTTTATTTTCATATCAAGCAAGAAATATTCATGTATATATAAAGTATACAGTAAATCAAAACTTGTAGTCTTGTAATCTTGTAGACTGTAGACATTCCTGTGATTTGTTTTTGATATATTATCTGATCTACTACAGCATTCATGCATGGTGTTTTGACTATTTATTTTTTGTCATTTTCCTTGTTCCTTGGTCTTGTCTTGTTACGTGCCAAGAGAACAGTCAGATGTCCACTTTAATTTCTGTCTTTTACTTTCAGTTTAAGAGAATGTATTTTAAGCTCAAACACCAAACACATCAGATTAAGTAACACTTTCAAGGGTTCACATTTAGCTGATTATTGATTATAATCAAGTTTGGCATGCTGTCCCGGGAGAGAGCCCTGAGCTCAAAAGGTCCTTGAGCCCTGGGCTCCCTCCCGTTTGCAGGGCGAGAGGGGAGCTTTGAGCTCAGGTAGATCTCGAGAACTCCCCTTTTTTGATAAGAGCTGATGATTGCTATGAAGAGATATGCTGCTGGATGAGAGTTTGACTGTAGTGCTAAATTTAGATTGATCAATTAACTTGTAGTGCATGTTTTCGGAATGTGAGGGGAAACCGGAGAACCCGGGGGAAAACCCACGCGAGCACGGGAAGAACATGCTAACTTCACACAGAAACGACAGCCGGCCTGTTAAAGGACTAGAACCGGTGATGTTCTTGCTGTGAGGCAACAGTGTTAATAACTGGGCCACCGTGCCACCCTATGAAGGGAAAGCTGGAGGAGTAGGGGTGGAAGGGGGGATTCTTCAAATCGAAGATGACTGTAGTGAGAAACCCTGGCTCTTTATAGTGGGTTAGGAATCGTCTGATTGGTGGATCATACATAGTGCAGAACCAGCAGTGTTCAATTATAATATCCTCTCGAAATTAGTTTATAAATAAACTTCACTTAAAATAATGGTCCATTAGTTCAGTGGTTCCCAACCTTTTTTTTTTTTTTTGCCTGAGACCCCCTTTTCCCCCCGGAAAATATTGTAAGGCCCCCCTCCACATATAATTTTGCAGTAAGGATGACAAAAAATGCATGTGGCTGGGTCAGGTACACTTTGCTTTGAGAAAAAGGAATAAAATCATAGTTCAGCTATCTTGTTATTTCCTGCAGTATTGCTAGAGCTGCGACCCGAAATGTTTGGAGCTTCCTCACCTGGGTCCAGTATGCTTGGGTCATTACTATTAGCTGCTGAAGGCGAATCAGTGAGACTCGGTTGTTTTCGAATTACAAATTTGTCCATTTTTTGGTCAGCCAGGGGATAAAATGAACTGCTAAATTTTTTTTTTAAATATGACACAACCCCCTACCAAGCTCCTTGAGGCCCCCTTTGTTGGCCAGGACCCCCTTGTTGGGAATCGCTGCATTAGTTAATGCATTTACTAACAAGAACAATACATTGATTACAGCATTTATTAATCTTCATTAATGTTAGTTCATCCAAATAAAGATGCTGATTGTTAGCTCAACTCACAGTTGCTAACAAACACATTGGATTTTAATAATGCATTAATGTTGAAATATGATTAATAATTGCTGTGCATGATTACATTATTAGCTCATGTCAGTAAATATAATAACTAATGGACCATTATTGTAAAGTGTGTCCATTATAACCAATAATAAGTGGAAATACTCACTAAACAATGCATTTTGCTGCTTGTTTAAACTGCTTATTTAAAATGAGTTGCAACAACACAGCTCTTAAGATGGTTTTGGTACAATTTAGGCCTGTCAATATCTACTTGTACTGCATTTTTAGGCAAGTAATGGTACTTTTAATTAAATATGATATTTCAGTACTCTTTACACCACTGTGTATAATGTATGATACTTCTGTTCGAACATAAATCAAATCAAATCAAATATTTGGTACATTGTTACACTTAAAAAATGACGTTTGTTCAAACTACTTATTTAAAATGAGTTGAAACAACACAGTTCTTAAGATTGTTTTGGTACGATATCTGTCGATATCTGTTTTTTGTCGTATGATAAATTGCACCAAAATATACTGCGATAAATGATATTATTGTAATTTAAAGACTATTTTATGCTATATATGCCAGAATGACTATATAATATCATAATAATATCATAATGCAAGTACACTTTTCATAATTAGGGCATTGGAATCAGAATGTGAAAATGCATATCCTAAATAAATAATAATAAATGTTAACAAAAAAAGTGCAAGGTAAACAGTAACAGAGGCTGTGATATCTGCTGCCAGATCTATTTTCAGTTGTCAGGTACCCACATGAAAATATACTATAGTAATTATTAAATCAAGTAAATCAAATATTTAGTACATTGTTACACTTAAAATATGATGTTTGTTCAAACTACTTATTTAAAATGAGCTGAAACAACAGAACCCTTAATTATTTATTAATTGCAACTCATTTGTTTTATGTTCAATCCACTTTAATTTGTAAAAACTAACAAGTTAACTTCATTATAAATCTTAATCCAGCATTTGTAACAGTGTAGATCTTAACATATCCTTGGTAAAGTTAACAGATGAAAGCTCGTCCTCCGGCACTTCCAACAATCAAATTGACATCCTAATCCAATACAAAACCTCAGAGCCAGGAAAACAACAAGCCTTAAAACTCAATGCGTCAGAAGTTATACCTTACCTTCAAGCTTATGTTACTCATTGCTCCCTTTTTGCTCCCAGCTATCTATCAGGCATGTGTTTTCAGCCGCCGTGCGTCTGCATGTCGAATAAAAGTTCCTCTTTCAGGAACAGGCGCATATTAAGAATGTGATGACAATAGAGCATGTGACATACTGTGAAATCTCAAATGGCTCATAGAATAAGAGCCTTGAGGAAAGCCTTTCCAGTGTGACGTTATTACCCAAATCAGCCAGTCAATAACGACACAACGAGACGAGATCTGGGCCATATGGTTTTTCATTATGGTTTTCACATCAATATAGTCTTTTTGCATCAACGTCAGACACATTTGCTTCAGATATACAGATCATGCTCCTCATTACATGAATAATTAAATAAAAGATGTCACAGCGAGGGTTATGCATCACTTTAAGACTTTAGAGAAACTTAACGGAGCTTTAATTTATTCATAATCAAACACAGAAATGTGCAGGACACTATTTTGATCTTTTTACAGCAATGATGAATCATATACACAACATACACACACACACACACACACACACAAGTGATGTTTTCTTAAATACAGCTAGAGAGACGCAGGAATGGATTTTTAACATCAAAATAAAAATACAACATCAAAACACTGGCGATCTCTGGAAAGATCCATCAGTCCATGAACTTGCGGTTCTGGTTTGCACCAAACAGGGCGACTCGAATTTCAGGCATCATCTGAAAACACATCAACATTTTAGTGTGTGTGATTTAAAAGTGCCTTATGTATGTATATAATCATAATGATGTCCGTTCAGTTTCTGTACCTGCTGTGCGATGAGCTCCAGTCGGCTCTCCAGAGTGTTTGCCACTTTAATTTTCCCATCCGCATTATAGAGCTCAATACCTCCAGAGCTACACACAAACACACACACATGCTTCAGATTCAAAGATTAAACCCCTATCTGAAGTCGCTATTTCTGTAAATAAGGAACTGTTCTGCAGAGGCAGATGCTCACATTTCGGGAGAGAGGAAGTTGTCTTGGTCGATGCGCACTTCTAGATTGTTCTTTACTGCTGCTTTGTAGATGGCGATGTTTTTCTGCACAGCGGCCTAATGAAAGAAACACAAGTTTGTCTGTAAATCATGATGCTATGAGTTGTTAGTAATTGTCAAAGGAATGTCTTGTTGATGCCAGAGTTATTTTTATTTGAAATTTTCCAATTTGATTTGATTTTTAGTGGATGTTTTGATCATTTTCTTGTGTTTTTTGTCATGTTTATTACTGCATCATACCAGATTTGTATTATTTTAATTTCTCATCATTATATACACGTTTTTACATCTCAGTTTTAGTTATTTTAGTTCAATTTTAAAATATTTCACTATGTACACTATATACTTTAAGCACATTCAACATTAGCACTGCAGTAAGGCTCTAATAATTCATGTTAATTAAATTCAAATGAATGAAACATGAATCATGTTAACTTCTTACTTAATGCATAATGTAATTACAATATGATATAATATAACATAATATAGGTGGCGCAGTGGGTAGCACGATCGCCTCACAGCAAAAAGGTCGCTGGTTTGAGCCCCGGCTGGGTCAGTTGGCATTTCTGTGTGGAGTTTGCATGTTCTCCCCGTGTTGGCGTGGGTTTCCTCCAGGTGCTCCGGTGTGCCCCAGTCTAAACACATACGCTATTGGTGAATTGAATAAGCTAAATTGGCCGTAGTGTATGAGTGTGTGTGAATGAGAGTGTGTATGGGTGTTTCCCAGTGATGGGTTGCAGCTGGAAGGGCATCCGCTGTGTAAAACATGCCGGATAAGTTGGCGGTTCATTCCGCTGTGGCAACCCCTGATGAATAAAGGGACTAAGCTGAAGGAAAATAAATGAATGAATGTTACCATTTGATTTTAGTGAATGTTTTTTTTGTGTGGTTCTGTTGTCATTTTTATTACTGCATCATATTATATTTGTATAATAATAATAATAATAATAATAATAATAATAATAATAGTTATAATAAATTTAAATGAGAAACGATGTCTTGGAATATATACATATTAGCCAAACTTGAATTATTTTGTTGCATTTTTGTCATTTTAATAGATTAAAATTGTTTTTTTTCAATAGTTTTTTTATTTTATAACATCAAATTAAACTTAATGAAAATTAATTCCATTTTTCTGAAGCTTTCTGTCATTTTAATTTGACTTAAATGTCTGAATAGTTTATTTTAATTATATATTTTTTTTTTTAGAATATCAACTTAAAATACATATAAATTAGATTTATTTGTTTATTTATTTATTTATTTTATTTATTTATATGTCTGAAGCTAGATATCTTTGAGATGATAGTTTTTAATTCACATTTTGAATAATCCACTATTATTTAATTTCTAAATGTTTACCAATTTCGGTTTTAAAATATTTTTTTATGAGTTTTAAATCATTTTAACACATAATATTACACCAAAGGCCTATATGCAACATCTAGCTTTATTTTATAGTGTTTACCATTCATTTAATTTCAAGAAACAAATGTGTTGGCTAAAGCAAACAAACCCTGGCTAAAGCAGAGTACAGTACAAACCTGCACAATCCCCACGTCCTGTTTGCGGCAACGGATGGTTACTTTAGGTTCCAGCAGCTGGTAAAAACCCTACAACAGAACAATATAAAAAAAGCATGTCCTGACTTTCTTACACTCACTCCATATCTCTATAAAAGCATTGTGCATTTCTGAAGTGTGCCTCACACAGAGGAGTGGGTTTGACAAACCACCTGTAGAAACACTCTTCTCTTTATATGCACTGGACACTTAAACTCCATCTTATAAGGACTCAATAAGGAAAACGATGCACTTGTTTACTTGTGAATTTAACACACAATCATGTTGCGCTTGTTATCCTCAACCTTAAATACCTCCTTTGCACAATATCTTGCACAATATTGTTCTATCCTATATGTAAAGGTACTTGTATAGTCTGTCTTAGGTTATGTGTATAGTATTTATTTATAGTATATATGTATATAGTAGTATACACTGTAAAAAAATATCTGGAAATTGGCAGTTTTCTGTATTTTGTCCCATTTATTTATGGTTTTGAACTGCATTATGGGACTTTGATCTTTCTTCCAACCACTTTTAACCTTGATAAATTGGAAAAAGTGACTATTATTAACATATTATAAACATTATATTACTTCAAAAGTCACTTTGTTAAACTCTAGACATCATTGTTAAACATCAGGAGCGGACAGAGCAGAGATCAACATCCCATAATGCAATTCACAACCGTAAATAATCTACAAAAAGTGTTAATTAACAGATATTTTTTACAGCGTAGTTAGATTACCGTTCCAGTATGTTAGTTATGCATAGGTTTAAAATAGCTCTTGCATTCGATGCGTGTTAATATTTATGATCATATTTATTTATGCATTACGTTTCACTGTATGTCAACACATCTAGCGAAATAATGGCTTATTAAAACGAAGCATGTGGTTTTTAACAGGCCTGATTTGTATCTGTGTGTTTGTGTATACAGTTCACCGCTCACCTGCAGAACCAGTCCGTCCATCAGAGCCGCGTATCTGGACGGATCTCTGGCTACATTCGCTAGTCTCTGACGTGCATCGTTTAGCAAATCCTGAAAAACGTTGTACAGTATAAACACACAATATTTACCGTCAAATATTAAGGTGGCACAAAATAGAGAATAGGAACTGACCGCAATCATGTCATCTCTGGCCTTCAGGACCTTCAGTCTGGCCTGATTCATTAGATTGGACATTTGACTATGGATAAGAAACACAATTAAAACACTATTACAGACATATGATGATCTTCAATATACAACTGAAGTCAGATTTATAACCCCCCCAGAAGAAAAAATATTACAGGAAATACTGTGTAAAATTCTTTGCTCTGTTAAACATAATTTTTGGAAATATTTGTCAAAATACAGTGAATAGTTATTTATTGTTTAAACTTTTAGAGTGCTTTTTAACTATATTAATTGTATTTGCATTAATTGTTCATTAACATTTCAATATGGCTCCAATAATTAACGTTAAAAAAATTCAACTAAACTCTCAATAAATAAGTACAAAGACTCTATTAATCATGTTAATTTCTTAGCTAATGTGTAATGATGTGTTGAAATTGTAGTAATCTGAGTCCTTATCGTTATTAAATGGAGTTAAAAACTAATAAAATGCAGTTGTATTATTATTCTTTTACTAATATTAATATAGTTAATATTAATTACTAACAACTGTATTACATTGATCAACTATGATATTAATCTTAATAACTGTATTATATTACACTGTATTACATTAATAAACTGTGTTATATTGAACTGTATTATATTAACAATCTACTACTGTATTATGTTAATCCATATTATATTAAAACAACTGTATTATATTGCACTGTATTATGTTAAAACAACTGTATTATATTAATCTCATATTAATCTAGATTAATCTTAATATTATTCAAATATATATATATATATATATATAAGGTGCATTTTTATGTTTTTTCAGCACCTAACAACCACGATAAATTACATTTATTTGCTGTATGTACTTTTTCACATTTAAATCCACTGTGCTATTGTAAAAAACACAATATGACATTTCAACTTAAATTACTGAATACTCTGGAGCACAGATTTATTTAAATGGTTCACCCAAAAACGGTAAAAAAAAAAGTAGTTTTTAAGTTTGGTCTCTTTGTACCTAAATTGATTTCTCAAAAAATGAGCTTACTATCAGATTGTGTTTGGGTGTAGTACCAAACTTTCATGTCCACAGCTATTCAAAAGTCATGTAACAAATTAAATCCTTATGAGTCAGAGAATATTCCTGCTGCAAATTAATGAACTGTTCCCATTTTCAACCGTTTCAAAAATCAGTCACCAAATATGGAAACCACAGTTTGTAAACTTTTAGCAATATTACTTTTTATTATTGTCAATATTACTTTAGGTTAGGAGTAAGGTACTGTTTTAACTGTATGGCGAATGTCCCACCTGTCAAATGGTTTTCGTTATGTGCAAAATGCATTTTAAGCTAAAAGGAAAACTACTCCGTAAGATAAAGAATTATTATGAAAGCAATGCAGTTTCAAATTCAGGCAGATTCAAGCACTTTGTCCAAAATCCAAGCACTTTTCTAACCTTGAAAACACCAGATTAAAAATAAAGCATTTTCCAGGATTTCCAGCACCCGTACGAACCCTGTGCGTGTATATATATATATATAAATCTATATTAATCTTTAGATTAATCTAATGTATAACTACTGTAATCTGGCTTTTTTCCACATTAAATAATGAAACTTTATTTTAAAGTGTACTTTATAAATGTCTCGTGATTTAATTTCATTAACATTTCTTTACTCTGAACAGGAACATAAAATAAAGCAATAAACTTAATATTTTTTTATTATTAGTAGTATTTTTATTTCTGTTTTATTGATTATATTAAAGTAGCCTTTTTTGTAAATAGTACATATTGTAATTATAAATTGTATTTTACTGTATATATTGTGATAAATGTTTCAGCACTTAAAAATCTCAAGAAAATGTGATATTAGTGACAAATAAAAGTTAAAAATAAAGTTTTTTTTTATAGTTTTAATAGTTTTTAATAGTTTAAAGTGATATATTGTCTGGGTTGGCGATGTATATTGCGGTGCAAAAACCTTGTAATAAACTGCCAGTACATTTCCTGTTATTTTACAGGCTTATTTCTCTATATGTTATTTATTAAACATTATATTATCTCAAACTACTAAAATGTCAATAAAAGTGACTTTGTTAAACTGTAGAGTTGAATTTTCAACATCAAAAGTGGACAGAGCAGAGATCAACATCCCATAATGCAATTCTTAACCGTAAATAAATCCAAAACCCTTCGTAAACTAGATCAACTGTTAATTAAAAGATCTATTTTACAGCGTTGTGAGTTATGTATAGCTTTAAAGTAGCTCTTATTAACAATCTTGAACAATCACAAATAGATACATGATCTGAAACGGCTCAGAATGAGTAAGAGATTTTGAGGAAATGGGGAATTTCTGCAGCGAGGAAGTCACGCTCACATTTTCTTCTGCTGTTCGATCTGTTTCTCCTTCTTCTCGTAATACTCCATGATCTTCAAGCGCTGAGTCTGAACCAGTCGACCTTTCTCAATGTTAAACTCCTCCTCCGCCTGCGAGGAGAGTCACTTATTATAATATCACAATCTATTTTAGTGTATCATTTAAAGCAGTTTAATCCGAAATATTACCTTGGCGTCAATCTCCTCGGCTTTTTCATTGGCCTCCTGCTCAATGAAAGCCATCATGTGCTTGATCTGGAAAGATGTCAAAAAAAAAAAAGGAAAATAATTCAATATTACTTAATAAAATGGCTTTGATTGATCCTAAAATTCATTTTATAAAATGGGTTATGGTGTGTGCATCAAATTAAATACACAAAAGTGATAGAAAGCACATTATATGGAAGAAAATTGTCCAGTTTAATGTTTCAAGTAATATTAATATGGGTAAAATAAGGTTAAGCATATATTTATGTAAAAATGTAATGCTTATTCTGGCCTCTACTTGTTTAAATATGTATAAATAACATTTTATTATATGCTAAATGATTAAATCTCCTTGCTGACTAATGTGTAAAACCATCAAATGATTATTTATGAATATTCATGAGCAGATTTTGTTTTGTATATAATCTACTGTTACAATGAATGAAATTTAAGTAGGTGTTTTCTTGTAAATCACTTTAAAATGCATATTAATCATATATTTTATTCATTATTTTACACACTTTAATACACTAATGTATGAAAAAAATCAAAACTGTATTACTAACCATCTTAAATCTGATTATACAGTAGCACTAAGCTGTTTTTGTGGCTTATCACAAGAATGTGGAATGTATTCGTCTAGTGTGTGAGTGTGTGTGTGTTCAGAAAGCTGTTATTAAAGATAATCATTCATATTTACTAAAGATGATCATCTAACGTTACATTGAGCCTTGCTGTTATTAATATTGTATACTATTAATCACATCTGATGCATTTGAGCATTCTGAATTTGGCATTGTCGATTATTTACGTACTCCGTGGTCATCCTATACACAATAATGCAATTTAAATTAATTCAATAAACGTGCTATTATTATAATACAGCCAGGTCTCGTGACTGACGCGCGTGTGTAATGAATACATGACGAACAACCTTGAAGGCCTCGCCAGAACATCACGACACTCCTGTCATGCTCGTATGAAATAATACATCGAGCAAATCACTTAGTTATCAATTTAACTCTACTGTTATGCTGCAGTGAAGCTGAAATGGTGCATTTTAAAGCGTTTTCACCTGTTTCTGGACGTCGGCATCGCTGAGCGCCATGACTGCAGATTCTGCTTCTGCTGCTTTAAGAGGATTTTAAACTCCGCCGACAGATAAAGCTCGGTTTGCCGCAGAGGAAAGGCGTCTGCTGTGCAGATACAGCTCGACAATCTCCCTGAAAACCTTTAGATTTTAAAAGGGTTGATCGTGACAATGTCAGAGCCGTGAAAATAGACTGGAGGGATCAGCTGATTCTCAGTCTAGGATGACACACAGGTCACATGACGCGTATTTCCTCTTTGGGAACCAATCAGATTTGAGTGCGCGTCTGCGCTTTTTTTATTGTAGCGGTTTATGTCGATTGCATTACAAATAGAGGATTTTTTGCTTTTTGGGTTCATTTAACAAATCATTTATACATATAATAACTACTTTCTTCATTATCCACAAGTGGAAATCAATTTATCTTTGGTCTCCGCACATACTGTATTTACATTCCATAGATATATACATTAGATGTCGCCTACCCTGCTGTTGTCTATTAGAAGGAACGCGTCAATAGAGCCGCCATTTTAGTACAGGGTAGCGCTCCTTTGAAATGAATGCGGGACCAAGGTGCAGCTGAGGACTGTGGCCATCAAAACCCAGAGATATATACACATATATCTATGATCGGAAGTTTCCCCGGTGGTCAGTATGCTAATATTGTTTTAAATAACGAAAAATTATAATTTTACATCACTTTTCTACATTGATGGATGTGAGCGCACGGGCCTTCCTGACAAAGAGTGTGTGTTTGTGTGCATGGAAATGCATTATCCTCCCTCCCTGTTTATTTGATCTAATCCATGTCCTGAAACACACCTCCTCTCCTGCCTTCACTACTCATTCTGACAGAGGGAGCAATTCGTTTGTGAATAAATCCCCATTATGAACGACTCGTTCACTTAGCCGGCACGTTTCTAGCACCGCAGCATCTTGTTGTTGATATTTTTTATAGCATTGTTTGCTTATTTTATTCAACAAATTTAGCATAAGCCTAGAATTTAGTGCAAGTTGGTGCTACTTTGCCTTATGGTGATTGCAGTAGGTGACTGTTATCATCAATACTAAAGCACAAAAGTTTATAACATACAAAAACATAAAAAACGAAGTCTTACCTATGAAATGTGATGACTTTGTGCTTTGTTTTCTTTGTTTGCTCGTTACTACACCCGTACACAGCGCTAAAGTTCAGCATCTTCACATTGGCACACTGTCTTGTCTAGTGCGGTTGAATGACGTTTGTCCCAGGAGCACTGTACAAATGTGGCGGCGCTATTGACGCATGCTCAGGGTCCCTATGTGATATCTAGTGTATATATCTATGTTTACATTCAACATCATATGTCACATAAGAAACAAGCAACACGAATATATTTAGCATCATATATATATATCACATTAAAACATAACAATTAACCCTACTCACACTCAGCAACTGTTAAAATGTGAACAAATTGTTTTTTGAATGTCATCTTGTTTATTTCCCACATTTTATCATTTTATATTTAATCAATCTCTTTGCAATTTTAAAATTACACATGAACTATACCAAAAAGTCTATGATATGATACAAAAACCATCATTTTTTTTTGGCCTAGAATTTATTTTAATTTATAATTGTACAATGGTTAGAGTCCCCGCTGGGTCAGTTAGCATTTCTGTGTGGAGTTTGCATGTTCTCCCCGTGTTGGCGTGGGTTTCCTCTGGGTGCTCCGGTTTCTCCCACAGTCTAAACACATGCACTATAGGGTAAATGAATAAACTAAGTTGCCCGTAGTGTGTGTGCATGTGAGTGTGTATGGATGTTTCCTAGTATTGGGTTGCAGCTGGAAGGGCATCCGCTGTGTAAAACATATGCTGAATAAGTTGGTGGTTCATTCTGCTGTGGCGATTTTAAGGAAAATAAATGAATCAATGTACAATATTCATTTTAAATAAGTACTTGTTAACTAAAGTTATGAAACATAAAATGTAAAAGGTTAATTATGTATATTTAAAAAAACATTTATTTAAAACAAAATAGATCCGTTTTACTTCCTTAAACATTCCCTTTCAGATGAAGAAGTGATCAGGGTTTCCTGCTGCAAGGATTCATCAACAGACCTCAAACGTATGTGAGATACACAGACAAGGCTCATTTATTTTATTTCCAGCTTAGTCCCTTTATTTATCAGGGGAATTCCACAGCGGAATGAACCGCCAACTTAACCAGCATATGTTTTTCCCAGCGGATGCTCTTCCAGCTGCAAGCCAGCACTGGGAAACCCATACACACTCATTCACACACATACACTACGGCCAATTTAGTTTCTTCAATTCACCTATAGTGCATGTGTTTAGACTGTGGGGGAAACCGGAGCATACTGGCACAGCTGGGACTCAAACCAGCGACCTTCTTGCTGTGAGGTGACAGTGCTAACCACTGAGCCACCATGTCGCCCCTAATTATATATATTTTTATGCATATATAGATTTTTACGTTTTTAAATTAGAAAGAAACAGACATACCACTCGTTATATAATGACAGATAATATGCGTGCACATTCTGATTGTCAAAGTTTCGTTTCCAACTGTGCTATGAAGAAAGATATATCAAGGTAGACTCTGTCTTCTGCAAACAAAACTCATGTCAGGTAAACAGATAAAGTAGAGCAGATCAATGAGTCACGGCCCTGAATATATCACGGTTGATGGTAGTTTTGACTGTCATGTCCCTGTGAGCGTGACAGATTTACTGGCATCTGGGAGGGGTTTGTGTGGGACAGGAAAAGGGAGGTGCTGAATTGCATTCTGTTGTAGCAATACTCACCCTCCAGTCTGCATTCATCTGCTGACTAAAGCCTGCGCTCAGACGAGGTAAGCTCTGTTTTCAGTATAATTACTCTTTCATTTCATTTAGTCTGGCATGAGGAGTTTAAGGCTTATACTGTATTCTGTGTGTGGTGTTTTGTCTTTAAGAGAACAGTGTTTTACTTCATTCCAAATGGGGGAAAATATCCCGTGCATTTATTGCATTACATTCATTATTGTGTGAGAGAATACGAGTTATTTTGGATTTCTGCCATGAGGAATGAACAGCATCTTTGCTCTCACTGTGTGTTTTATGATAGGATAGTGTCATATGTGACTCTGGAGCACAAAATTAACCTTATTAGTACTTTGTATGGGTCAAAATTATTGTTTTTTTTTTCATTTATGCCAAAAATCATTTAAGATCATCTTCAATTAAGATGTTTTGTCAATTTCATACTGTAAATATATAAAAACAACATGTTTGATTAGTAATATGCATTATTAAGAACTTAATTTCGAGAATTTAAAGGTGATTTACTCAATATTTAGATTTTTAGCACCCTCAGATTTCAGATTTTCCATAGTTGTATCTCAGATAAACATTATCCTGTCATAACAAATCAATGGAGCGCTTATGTATTCTGCTTTTTATAGATGATACATATAAATCTCAATTCCAATAATTGACCATAATGACTGCTGTGTGGTCCAGTGTCACATATCTGTCATTTCTAATAGGCTGAAAGGTAATTATATCAGCTCATCTTATTGCATTAACTGATTACAGTGGATGTAAAATGACAGTGACTTACATTTAACGAAACATTCCTGCTAGTACTTTAATGTCTCTGATTATGTTCTTGTATGGTCATAGTTAAAATGCACCATGTATTTCTTGCACATCTGATCCCTTTAAGCTCTTTGACCTTTGGTCTTGGCGATGGGCTTTAGTTTACTCTCTCTTCACAATCTGACTGTCGACGCTGCACATGTTTTCACTGTGACGTGATTTCAGCGCTGGTGCAAACTCTCGTTTACCATCATGTTTTGTACTTCAACATGACTGGGTATTAAAAAAATGAGTTATGATTCATTTGAATACGTCAGCAGGAGATTTATATTGTTTAATGGTAAGAGTTTACAGACACATTTAATTAAATTTGATCAGAATAGTGTATCAATAAATGCATTTAGTTATTTTTTTTTTTTTTTTGCTCTAATAAAAAACTGCACTGTAGTAGTTTACTGTTATTGTTTCATTTTAATTTAATAACAGCTTTTACGATTCTTACAAATATCGAGAGCGGTCTGGATGCAGACCTGGTGCAGTGCAATCTGAGCCGCATCCAATGCTGTTTAATGTGCCCACCTAACCTCACCCATTACCCTACCCTTCATAGTGACATCACTAGCTCCATTATGTGCATTGTGTCTCACATTGCATCACTGAGATATGCAATCTCAGCTTGCATCATAAAGGCTGTGTCCAGAAACTATTGCAAAAATCTATATTTAATATATTCTGTTCTATTCTATTCTATTCTATTCTATTCTATTCTATTCTATTCTATTCTATTCTATTCTATTCTATTTGGTTCTTTTCTGTTCTGTTCTGTTCCCATTCCATTCCATTTCTATTCCATTTCGTTTCATTCGTTCTGTTCCATTCCTATTTCGTTTCATTCCATTCCGTCCTGTTCTGTTCCATTCCTATTCCATACAGTTCTATTCCATTCCGTTGCATTCCGTTCCATTTCTATTCCGTTCCGTTCTGTTTCTATTCCGTTTTGTTCCGTACCATTTCGTTCCATTCTGTTCCATTCTATTCCTATTCTGTTCCGTTCCGTTCCATTCCATTCTATTCCGTTCTGTTTCATTCTTATTCCATTTCATTTGGTTCTGTTCTGTTCTGTTCTATTCTGTACCGTTCCATTCCATTCCTATTCCATTTCTATTCCATTCTGTTCCGTTCCATTCCGTTCTGTTCCATTCCTATTCCGTTTCGGTCCATTCCATTCTGTTTCGTTCTATTCCTGTTCCATTCTGTTCTATTCCATTCCATTCCATTTCTATTCCATTCCGTTCTGTTCCATTCCTACTCGGTTTCGGTCCATTCCATTCTGTTCCGTTCTGTTCCATTCCATTCTATTCCGTTCCATTCCGTTCTGTTCCATTCCTGTTCCTATTCCATTCTGTTCCGTTCCATTCCATTCCATTTCTATTCCATTCCATTCTGTTCCTATTCCGTTTTGTTCCGCTCCGTTCTGTTCCATTCTATTCCTATTCTGTTCCATTCCATGCCATACCATTCCATTCTATTCCGTTCTGGTCCATTCCTATTCCATTCCATTCCATTCCATTCCGTTTCATTCCTATTCTATTCCATTCTGTTCCGTTCTGTTCCATTTCTATTCCATTTCAGTCCATTCCATTTTGTTCCGTTCTATTCCTTTTCTATTCTGTTCCATTCTATTCCTGTTCCATTCCGTTTCATTCCATTCCATTCCATTACTATTCCGTTTTGTTCCGTTCTGTTCCATTCTGTTCCTATTCTGTTCCGTTCAATTCCATACCATTATATTTCGTTCTGTTCTATTCCTATTTCATTCCATTTTATTTCGTTCTGTTCTGTACTGTTCCGTTCCTATTCCATTCCATTTTGTTCCATTCTGTTTTGTTCCTATTCCATTCCATTCCATTCCTATTCTGTTCCATTTTATTCTATTCTATTCTATTCAATTGATGATTCTATTCTATTAGAAATGCTAACACTTTAAAAACATTCTAACATTACAAATCATCTTACATGGCAATTCATGCTAGCAACTAACTAAGTAAAAATAAAAGCAATACATCATAGCATTGTATACTCCTAGCAAGCATTCATGCTAAAACATTAAACATGTTAAAGACATGTTAGCAACATGATGCCAACAAGGTGCCATACTATCTCATTCATGCAACCCACATGCTAAACACGACAGCAACATGTTCAAACCGATTCATGTAGCAACTATATTTGTTAACATGTTAGTCTTTAGACAAGACTTTTTCAGATAATTTTTAGCAAGAGATTTATGAGTTCTTAATCTGAAAAATGACGGTCATAAAAGAGTAAATTTACATATGTGCATGCAGGTTGTGTGCTACGTGAACTGGACCATGATCCTGCCGTGCAGTGTGAAATATCTGACATTCTCTGATCATGGGAACAGATGGGGATATATATAGGGTGCATATTCAGCCAGACATGTGCTTACTGACCTATACATAGAGCAGAACATGAGGATATTAGGATGTTTGCAATTCTTTGTAATTTGCCATACACACTGTTATGAAATGTTGCTGCAGTCAAATTTCAGAGCCCTGTCCTATTGTATCACCTGACCTATTACAATATATTGGTGTTGTTGCTGTTGTTTTATATTTGTTGATACAATTTTAGTGTAATTTACACATTAAAAAAACCAAATCACTTAAGTAAAATAGGTTTTGATTGCCATTTTATCTTTGACTTTCTTTATCTTTGACTATCTTTTGCCATATCACACTGCAGCCCAAGACTGGTTACTCACTGAAGCTAAGCAGGGCTGAGCCTGGTCAGTACCTGGATGGGAGACCACATGGGGAAACTAGGTTGCTGTTGGAAGTGGTGTTAGAGAGGCCAGCAGGGGGCGCTCAACCTGTGGTCTCTGTGAGTCCTAATGCCCCAGTAAATGTGAAGGGGACACTATACTGTCAGTGGGCGCCGTCTTTCGGATGAGACGTTAAACCGAGGTCCTGACTCTCTGTGGTCAATAAAAATCCCATGGCACTTCTCGTAAAGAGTAGGGGTGTAACCCCGGTGTCCAGGCCAAAGTCCCTCAATCGGCACTTACCCATCATGGCCTCCTAATCATCCCCCTCCACCGAATTGGCTCTATCACTGTCTCTTCACTCCACCAATAGCTGGTGTGTGGTGAGCTCACTGGCGCCGTTGTCCTGTGGCTGCCGTTGCATCATCCAAATGGATGCTGCACACTGGTGGTGGTGTGGAGAGACCCCCCCTCATGATTGTGAAGTGCTTTGGGTGTATGGCCATACACAATAAATGCGATATATAAATACACATTACATTTACATTTACTTCTGAAAGAGTAACTGTAAAAAAAATATCTGTAAAAATATCTGTAAATGAGCAGTTTTCCATATTTTGTTATTCATGTTTTTATTTTTCCCTGTTTATTTATGCTTTTGAGTTGCATTATGGGACCTTGGTCCTAAAAAAGTTGACAGAGCAGAGATCAAAGTCCCATAATGCAGGTATTTTTTTGGCAATGGCCCAAAATGCATTGTAGCCTATAGGTCAAAATGATTGATATTTCTTTTTTTGCCAAAAATCATTAGAATGTCAAGTAAAGATCATGTTCAGTGAAGATAATTAGTAAATTTACTACGATAAAAATATAAAAACTTATTTTTGATTATAGTAATATGAATTGATGGAGGACTTTAAAGCCAATTTTCTTAATATTTAGATTTTTTGAACCCTCATATTCCAGATGTTCAAATAGTTATTACTGACTTATCCTGACAAACCAAACATCAATGAAAAGTAAAGAACTTTATTAATCCCTGTCAGGGGAAACTTACTTGCCACCATTGACATCACAATACAATGAATTAATAAATAACAAATACCACAAAAAACAGTACAACAACACACCAATTGCACCAACTACACCCCAACACAGTAACTGAGCAAATAAAACAAAAAGCTTCACATATACAAATTACAACACTTCATTAAAAAACCTGACAGTGGTTGGAATAAAGGACCTTCTAAGCCAACGCAATCTCACGGCAATTCGTAACTTTTTGATTTAGTGGCTAATTCGTATGAATTCGTACGATCTAATTCGTACAATTTAATACGATTTGCTCATCACCCAATGACGATTGGGTTTAGGGGCGGGATTTGGGTGCCACGCCTCCTTTTTAAAATTGTACATTTTCGTACAACTGAACTCATACGAATTAGCCACTAAACTGACAAAACGTAAAATACTTACGTTTCCTTATGAGATCAGGCGGTCTAAGCTTATTGATTCAGCTTTCAGATGAAGTATAAGACTCAATTTCAAAAAGTTGATCCTGATTTTTGAAGTTGATTTTGTGGTTTAAGGCCAGATTGACACTATTCACCTCCATGACTGATTTAATCCTGTCTCTTATCTTTATAGGAATCACTGAGCCTGTGAACATTACTAAGATTTGAAAGAAGACTAAAGCATCTTCCATCCTGTCTGAGGACAGGCAGTCTGCGGGGTCCGACCCTCCCCAGGATTTGGGGTCCGTCCACTGGCAGACCACTAGTCTGGGTGAGTCCTGGGCGTCTGTAAGCAACATGGAATCAGATCTCAGAAGTCTGGAAACCAGTGAGATGTTTCTACTACAAGAGGACCACAGTGAAAACCACTCCTCCGCCTCTGACATCATCAATCTGGAGGCGGAGCCTCATGAAAGGGCGGAGTCAGACGATGAGGACCTCCAGTGCAGTGTTTTGAGCATTGATAAGGAGCTGGCGGAGATTGAAGCACATGTTTTTTCTCCATTTGAATCAGATCTCAGGCCTCCACAAACGGTGGAGCTTTTAATGTGTGTGGAGGAGCCAATAGTGCAGGAAATTGGGTCAGAAACAGCTGCTGAGCCAGTCTTCATGCACACACCTCTTCTGTCTGAGCCTTTAGATTTTACTCTGGCTTCAGTTCCCATTCCTGAAATCATCTCACAGGTTTTAGAGCATCTCCCACAGTCTGATGAATCAAATATCTCTGAATCTGATGCTCTGAGCGTGTCTCGCCATAACACAGCGTCTGCTGCAGAAGAGGGTCACACCCAAGCCAGACTCCATTTCCACCTCAGCTTTTGAACTTCCTGTGCTGCTGGTTGGTGGCGCCGCCCTGGTGGCGGTGGTGGGCATGCTCACATACACCTTAAGTAGAAAATAGCACAACTGTGTGTCTTTAAAAGTTTCAGTATTATACCACAACTCAACAAACTGTATGGTTGATTACTCGATTTACAAAAATACAGTGTTATTATTAATTATCACTTGTCTTTTTTTGTTTATTTACATACACATACATGATATATAGCAGTGAGTATATCTGATGAAGAAGCTCCACATAGAAAGTGTGGAATTTAACCTATAATTTATTTGTACTTCTGATATTCATCTAAATCCAAATTTGAACTTGTATGTCATTTATGTAATTTGCATATATTTCCACATATCAGATTTCTATATGGGCCCTGTCACACACCTGGAACATCTCATGCTAAAAAATTGCTGCTCTGATTTACATTTATGCAAATTTTATGATAACTATTTATGCTATACTGGATAATTCTTCCTTATTACAGTCAGTTTTAGGCTATTTATCTGTTAATTAATTTAGTCAATTAACCTGTGGTTACATGTGAATATTGACTTTAGCCACGTGTAAAAAGGGACAAGATTATATAAGTGTTTGGTGATGTAAAATTGCAGAAGAAATGACAAGTTCTTCTAAATGAGTATTTTGTTTTGTTGTGGAGCTTTTCATAATACAAAGTCCTTCTACCTTTACCTTGGTCATTTAGTAAATATGCTTTTAAACACAAAAAATGAATGAACGAATGAATGAATGAATGAATGAATGAATGAATGAATGAATGAATGAATGAATGAATGAATGAATGAATGAGCGAATGAATGAACAGATAAATGAACGGATGAATGAATGAATGAACGGATGAATGAATGAATGAATGAACGGATGGATGGATGGATAAACGGATGAATGAATGAACGAATGAATGAATGAACGAAGAAATTAATGAATGAATGGATGAACGGATAAATGAATGAATGAACGAATGGATGAATGAATGGATGAACGGATAAATGAATGAATGAATGAACGAATGGATGAATGAATGGATGAACGGATAAATGAATGAATGAACGAATGGATGAATGAATGGATGAATGGATGGATGAATGGATTAATGATTGAATGAATAAATGGATGAACGAATGAATGAATGAATGAACGAATGAACAGATGAATGAATGAAGAAATGAATGAATGAATGGATGAATGGATAAATGAATGAACGAATGGATGAATGAATGGATGGATGAACGGATGAATGAATGAATAAATGAATAGATAGATGAATGGATTAATGAATGAATAAATGAATAGCCTAAATAAACAAATAAACGTAAGTTTAATTTCAGATTTGTTTTGGAGCTAAAATAATAATTGTAACAACTTTTACTTTTACCCTCTAGTAGTCATTTAGCAAATACCTTTATCCAGAATGGCAAAAAATAATGAATGAATGAATAAATGAATGAATGAACGAACGAACGAACAAACGAAGGAACGAACGAATGAATGAATGAATGAATGAATGAATGAATGAATGATTGAACAAATGAATGAATGAATGAATGAATGAATGAATGAATGAATTAATTAATTAATTAATGAATGAACGAATGAATGAACAAATTAATAATTGAATGAATGAAAGAATGAATGAATGATTGAACAAATGAATGAACAAATAAATGAAAGAATGAATGAATGAATGAATGAAATGAATGAATGAATGAATGAATGAAAGAATGAATGAATGAATGAATGAATGAATGAAATGAATGAAATGAATGAATGAAAGAATGAATGAATGGAATGAATGAATGAATGAATGAATGAAAGAATGAATGAATGCATGAATGAATGAATGAATGAATGAATGAATGAATGAATGAATGAATGAATGAAAGAATGAATGAACAATTGAATGAATGAATGAACAAACGAACGAACGAACGAATGAATGTAATTTTAATTTCAGTTTTGTTTTAAAGATAACAAAATGATACTATGATATGATATTAACACCTCTTGCCTTTACCTTTAGTAATTTAGCAAATACTTTTATCCAGAAATACAATAATATGATTGAATGAATGAATGAATGAGTGAATAAATAAATAAATAAAAAAACAAATAAATATAATGTTTATTTCAGTTTAGTTTGCGAGCTACAGTATACAACCTCTACCTTTGCCTTTGGTTATTTAGCAAACGATCTGATCAAGAATGACAAAAAATACGAAATTAAACGTATAAATAAAAAATATAATAAATAAATATAATGTTTATTTCAGTTTAGTTTGGGAGCTACTGCAGAGGCGGATTTAACCAATAAGCGAGGTAAGTAACCGTTTAGGGTCCCAGGAAATCTGGGGGCCCCGAATAAATATCTAGAAGTCTAAATTATGCCTATAAACTATACATAACATTGTTTTCTACCATATATTGTATGGTGAGAGTTAAACAAATACACTTTTGACATAATTACATAATATTTAATATACAATCAAATGCAATATTATTATAATAATGTAATGTTATGTAATAATATTATTACAAAATTAAATATCCATCATGGAGCAGTCCGGCAGTCAAATTTATATATAAAAAAAATTAGTTTTAAATTAATTTTAGGAAAACTAATCATTTAAAATGTAGAGATTGCATTAACTTAAAATGTCGAAAAGAAGATTGAGTTATATTAAAAAAACAGCAATGTAAATAAAAATTAAATAAGTATACAGGGTGCACTCCCCGTGTTCGCGTGGGCTTCCTCCGAGTGCTACGGTTTCCCCCACAAGTCCAAAGACATGTGGTACAGGTGAATTGGGTAAGCTAAATTGTTCGTATAGTGTACAGTATGAGTGTGAATGCGTGTGTATGCAGGGGCGTAACAAGCAGGGGGGACGGGGGTATATGTCCCCCTCACTTTTAGAGCCAGACCATTTAGAAACAGGTGATGAATAATTATATGAATGTAAACTTTTGGATCTGATTCAGCTGTCCCCCTCACTTTTAAAATGCCTGCTACGCCCCTGTGTGTATGGATGTTTCCCAGTGGTGGGTTGCAGCTGGAAGGGCGTCCGCTGCGTAAAACATATGCTGGATAAGTTGGCGGTTCATTCCGCTGTGATGACCCCAGATTAATAAAGGGAAAAAGCTGAAAAGAAAATGAATGAATGAGAAAGGGTGCATTTCAAGACTTGGGCAACATGGCTGGAATTGCTTAGGGTCCCAAAGCTACCATATATAACCTCTACATTTTAGCAAACATTTAGCAAACGATTTAAAAATAAAAAAATAAAATATGAGTATAAAATATTACGTTAGTTAATTAATGATCGATTAGAAAAAAATAAGTAATTTAGTAAACTAGTAACCACTCCGCCGGCAGATGGCAGTATGATTGTCATTATTGACTGAAGAAGGAAAGCGAGTAAGGGAATCGTGTACGGAAGTATTTCCTATTTCCCAACATTTTTTTTTCTTTAATAAAACCCTCAAGCCCTCCAAAATGACCAGAACAAGGACCCTGAAGAAAGAGAAAATAAGTGTGGCGAGTGAGGTAAATGTCGTTTGTACATTTATGACGTGTTGTGAAACGCTTGGCAGATGTATAGTATAACGTTACACAGCAATTTACCAGAAATATACAAAACAATGCAACTTTTAAAGTCTTTATGACAGGAGAAGTTCTCTGTCAGATGTATTTTCTGTTATAGATTGTAATATAATGATAATAACGCCTTAATTTTCCTTTTTTTAAAAGATTGACCGCGTAGAAGAGCGTAAATTACAGTGTAAAAACAGCCTGGAGAGGGCAGAGTTCAGAAAGAGGAAACAGCAGCTCTCCGACGACGACAGGTGATTTATTTACATCATAATAAACGCATTGCAGCATTTCAGACTTCATTTATTTGCTGGATAATTAGAATTTGCTTTCAGGCTGGCTCTGGAAGATGAGATGACCATACTGAATGAACGAGTAGAGAAATACGGTGAGTCTGATTCATGGTTGGTGGTGTAAAAATCATATTTGTTCATTTTGTAGTTCAATAATTCACACTAGTGTTTGAACAGTATGTCGTTATGTGTGTATCTGTAGTACTCATATCGCAGGAATAGATTATTTATTAAATATTAAAAGATATAGATGTTATTATTATATATATTCAGTGATGACCATGTTATTTTACATTTGATTGTTAAATCTCTGTACTTGTATACTGTTAGACTCCACAAAAAACTTTAAAGCACTGTTTATTTATTTATTTTTGCTTGTAATTTATTATAACTTATGCAGATGCATTGCATAGAAAAAGACTTGATTATTCCCAGTCGATCTATATCAGAGATGCCCAAAGCGGGGCCCGTGGGCCGAAGTTGGCCAATGGTAACCTTTAATTTGGCTCACCGTACCATCTGAAAATAGAGTGAGAATGATGGAGAGGGTTGAAGCGAATGCCTTTGACAGAGATCGTCATTTTGAATTTAACATAACATACAGTAACATAACATACTGTCACTTGACAGATAGAAGACAATGCACAAGACATCTATGAGCAAATCAAGGTGAAGGCAGGAGCAGCTTGACTAGTGTATTCAGCGTTGAACTCCATTGTGTTATAAATGGGATTGTTTATGTTTTTACAATAATAAGTTCATTATAAAATGATACTGGGTTAATTAATATGATTTAAAGCAACATTTTCTATTTTTTTTTTAAATATTGTCAAATAAATGAGCTAATTTCCCTTGGCAAATTTACTCTAATACGGTTTGCTATATATTCGGCCCACAGCCCTTAATCATTTAGTTTTTGGCCTTTTATTGGAAAAATTGGCACCCCTAATCTAAATGAATGAAATCTTTCCAAATAGATCAGTTCAAATAATCTAGTGAAATTGTATTTACATTGCAAGATGTATCGCTGAATAAAAAAAAAAACATTGCAATGTTAGATTTTTCCAATATTGTGCAGCCCTACTGTACATATATCTTTTACACTGAAGGACAATAAAACAGGATTTCACCCAATTGGATGTTTTATTTTCACAAAAGTTGAAGCAGACATTTTATTCACGTTTAAAGTGCTTCCTACAGATATAAAATTGCCTTTGTGAATTTGATTTGATGTGGACGCAAAGCTGAGATGTGTATTTTTAAACACCATAAATCCATCTAATATTTTTTTCTGATCCAAGTTCTAATTTCTTTGCTTTATTTGATCAAATTATTGTGAAATAAATTCTGTATTTTATTTAATTCCTTACAGAAAATGATCTGCAGGTGCTGAGAGGAGAAAACCGGAGGAACATGATGCTGTCCGTCGCTCTGCTAGCCATCAGCGCTCTTTTCTACTACACATTTATATATTAAAGAGGTATTTTCTGTCATGTTAAACACCGAGTATAAGCTATGAGGGAACTAATATCCCCCTCTGGGTTCGCTCATTATTCTGCAGCGGGAAGTATTTGTTTATTCAGAGGTTTATGAATCTCTCAGTGCCATTTTCATCATGAATGCATTATGCCATGGCATGTTGGATTGTCTGAACACTGCTTTCTGTTTGTGGTCTAGCAGAGAAAGATCAGATGCTTGGTGATCAGAGAAAGACACAGATTAGGGGGTTTTATTTATGCTTATCTGTTGGTCAAAGATGCATTAAGTTAAATAATAAAAGTCATTATATATATATATACAAATATAAGTGTCTGCTGTTAAAGTGTTCAAATGGTTTTTGTGAAAAAATACAATGGGTAAAGTAAGGTATTAAAATGCATTGTCATTCAGTGTAATGTCCAAACCTTAATTAACCTTTATATCATTATTATATTAGGCAAATCATTGTATAAAAATGACAATTGAAAAAATATATTGCTTAAACTGGCTAAAATTATTGACCTTAAAATAGTTTTATAAAACAAATAAATAATAAAACAAATAAGTCTTTCTCCAGAAGAAATAATATTATAGAAAATATTGTGAAAATTTCCTTGCTCATCATTTGGGAAATATTTGAAAAAGAAGAAAAAAATCACAGGAGTACGAATAATTTTGACTTCAACTGTACAGTGGGTACGGAACGTATCCAGACGGGAGGAGAGCCTTGGTGAGAGGTAAAGAAGAACCCAAAGATCACTGTGGCTGAGCTCCAGAGATGCAAAGGGGAGATGGGGAAAAAGTGGTAGACAGTCAACCATCACTGCAGCCCTCCACCAGACCAGTCAGGGCTTTATGGCAGAGGGGCCTGACAGAAGCCTCTCCTCAGTGCAAGACACATGAAAACTCGCATTGTGTTTGCTAAAATAGTGAGAAATAAGATTCTCTGGTCTGATGAGACCAAGATAGAACTTTTTGGCCTTAATTCTAAGCGGTATGTGTGGAGAAAACCAGGCACTGCTCATCACCTGTCCAATACAGACACAACAGTGAAGCATGGTGATGGGAGCATCTTGCTGTAGGGGGGTTTTACATCTGCAGGGAAAGGACGACTAGTTGCAATCGAGGGAAAGATGAATGCGGCCAAGTACATCCTGGACAAAAATCTCTTCATAGTGCTCAGGACCTCAGACTGGGCCGAAGGTTAACCTTCCAACAAGACAATGACCCATAAGTAGGGCCAGACGGAATCTGCGGACGTTTTTTGCTTTTTCTGTGGAGAATTTTGGTAAAAATATGTGAATTTCTGTGGAATTATTTTGGGAGTATCATAACTAAAACCTTAATATGGGAAATTAAAAATAATACCTTTTTAACTTTTATTTAATGTTTAAAATGCAAATCCAATTAGATTCACTTTATTTGGTAAACAAAGCAAGTCTGTCATATATCTACTGCATTGTACATAAATCAGATGAACATTTTCATATTAGTCAATAATCTTACTGTAATTAATTAAAAACTTATTAAATTTAGATTTACACACATTTACTCAAGTAAATAAACAGAATTAATGATGGGCTAAAAATCTGCGGAATTCTGCGGAAAATCTGCGAAATTCTGCGCGTGCAGATTCCGTGTGGGCCTACAAACAGCTAAAATAACTGAGAGTGGCTTCACAACAACTCCATGACTTAAACTTGAATGGCCCAGCCAGAGCCCTGACCTAAACCCAACTGAGCATCTCTGGAGAGACCTAAAATGGCTGTTCACCAACGTTTACAATCCAACCTGGGGATCTGCAAGGAGGAATGGCAGAGGATCCCCAAATTCAGGTGTAAAAAACGTGTTGCATCTTTCCCAAAAAGACTCATGGCTGTATTAGATCAAAAGGGTGCTTCTACTAAATACTGAGCAAAGGTTCTGAATACTTAGAACCAGGTGATATTTCATTTTTTCATTTTTAATAAATCTGCAAAAATGTCAGCAGTCTTGTGTGTTTTCTGTCAGTATGGGGTGCTCTGTGTACATTAATGAGGAAAAAACGAACTTAAATGATTTTAGCAATGGCTGTAATATAACAAAGAGTGAAAAACTTAAGGAAGTCTGAATACTTTCCATACCCATTGTATTTTACACTTAATGACACTTAAGTAGGTGTATTAATTCTGTAAATCATGTAAACGGGACACATTTTAATGTTTAAAAAATGCATTTAATGTTTATTGTCTGCTCATTGTGAAACCCTTTACCCAATAATGACTCGGTGCCGTTTTTTCTCCAGATCACTGTTTATTGCATTTCAACAGGACTAACATGCACAAAGGTGGGCAGGGCAGAGGGTGTTAATCCATCCAAAAATAAATTTATCAAACAAAAAAAAAAACTAAAAAACAGCCATCGATAAAATGCAACACTGTCCCATTAAACTGCTGTTTGTCCCTTTGATATCCTGGATACTTGCAGCGAACACACTGGTAGTACACTCACTTTGCAATACAACAAAACACAGTTATATTGAGTCCTGAATGAAGTTTGCTGCTGATAGAATTGGATCTGGCTCAATGGCATCCCGTTCACACAACAGAGGAGTTACATGCTGTGATAATAATAATATTATACATACTAGCAGGACTGGATGCGCCTTGCGGTCATGTACACGGACTTTTGTATAAATGGGATTTTACCAACTAGCCATGTAGTATGCAAAGTAAACGTCCGACATAACTAAAATATATTCAAACTTTTTTTTTTTTTATCTCAAAATAAAGACTAAGGATATTCAAAAAACAATCCGTCATTTAAAATATTCTAAAATGCATATGTAGTTTCATCAGATATAGTCACATGTTGCATGTAACTCACAATCAATAGAGATACGAAAAAAAGGAATCAAATCAGGGCGTTGATTAAAATCAAACAGTGCGTGAGACACTATCGTAATATGCAGATATTGTTCCCACAGAAGATAAAAGATTGTTAATACTCGACTGATGATGACACAGACTGGCCCAGTGATATTTACCACAGCAAAAAAAAAAACATTTTCCACAGAAAACGTCACACTTTTGATTTGATTTTCCCACGGAAAGCGAGTCAGGAGAAATGAATGCACATCTATCAATTAAGAGTCCTGCAGACGCACGCTCAATAATGCATCTGCCGTTACTCTTCATGTTATTATCATTATTATTGTTTTTTTTTTTTTTTTAAATATATAGATCTGAAGTAACTGAGAACATTGAAATACAAACACACGTACACACATGTACTTAGTCACGGTCACGGTTTGTGCTACAACAACAGACAGAGAGAGAGAGAGAGAGAGAGAGAGAGAGAGAGGGATTGGTGGCCCTAAATATGATGAACAGAAAATTTAGAGAGAGAGAGAGAGAGAGAGAGAGAACGCACATCTGATCCATCAGGGTTGCACAAGAAGTGTGACATCTGCAATAGAGAGAAAAGAACAGAGCTTTTAGCATTTTATCATATAACAATGTAATGTGGTATACGCACAGCTAGGGTTTTTTAGCCAATGATAAACTTCCGGGGAAGGCTTTATGTGACTATTTTTAATTTCAGAGGGTTGCTTTTACAGCATCGATGTTGTAATGTAATTACAATTCATTCAGTTATAGACTTAAGCATTCATTTAGTTGTTTAAACGTAAAACGAGATGAACCGCCGTGTAACCGCTAGCGCCGTCAGTACCAGCAGGCCAGCACAGAAACTCCATTGAAAATACTGTGGTTAAATAAACTATCATATTTTAAAGACATGGAAATGGAATTTAATGCAGTGCTTCTTGTCCGGTCTGAGACCCACTTTATATCGTATATCTCTATCAGGCAGTGAAGATCACTGATTTTTAAAGAAGTCAGACCTTAAACGGGGTGATTTTATTTTTCACCGGAACGCTGGGGCTGGCTGGCTGAAAATGAAAAGTCTGTGTGCACATACCCAATTGAACACTTTAATCCTCATAGCTGTATGCATTTACAAAAGTCCAAATTTTGAATAATTACGATTTTTCAAGTGAAGTTTCATAAACACATTTCGAGAGGAACACGTGATATTATTGACCGCGGCTGATCCCTCATCCACAATCATTAGCTAGCCAATCAGATCAATCCAAGCTCACTATAAGTAGCCTAGGAAAAATCACTCCCTTATCTTCATTTACGAAGAAACCCCCCATCCACCCCTTCGCCTCTTCTTTTCTTCCTTTTATCACGGGGAGCTCTCAAGAACCACCTGATCTCGTACTCCCCTGATACGCTCTATCGACCAGGCGGGAGCCCTGGGCTCAACTATCTCCGAGCTCAGGGTTCTCTCCCGGGACAGCATGCCAAACCAGCTAACATTTGTCAAACAATATCTAAGTGCGAACTCTTGAAATGCTTTTAAAGAAGGCATTCCGCAAGAGGCTGCCTTTGATGTTCCAAAATAGAATGCAACGGCATCAGCATGAAATATTATTATAATTTAAAGGTCACATGAAATTAAAATAAAACATTTTTAGATGTTAGTATCAGTATATGTTAGTTTTTAAGATATCTATAAGCTAGTGTGCTCCAAAACAGTGACAAAATTTGTGTTTAGAAGATATAAAACTGATATAAACATCCAAAGCTTGCAGTTTTTCACTTCCGCCTGAATGGATCAACAATTTTTTTCACATCAGCCCATACTGCATTTTCTCATCAAATCTTGACCAATTTATATTTGCTTTTCATTTGATGCACTTGAGCTCAACTACTCTCACTGGCAGAGCGGTGATAAAACAAAACGCTATTGGCTGTTTTTTAATAAAGGGGGAGGAGCTACACTATGTCCCACCCTCTCTTCGTGTTTTGGTTGAGATTTCACCAAACATCAAATCAAAATGCATATTTCAAAGCACTTCCCGGGACCTTTAATTTTAAAAACAAGATGCATCTGATTCATTTTGTGTTGTCACATCTGTAGCATCTGTAGTTAAACTCACACCAGCTGCTCATCTACATGAAGTCTTTGATATTGAGGTCAGCGAGTGGGTCTTTCGGAGGCGGGGGCTTCCTGGGACTCTGGGCCATTCCTGGAGACATCTGTGGAGGAAACGCAAATAATTCAAGTGTCTATTAATTAGGGCTGGGCGATATGACAAAAATCTGATATCATGATACAAGTCATCTCATAACCTTGATAGTGATGTATATCACGTTATAGTACCATATGTAAATTCAGTCAGTAGTTTATATATTATGATAACAGTCCTAATTATTCCCCCTCCTATAATTTTTCTTTTTCAAATGTTTCCCAAATGATGTTTAACAGAGCAAGGACATTTTCACAGTATTTCCTATAATATTTTTTCTTCTGGAGAAAGTCTTATTTGTTTTATTTCGGCTAGAATAAAAGCAGTTTTTAATTTTTTAAAAACAATTTTAAGGTCAAAATTTGTTAGCCCCCTTAAGCAACATGTTTTTCCGATTGTCTACAGAACAAACCATCATTATACAATGACTTGCCTAATTAATCTAATTAACCTAGTTAAGTCTTTAAATGTCACTTTACGCTGAATACTAGCATCTTGAAAAATATCTAGTAAAATATTATGTACTGTCATCATGGCAAAGATAAAATAAATCAGTTATTAGAAATGAGTTATTAAAACTATTATGTTTTAAACAGGGGGGCTAATAATTCAGCAGAGATAATAATTCAACACTATATGATTGCAATCATGCAAAAAATTTTGAAAAATGAATATTTATATTCATTGGGTATAGATATATTCTATAGATAGATAGATAGATAGATAGATAGATAGATAGATAGATAGATAGATAGATAGATAGATAGATATATACTAAATGAAATATATATATATATATAATTTTATATACAGTTGAAGTCAGAATTATTTCCCCCCCTTTGAATTTATTTTTTCTATATTAAATATTTCCCAAATGATGTTTAACAGAGCAAGGAAATTTTCATAGTATGTCAATAATATTTTTTCTTCTGGAGAAAGCAAGTTTAAGCATAAAAAAAAAAGTGACGCGACATGACAGAAACATTTAAATACCAGCCACAGCACTCCCAATCAAATGGTATAAACTTTTAGTCTAATTAATAAAATCAGAATTATTAGCCCCCCTTTGAATTTCTCTTTCTTTTTTAAATATTTCCCAAATGATGTTTAACAGAGAAAGGAAATTTTCACAGTATGTCTGATAATATTTTTTCTTCTGGAGAAAGTCTTATTTGTTTTATTTCCGCTAGAATAAAAGCAGTTTTGAATTTTTTAAAAGCCATTTTAAGGTCAAAATTAATAGCCCCTTTAAGCTATTTTTTTTTTCTGATAGTCTAATAACTTGCCTAATTACCCTAACCTGCCTAGTTAACCTAATTAACCTAGTTAAGCCTTTAAATGTCACTTTAAGCTGTATAGAAGTGTCTTGAAAAATATCTAGTCAAATATTATTTACTGTCATCATGACAAAGATAAAAGAAATCAGTTATTAGAGATGAGTTATTAAAACTATTATGTTTAGAAATGTGTTGAAAAAAATCTCTTACCGTTAAACAGAAATTGGGGAAAAAAATAAACAGGCTGGCTAATAATTCTGACTTCAACTGTATATATATATTTTTTTTTTTAATAAGTACTTTTTTATTATATTATTATTTTTATTTATTATTATTATTATTATTATTATTTTAATAAGTTACAAAAATTATACATATTTAATGTCTACTGAAGCACACTTTGTTACTAGACTAAATCTAATGCTAACTAACAAAGTATTTTTAATTTGTATCAAAAAATAAAATTGTGTTTTCATAATATAGCTCACTTAGCTTTGGTTTATGATGAAAATGGATACAAATTATTATGGTGAACTACACTTACAGTTTGTAATCATGCAATCAGTATATTGTTTAAAGAATATTATATTAATTACATATGATAATAAATTATATATAATTATATATAGAGTCTTTTACCATTTTACTTTCTATAATAAATGAACTACCGGTTGTCCAGGGGCTCCTGCTGGAAACTGTGGCCTAACTGGTGGTTGAGCCGCCATCATCGGTGAGCCGGGCATCATGGGAGCAGCTCCTCCTGCAGGCTGTGGGTCACACAGAGACACAGTAAGAGACGCAAACACACACTTCTGCACACACACACACAAACACACACTCTTACCATGCCGAACGGTGACGGGGATCCCATGACAGGACAGACCCCGAAAGTGGGAGTCTAAGTAGGTGGGAGGGATGAGGGGGGGAAGGTTAGCACCAAACGACACAGGACAACACTTGAACAAAATGACTTATGGGTGCGTCTTAATCCGCTCTCTTGTTCACTAGTCAGTGCACTGATCAGGGAGTCAGGCATTTGAAGTGTTCTCTCAATCATTAAATTCTTCTAGTGCACTGAAATGTTTGCTTCCTGAAAAGTCTCACAATGCACTGTGAAAATCAGAGTGCATTAAAATAAATAAACACAAATTTCTGGATAACAATTTAGAATAATGGTTTATTAGTTCATGTATTTTCTAACATTAATAAATGCTTTACAAAATTATTCATGCTTATTTAATGTTAGTACATACATGAACTAATGGACCATTATTCTAAAGCAGGGGTGTCCAAACTTGGTCCTGGAGGGCCGGTGTCCCGCAAAGTTTAGTTCCTACCCCAATCAGACACCTGTGCTAACTAATCAAGCTCTTACTAGGCTTTCTAGAAACATCCTTGCAGGTGTGTTGCCCTCCAGGACCGAGTTCGGACACCGCTGTTCTTAAGTGTTACCAGAAATTTGTATTTGTTTGTATTAAACATGAACGAGCATAGCTAGGCAGGTTAGGAACAATCTAGCAAACATTTATCTGTCTAAAAACTTTACATTATATTTACATTTTGTCATTTAGCAGATGCTTTTCTCCAAAGCGACTTACAATTGAGGAGGCATTCGGTGACCCAACAAGAAGAGGCAATACACACAACAAGTATTACACTTCAAAGGAACTGTTTTAGGTTCAGAGAATTAAGTGCTAAGGTAAGTAAAATGTCTGTTGAATATAGAGAAAAGAGTGTTTATGCAGGTGGTTTGTCAAGCCCACTCGCCTGTGTGAAGCACACTTCATAAATGCACAATCTTTTTTTTTTAGATATAGAGTGATTGTAAAGAAATTGCAAATGTGCAAACACTGGTGCAAGTGTTGGTTAAAGTGTCAGAGAGATGAAAGAGTGTGTTTTTTTACAGGTGGTTTGTCAAGCCCACTCACCTGTGTGAAGCACACTTACAATTGCATAATGTTTTGGGGTTATTGTGTGGTGTGTAAATTTCACATTTTAAATTTAAAATATGAAAAATATTAGTTCTGCTGTTGTTTATAAATTCCAGTTTTGATGTTTTGGCTGTGCCCCTAGTGTAGTGAACCAAGCTTATCACTGCCCTTACCAGTGCTCCAATTTGTGTACTGTACATGACCTACTGATCCAAAACTTTGGGAGCTAGTGAGCTGATTAAGACGCACGCTATGGCATACACACACACACACACACACACACACACACACACACGCACAGAAGGGAATCTACACACACTGGGACTGGGGGTTAGCAGTCTGAGATTAGTGCAATTTGAATGTGCATTAAAAGAAGAGAGAGAAGCAAGCGGCTGTCAAGCCAAACAGATCTAAAGCTTTACAGCAATACTAGCTACGTACATTTACATGCACTCAAGTATCTGTATATTACTGCTTTGATGGCTTAATTGACTGAAAAACCTTTGTGTAATCTCTTCAGTCAATGCAGTTAAACTCAATTAAAATATGAATCAGATTGGAATGGATGATATACACCTTATATAATCTGATCAATTAAAAACAACTAAGCATGTAAGCACTTGAATATGGCTACCATGTGAATCAAAGTCAAAAATATGTGCATCGCCATGATGTGTATTTTTATTTTGGCTAGAATAAAAGCAGTTATTAAATTTTTAAAAAACCATTTTAGAGTCAATATTATTAGCCCCCTTAAGGAATATTATGGTTATTAGTTATTATAAATACCCTAACCTGCCTAATTAACCTAGTTAAGTCTTTAAATTGCACTTTAAGTCAAGTACTGGTGTCTTGAAAAATATCTAGTCAAATATTCTGTCCTGTCATCATGGCAAAGATAAAAGACATCATATAAGAGAACGCTACGCCTCTTTAGTCCTGTTTACTGAGCTGATTGGAGCCAGTGTTGCCAGATTGGGCGGTTTTGAATCTGATTGTGCGGGTAAAAAATGACATAGGTGGGTAGTGTATATTTGGGCGGTTTTGTAAAGTCTCGCGATCTCCCCTACCCCCCCACTTTTTGTGTATATATTGGGTCGGTCCACACCCCCCATCCCCCACACACACACACTTTTCGTGAAATTTTGGACCGCTCAATCCCCCTCCCCCCACTTTTCATGAAAACCGGGACCGTCAACCACTCCCCAGCGCCCCCCTCCCCCCACCTCACACACACTTTTTGTGAAATCGAGGTTGTTGGGCGGGTGTTTTTGCATTTTGGCGAGTTTTTGGGCTGGAATCTGTCAGCTACATCTGGCAACACTGATTGGAGCAGAGAGTGAGTCAGAGAGAACAAGGAAGCTTGTGATTGGCTCCACGCCATGCTGCTCAAAGCCATGCGCCTCCACCCTCACGCGCCACATCTACAGAACAAGACAACATTTACCATTGTAACGCCCCAGCTAGGGGTGGGTACCTGCGCTTGCCAGTTCGCCCCTCCTGCTCCTTCACCCCTATGAGAGAGAGACAGAAATAGAGGAGGGACAGATATACACAAATAATTATTTTAAGAGGGCAGGAGAATATGGTGCAGTAAAGAGTAGGAAGTTGTGTGTCTTACGGTTTCTGGTTCCCCACTGCCAAATCTGAAAGTACACAGAGGGGTATTTTATTGTACAATCTTACAATGTGAAATTTGTCTTACATTTTTCTGTAACACTTTACAATAAGGTTGTATTAGTTAATGTTAGTTAATGTATTTACAACACCAAATCAGAAAAGGTTGGGCCAGCATGGAAAATGCAAATAAAAGAAAAAAGAAAGTAGTGATTTCCAAATTTACTTTGACTTGAATTTCATTGCTGACAACACAACAGCACATTATTTAATGTGTTCCTCGGGTTGTTGTTGTTGTTTTTTGTTTTTTTAAATAAGCACGTATTCCAGTTTTGGATCTTATTCCAGTATTTCAGTTTTGGATCTTGCAACACATTTCAAAAAAAGTTGGACTTTATGGACTGAAGACACCAAGTTTCAATTCCCTCCATCGGCTCTTATGATCATGGCCTCCCAATCATCCCCATCCACCGAATTGGCTTTATCACTTCCACTCCACCAATAGCTGGTGTGTGGTGAGCGCACTTGCGCCGTTGTCCTGTGGCTGCCGTTGCATCCTCCAAGTGGATGCTGTACACTGGTGCTGGTGTGGAGAGAGACCCCCCTCATGATTGTGAAGCACTTTGGGTGTATGGCCATACACAATACATGCACTATATAAATACACGTTACATTACAAGTGATGAAGTGTTTCAGGTTTAATTTTGTCCCACTCTTCCTGCAAACAAGTGTTGAGGTGTGCAACAGTACGGGGTCTTCGTTGTCGCATTTTGCACTTCAAAATGCACCACACATTCTCTATTGGAGACAGGTGGGGAGTGCAGACAGGCCAGTCAAGTACCTGTATCCTCTTCCTCTGCAGCCAGGACTTTGTAATGTGTGCAGAATGTGGTTTTGCATTGTCTTCTTCCTGGAAAAGAAGGCAGCTAATTGTGCTCCAAAATCTCTTGTACTTTTCAGCATTAATGATGCCATAACAAAAGTGAAAGGTAGCTTTGCCAAGGCCCTGACACAACCCCATACCATGACAGACCCTGGCTTTTGCTGGTTGCTGGTAACAGTCCGGATGATCATTTTCTTTTTTGGTCCGGAGCACACTGTTATCCATTTCTTCCAAAAAATACCTGAAATACTGATTCATCTGACCACAGTACACGTTTCTACTGTGCGATGGTCTATCCCAGATGCCTCTGAGCCCAGAGAAGTCGATGGCGCTTCTGGACACTGTTAACATAGGGCTTCATTTTGGCACAGTAGAGTTTTAAGTGCCATTTGTGTATGTAACTACATATTGTGGTACTATTGTGGTAGGTTACCCAAAGTAGTCCTCAGCCCATGAGGTGATATCGCTTATGGATGAATGATGATTCTTGATGCAGTGCCATCTGAGGGATCAGAGATCACAGTAGTTCAGCATAGGCTTGCGTCCTTGTCCTTTACGCACTGAAATTCCTCCAGATTCCTTGAATCTTATAATGATGTTCTGCACTGTTGAAGGTGAAATATCCAAATGTCTTCCTATATTTCCTTGTTATTTAAATTTCAATAATTTTCTCATGCATTGGCAAACTGGTGATCCTCGGCCCATCTTTGCTCCTAAAGAACTAGACCTTTTTTGGATGCTGCTTTTGTGCCAAATCATAATTACAATCATCTGTTGACATCACCTGTTTCAAATCACATCATTATTTAACCAATTTACCTGATTACTAGCTCTAAACTGCTCCTGTCCTGACTTTTTTTTGGAATGTGTTGCAGGTCTGAATGACAGGAATGGATGTATATTTACAAATGAAATGAAGTTGACCAGACAAAACAAGAAATATTGTTTGTTCATATTGTCTGCAATGAAATACAAGTGAAAGTAAATTTGGAAATCATTACCTTCATTTTATTCACATTTTGCACACCGTCCCAACTTTTTTTGATTTGGGGTTGTAAATACATAACTAATATTAACTAATGGACCAATATTGTTACCAAATAACCTTTACTTTTAAGACTAAGTATGATTTAGAAGTACACCATGGTAAAAGTGAATGTAAACGTACTGCCGGCCATGTTAGCCATAGCTGAGTCCAGGTCTCCTCCCATGGGCTTGACAGGTGAAGAGGCCATGGGTGAAGCTCCTGCAGCCTGAGGAGCCATAGCTGGCATGAGCACATCACCCAATCCATCGAACGCTTTTTTAAAAGCAAAGAGAAACATAATGAGCTTCACTCTGAGTAACAGTAAAATAAAAGGAGATAAACTGGATGCTAACAACCCTCATTCAGGGCAACTAGTACTAGAAAAAACTAAAGATGAGAGCAGGAAGAAACAGGGCTGAGCGCTATCATCTAACAGTAGAGCAATAAAACACACACACACACACACTCAAACCCACACATTAAATATTCATTAGACATCAACATCACTGAAAAATCTTAGGTGTTGGACCTGCACTGGAAAAAAATGCTTCATTGGATTTACTACATTTTTTATGTAGTATCAAGTGGTGGCAAACAATTTATATGGGGTCAATTTAAACAAACATATTAAGTTGAACATTGCTAAATTTAATTTGTTTAAATTCAGTCCATTTAAATTGTTTGCAACCACACTTACCTTAAAAAATGTGGTAAATCCAATGTATTTTTTTTCAGTGTGTCAATGGCGTTCCTCTAAACTGAAATGTTATATGTGTGGATGCATCCTGCTGGTAGGATTACTCATCTTTACTGTGTACTGAGTAATTAATTCAGTCCATTGTCTTGTGCTGCTTTAAAACATTTTGCAAAAAAAATGTGTTGATAAATGCATTTTCTGTTGAATTCAGTACACTAAGCACATCAGAAATAGTCCTTGCTTGCATGTGCAGTGTGAATCCTATAACCTTTTAATACAGTATGTGCGCTAAAATCAAAATGCGCCACTGCTTACGCATATGTTGTGATACAAGCCTAAAATAGCTGATGATACTGTACACCTCTGTTCACCACTCAGTTTTAATAATATATTTTTCCCCCATTCATTTCTATTATGCTTGCACAGATGTTGTTGAATTAAAGATTGTCTCCTAATCTTTCATTTAGGCTTCTGCTGGTATAACATTTCTGAATTGCTGAAGCTTTTATCATGGTATACGGTATCTTCACAATATTGATCTAAGAGACAAACAAGATTATTTAAAAAGATATAACCAGGGTGCGAATTACAGGGGGGGGATTAACCCCCCCCCAAATTAACGATTGATCCCCCTGAAGGACATCAAAACAAGAGGTCAGCCATGTAATAGTAAGAAATAGCTTTCTCTGATCTCTGATCTATATCTTAAATATTAATAATTAAAAATATATAATATAAATATAGATTTAATCCCCCCTATAACGGTTCATACCATTGAAAATGCATAATGCGCCAATCAATGCTAGAAAAAATGTCATTCAACAGTCTGAAACTGGCAGTTCTGGAGCACCGATAGACATCTTAAGTATTCAAACACGTAAGTTTGTTTATATCTGCATGTAGCCTAAAAAAGGAAAAATTTGACGCATAATTTGTATAGTTTGACCTACAGTAACCTCTAAAATAGTCACTAAATATACCTCAAAACACTGAAAACGTATACATTTTATTAATAAATGAATGTAATTTAAATACATTCATAAATTAGATTCACTGAAGCATGTATTACCAAACTACTACCGAAAGAAGTTGACCCTCGCAATTGTCAATATATAATTCGCACACTGGGTATAACAACCTAAAAAATGCTTTATTGTACTTAGTACTGCTTTATTGTATATACATTTTCAGGGTAATAAATACTTTAATCAATTTAAATTGCATAATTATGATGAAGTACAATAGATACTTAACAATAAAGGTCTCATTAGCAAACATGCATTAAATCAATGCATTAAAGGGGACCTATTAAGCCACTTTAATAAGCCTCTGATGTCCATAGAGTGTGTAGTGAAGTTTCAGCTCAAAATACCACACAAGTAATGTTTTATAACTCTTTGAATCTGCCCCTTTTAGGCTTTGATCCTAATTGCGCCGTTTTGGTGACTGTTGCTTTAAATTCAAATGAGATTGTGCTCTTTTCAAAAGAGGGCGGAGCTACAAATGCCTGTGTGTCAGGATAGTGGCAGATTTAAAAACAAAACTAACATCCTATACTAATAAGGGAGAGATTGTCACTAAGGGGCGGGGCTTTCCCCCTCTGATGACATGTACAAAGGGAGAACGTCAATCAAAGTGTTACTGCAGACTGTTCTTATCAAGTGTGATTATAACAAATAAAATTAATACATTTTTACCAATAGAAGCTGCTTATATTCACAGACAGTTGCCACACAATTGTGGTTAAACTCCTTATAAAAATATTTATTAAAACAATTAGGACTTTGGATTTTAATGATGATGTTATTACGCATAAAGAAAAATCACCTTAAGCTTAAAAAAATATTTTTATAGCTGTCATTACAATGACTTTTTAGTTAAATTAACTGTTGTTAAATGCAATCTTAATGTACACAGTTAACAAACAAAAGGCCTATAGATAATCACAGAACGTTTTATGTTGTATATGTCAGATTAACATAATAAATCACCTATTGATTCTTCAAGCATTTGGTAAGTACTCTTAAAAGACACTCTAAAATAAAAGTAATAACCATTCAAGGTATTTTAAAGCAGTACCAACAATATTAATATAGCACATGTTCATTATCACAACATATTGAAAATTGTCCTACAGTGCTCAACATACAGTTGAAGTCAGAATTATTAGCCCCCCTTTGAATTTTTTGTTCTTTTTTAAATATTTCCCAAATTATGTTTGACAGAGCAAGGAAATTTTCACAGTATGTCTGATAATATTTTTTTCTTCTGGAGAAAGTCTTATTTGTTTTATTTCGGCTAGAATAAAAGCAGTTTAAACTTTTTTAAAAGCTATTTTAAGGTCAATATTATTAGCCCCTTTAAGCTAATTTTTTTTTCCGATAGTCTACAGAACAAACCATCATTATACAATAACTTGCCTAATTCCCCTAACCTGCCTAGTTAACCTAATTAGTCAAGCCTTTAAATGTCACTTTAAGCTGTATAGAAGTGTCTTGAAAAATATCTAGTCAAATATTATTTACTGTCATCATGACAAAGATAAAATAAATCAGTTATTAGAGATGAGTTATTAAAACTATTATGTTTAGAAATGTGTTGAAAATATCTGCTCTCCATTAAACAGAAATTGGGGAAAAAAATAAACAGGGGGGCTAATAATTCTGACTTCAACTGTATATGAGTACACCCCTCACAAATCTCTCATTTAGATTCATATTTTCTATAGTATGCTTTACAATACAGGGCTCAACAATAAGGACTGCCTGATGGCCCGGGGCCAGCGTTAGAGACGCTCAGGACAGTAGACAGGATCGCTACCCCGATCGGTTTAATTTCGGATGTTTAATTTGCCTGTGACCAAAAAATATATATAAAAAATCATGAAACAATTTGTGCTTTCAAGCCTTTAAATGCTATCTTCTCTGTGATGTCGTAAACACCATATTGCTTTTCGGTTCCTCTTATCTGATTGGATGTTGTGAGCAAGTTATTTTTTCCATAACCTGGTAACAACCAGTACAGGAAAGAGACGGCAACATGGCAGCAACATCAAATAATGAAAATCTAAACATCTAAAGAAAATCTAACACCTAAAAGAAAATGTCTGTTTCTAACATCTTGGAAGCAGACATTTGCGCAGTTAAAACACAACGAAAAAAAGGAAGTAATGTTTTGCACAGTTTGCCATGAGTTTGGCAGGTCAGACACCTTTTGTTTTGCAAAAAAATACATGCACATTTTTCATACTGCTACTTTAGTTTGCAAAACATTTTAGATTTTGCTCATTATACATTTATTAACATTTTAAAAATATTAAAATTCCAGATTCATTATATTTGACACCTTTTGGGATAAGAAATAGCTATTAACTTTTCTTTTTTTGGTGGGGCCATTGAAAATATTGGCAGGGCAAGTTAAAAATATGAACCACTGGCCCAATTGGGCCAGTAGAAAAAAATCCTTAGCGTTGAACCCTGCATTATTATTTTGTGCATATATATTTGATTAAACAGTACTGAAGCCAAATATGGAGCTAACATAACAAAATAAATTATGATAACGGCCCAAATGAGTAGCCGAAATTTATATGGTAAGAGGAAAATTCTAGAGAAACAATAAATGTATAAAATTTTGTTGATATTTTGTAGTTTGTGTTTTTTTTTCAAATATTTTTCATGAATTTAATTGTATAATCTTTCTATTTCTAAAGATGTTCGGTCACTAAATTATTATTTTAATAAATATATCTGTTTAATAAATCTGTTTTGTTTAAATGCACCAAAATATATGACCTATATTCACTGAGAAATGAATAAAAATATTCATTTTCACAATGGGGTGTAATCAATTATGCTGAGCACTGTAACTTTCTTCATTCATTCATCCACTCATCTTCATAGCTCATCTGAACTCGCTATTCTGCAAATGCAGCAATGCACTCTGGGATTGCAGCTAATGTAGGAGCATCAGAACTCACCAGCAGCACAGGAGGAAGCAAGCAATGACCCAAGAGCCAGATGAAGGGAGGGAGAGGAAGAAAATGAAGAAAAACAAACGATAAAGAAGAGGGAATTTGATCCATCGGAGGAAGAAATGGACGTGAACATGGATAGGAAGAAGAGAGTGTCGTCAAGCAAAAAGTGAATGAGCAGATGAGAGAAGAGAGAGAGCAGAATTAAGCAGCAAGGCATTGGGAAGAAGGCTTTCTCAGTCTGTGTGATGCAGAGATGAAGATAAACCACAGATGTGTGAGAGAAACAGATGGAAACAACACTGAGCTCAACATATCAAACACACACATACACACGCATACATCAATACAATCGGATGTTATCACGCATAAAAATGTAGAAAGGTGTGTATGGACAAATTGTTCACTATAACATGCATTTAAAATAAAAATAATTGTAATTTTTAATGTTGACATTTGAGCACATTTGCTTTCCATCATTGATTTTAATGACAATCTACACTGTAAAAAAAGTCTGTAATTTTAATTGTTAAAAAAATGCTACAGTAAAACCTGGTTAACAGTAATATTCCCTAATGTAAATAATTATATATATATATATATATATATATTAATAACCACATATTGACTTTCCCAAAATTCTCTGGACAACAGTATGGTTCTTTTAATTTATTTCTTTCATCGGTTATGTACATTGGAGTTTTCAATTACATCTAACGTTAATAAATAATGTGTGTTGCATTCATTTATTTTTATATGTGTTAGCATGATGGTGTTTAGTAGTTGTGTGATTGACACTGAGCGTCTTCTGTATATTAATATGTTTCTTTGCTGGTTGGAAAAGTTTATTGTGATGCGCTTTGCTTCATTATATGACTTCCTCATCCACACATGCTCATGGTTGTGTTTTTGTCTGTGTAACAAAGTTGTGGTGCTCTATTTTAATGCTCTAAGTGCAAAGTCTAAAGCGAATGGTGCAAAAGCATGAATGTCCGAATCTGCTTTTGCTATTTTAAGGATGGAAAAAATGGTCTGTGCACCAGTGCATGGTCGAAAAGGGTTGTTATTATTCTCGTAATGAGTTATGGGTGTGTTTTGAGCATAATCTGCATTAAGTGAAATTTCGAGAGGAGCACATGATATGATTAATTGCGGCTGGTCTCTCATCTGTAATCTTTAGTAAGTCAATCGAATTAATCCAAACTCACTATAAATAGCCTGTCTGGTATTGATCTCTTATCTTTGTTTTTTGATGAATCCCCCCATCCACCCCATTCCCCCCTTTTCCTCCTTTACCAGGGGGAGCTTTCGAGAATTACCTGATCTCATACCCCCTTACATGTTCATCGACCAGGTGGGAGCCCTGTGCTCAATTATCTCTGAGCTTAGGGTTCTCTCCTGGGTCAGCATGCAGAACGTGCTGATATTATCAAGCAATATCTAAGTGCGAACTCTTGAAACCAATCTCATTGCCCATTCCTTTTAGCAGTCAGTTGTGTCATGCCACGGCGCATTTGCTATTTACATTACGGACTTTGTAAGCAGAAACTCTGAACGCTTCACTAGCAGGAAAATGGTTAAAGACCATCTACGGCACGAGCCTTTTCTATTTGACCTCTTCCTTTCGGCAGTGGATTCAGAAAACATTGGTGGATGCACCACTTAATCCCTGTGTGTGTGTAAAGCAATGTGTTTGCATGTTTTGGACCCACATAGGTGCATAACACTAACGTGTTCTTTAAATAAAAAATAAAAACTCTGCGTCATTGACTTTTCTTTTGAGCAGCTTTTAGTTGGTCAATGGCGCAGACCATATCAGGTGCCTCAAAATAGCAGTGTGCCAACAACACATGAACACACTTCCTTTTTAGACCAGCATGCCCCTGAGTGCACAAAGTGGTGCAAATGCATTTTTAAATAAAACAATGTGGTGCAAAACGTGAAAATAAAACTTGCGTTGGTCTGAAAATAGCAATAAAACACTTGCGCCGGGTATATGACAGGACCAGTGGTGTATTGTGTTAGTACTTGTGTACTACACTGTTGTAGCTAACTTGTGTAAATAATGGTGTATAGTACTATAAATTAATGATATGCAGTAGTTTACGGTAAAATTTAGGAAAATGTTTTAGGATTTCTAACGTATTTTAACAGTACAGTTCTGGCAACCACAGCTGCTGTTTTTATACTGTAAATGTTATGGATTTTTTTTTTTTTTTTTACAGTGTACTAATTTGTGATTTTGTCTTTCCTTAGGGCTACGTAGTGCAATTTCCATGATTTGGACTTTGATGGTTGCAAATGTGACTTTTGAACACTGGACATAAATGTGTGCACAATGAGATTGGCATGAAGATGTAGAGGGCTGCAGGTGACATACCCGACATCAGATCTCCTCCTCCTGCTGCTGCTGCTGCTGCAGCTGGTTTGGCCTCACCGGCACCCGCAGATTCTGCTCCATCCATGCAGCATGAAGGTAAAAGAGTTTATATTAAGCCAAAGCCATTACGCTGAGAGAGACAGAGAGAGAGACAGAGACTTTATGTTATAATTTTGGCATGCTTAGTCTTGTCCTTAATGTTCTCAAAACTGAAAAAAAAAAATCTTGAACGTTCAGAGAATGTTTCAATATTTCAATGACAGAAATGGAACTTCAAGAAAACATTGTTACAACATTTTGTTAGCAAGAGCAAGCATGGTATATTAAAGCCAGAAATGTGCTTAGAAACAAACTCACACACTCAAAAGCTCACACACGTACACCTTTTAAGCCTTTACACCTTTCCTGTCAGGTCAAGAAATCCCTTAAAACCACTGTCCATAGTTCATCATCCAATAGAAAAGCTGCATTTCCCCCAAAATGACACTATCTACTTGATATTAAGATGCATACAAATGTGTTCTCCATCACTTTTGTAGGAGAGCTCACTGTGACACTGTGATTATTACTGAATGAACTACGATTCTGATTGTAATTATACAGTATTGCAACCTTCTTTTTCTGATCTCACTCACAAATCATCCTAGAATGGCCCTGTGTTAGTCAGTAGGCAGAAAGTAATTGTATATATAAAGCAATCCAGTCAGATGTGTTTGTGTTTTTGACTACCACTGGAGCTGAAACTAAAACTAAGTAAAATTGTTAAGAAGATATAATATATAATAACCTTGGTCTACCTGTGGTCGGAATGATAAAGATACATCTTAATACCAAGTGTAAAGAATCCACAGCAACCCTCTGAGCAAATCAGACCCCCATCATGCACACTGGGGTAGTTACCAACCCCCAAACAGGTCCAGATTTGCCCCACTGTCAGGCCAGCTCATGGGGGCAGATAAAGCAGGAGCAGGAGGACCAAACACATCTGGAGCACAGGAAGGAGTTTAGTTCGCTACTTGTTTAACGCTCATTTTAGCTTGTTTAACAAACACTGTCAAGATTAAATATCTGAATCTGTACGAATATTTCTGCATCATAGATAAAGATGAATAAGAAAAGCCCAAGGGTTAAGTTCAAATAGTCTTGAAGTGGGGATAATAGACTCTTTTCACAAGATGTTCAACAGTATTTAATATTTTGATTTTTAAAAAAATGTGTGAACATGTATATGTATTTATGTATGTAATATATCATCCTTACAACAAATGACAAAAAATGAATGACCGTTTGTGTGAGGCGTTTCTAATGCAGCGTCTATGGGGCAGGACAGTAAATCTGACATTATTCTCTCTCCTGGCTGCCGTTATCAGTCTCACACTATTTTTTTCCTTTTTCTGAAAGTCTTGATAACACCATCGTGGAGTTTTTATTTGATTATTTCAGCAAATAGGATTGTAAAAAAATATTTGTTGTACTCTCCTATTCACTGCACTCTAAATTTACCCAACTATGACGACTTTAACAGCTGAGAAACCCAGAAATGTGAAAAGGGTCCATGTAACTAATAGGCCTTGGAAACACGTCAGGAGAAACACAGACAGAGAGGTGAAATGAATGAAGGCCTGAGGGAGTGAGAGAAATTAAAGTGTTAGACGGTCAGTTCCTTCGGCTGCCCCAGGAGAGAAGCATATTTGGTTCACCTTGAGCAGTCAAGGACAGAATGGAGAGAAAACAATGTACAACCGAGGCAGGAATAAGATGCACTGCAGCGAGTACCTGCTGAAAACAAGTCTAGGCTGGGGTTTGGGTCTGTTTTGGGAACAGATGAGTCTGGCATGGGATCGAAAAAACCTAAACACAACACAACATTTATCAACGCAAACATAAAGAAATGATATTCCTAGAATACACACACATACAAAAAAACAAACAAATCAAACCAATTAAAATCTGGAAAAGTCTGATTTGTATATCATTTCTCTTGCGCACAATTATCTAATGTTGAATCAAAATAGGTTTTAAAGGCTTAGTTCAAGCAAATATGATAAATCTGATATCAGTTCATCCCCCTTGTTTCGTTAAAATCCCCAGAGACCTTCATTTATCTTCAAAACACAAATTAACATATTTTAGATTGAATCCAGGAGCTCTCTGACCCTCTATATATGGCCAGAGACTTAAAATAAACCAAAAATACTGTCAAAACATTGCATGTGGCTTCAGCTTTAATCATATGAAGCTCCAAGAACACTTTTGTGCACCACAAAAATGTAAAAATGAATTTATTCAATTTTGTCTTCTCGTCCGCAACAGGTTATTGTCCACAACACAATGTTTTGCAGTTAGAATCAGCAGCGCAACAAGCAAGCGTCATATTAACCATAGTAAACGCATGCTTTAATCTGACACAGAAGGCATAGGACAGTTATTTAAAAAGAAAATTGTCAACAAAAGTGTTCTTGGGCTGGAGGAAATGTGGAGAAGACTTGGCAAACCACTTTCACATATTTTGGAGTTGCCCAGCCATTCAGTCATACTGGCAGGACGTAATGCAAGTAATACGAAATGGTGATGATGTGGACTTTTTGATGTGGGTTGCTTCCAGCAACCAGTAAGAAAACTGTGACTCGTAAGTGGCTACAACTGGAACCCCTTACAAAATCTGAATGGTTGGATATCATATTTAATGTTCAAAATATTCAATTCAATTCATCTTTATTTGTATAGCGCTTATACAATGTAGATTGTGTCAAAGCAGCTTCACATTGAAGATTTTAGTGAATTCAAACAGTGTCAGCTCAGTTTTCAGAGTTTAAGTTCAGTTCAGTTTAGTTTAGCTCAGGTCAGTGTGGGTTAATATTTACTACTGAGAGTCCAAACACTGAAGAGCAAATCCATCGATGCGCAGCTCTACAGATCCCGAACCATGCAAGCTAGTGGCGACAGCGGCGAGGAAAAAACTTCACCAATTGATGAAAGTGAAGATTTAAAAAACCTCGAGAGAAACCTGGCTCAGTTGGGCACGACCATTTCTCCTATGGCCAAACGTCTTGTGCAGAGCTGCAGTCTAGGCGCAGGAAGCTGGACCTCATCGAAGACTCGTGGAGAAGACTTGGCAAACCACTTTCACAAATATGGAGAGGATGACTTTTTCTTTAAAACTACAAATGGACAAATACCTGCAATATTGGGAGAAATGGATTGTACTTATGCCTTTACACAGTGTAATCTGATTTCTATATGTATTTGTTAATGTGACCTGTAAGGAAATATGTGACCAGTCAACTGTTCATTTAAGTTCCTATGTGTTATTGTATTTTAGTATTATTATTGTTTTTTTTAAAAACCTATTATTTATTAATTGTATTTTTTTTTCTTGTTTCTTCCTTAAAAAAAGAGAAATAAAGTATAAAAAATAAAATAAAATAAAAAAAGTTTTCTTGGAGCTTCGTATGATTACAATGAAACCACTAAAACCACATGGAATGTTTTGACAAAGTTTTTGTTTACTATTCTGAACTTTGAATGGCCAGAGAGCTCTCAGATTTCATCTAAAATATATTAATTTGTGTTGCGAAGATGAATGAAGGTCTCAGGGGATTGAAACGACACGAGGGTGAGTAATTAATATCAGAATTATCATATTTGCTTGAACTAAGCCTTTAAAACCCAGTGTGAATTCGCATTATGCAATTAAAAGTACCTGTAGAGATTTATAAATGAAGGTCTCAGGGGATTGAAATGACATGAGGGTAAGAAACTAATAACATAATTAGTTTTTTTTGTTTTTGGGTGAACTAATGCTTTAACTCTTTCTTAAAAGCAGCAAATGATGAATAAACAAATAAAACTAATATGACAAAGTTTGTTATTCCAGATTTTAAGAAGTGGGACATGATACAGTAAACGTCTAGCCTATAAGGGTTTATTTATTTATAGGTTTCTTTTTTTTTTTTTTTACCAGCAAACAGGTCTATCGTTGGGGCTGGGGAAGCGGTTGGTGCTACAATGCTGGTGTTGGTGGAGAGAGACTCCTGGACGGTAGAGGACGCCACTGAGCTAAAGAGAGAGTTACTGTCATCTACTGGCTGCATGGAGAACAAGTCCAACTGAGGGGAACTATCAGCAGTACCAGCCGCTGGAGCAAAGGGATCTACCAGAAGAAGAGGATTAACATTTAAAAACGTCTTCCTGTTGGGGTAATTGGTCATACTCACGTTATTTTGCTCTATTTTTGTGAATGTGTGAGACTTCAGACTAGATGCTACAGTAAATATCTAAATACACTGTAAAAAGACTATACAGGGTGGGTCATTTATATGGATGCACCTTAATAAAATGGGAATGGTTTCCTAAATACAGTTTCCTGAAAAGTGGATTGGTCGTCGTGGGCCAGTTGAATGGCCCCCAAGGTCTCCCGATCTGACCCCCTTAGACTTTTATATTTGGGGTCATCTGAAGGCAATTGTCTATGTAATTTATTAAGGTGTATCCATATAAATGGCCCACCCTGTATTTGTGCAGTTACACAAAACTCGGACACTGGAAGTCTCGCGCACTCAAGCTATAAGTTAACATTCTACTCTTATATATGTAAGAGTACACTACCTGACAAAAGTCTTGTCGTCGATCCCAGTTGTAAGAGCAACAAATAATAACTTGACTTCTAGTTGATCCTTTGGAAAAGAGTCAGAAGGTGGATTTTTCCCATGAACCATCTGTTGAACTGCATCCCAATCATCACAAATACTGCAGAAGACCTACTGGAACCCGCACGCACCCAAGATTCTCACAGAAATCAGTCAAGTTTGGTGAAGGAAAAATCATGGTTTGGGGTTACATTCAGTATGGGGGCGTGCGAGAGATCTGCAGAGTGGATGGCAACATCAACAGCCTGAGGTATCAAGACATTTGTGCTGCCCATTACATTACAAACCAAAGGAGAGGGCAAATTCTTCAGCAGGATAGCGCTCCTTCTCATACTTCAGCCTCCACATCAAAGTTCCTGAAAGCAAAGAAGGTCAAGGTGCTCCAGGATTGGCCAGCCCAGTCATTAGACATGAACATTATTAAGCATGTCTGGGGTAAGATGAAGGAGGAGGGATTGAAGATGAATCCAAAGAATCTTGATGAACTCTGGGAGTCCTGCAAGAACGCTTTCTTTGCCATTCCAGATGACTTCATTAATAAGTGATTTGAGTCATTGCAGAGATGTGTGGATGCAGTCCTCCAAGCTCATGGCAGCCATGACTTTATATTCTATACTGGACGTTATTTCTGTTAAGTGACAAGACTTTTGTCTAAGCAAAGTCAGACCTTACTGTTCTAATTAGATAAATAAAAATCAAGGCATGATCATATTTTATTGTGGTAAAATAAGTGTAATCTAGAGGCTTTTGCCTTTCATATAAGCCACTTCTGATACCAAAAGATCAACTAGAAGTCAAGTTATTATTTGTTTTTCCTAAAACTTGGATAGGCGACAAGACTTTTGTCAGGTAGTGTATATGCTTCATAAATATGCTTCATAAATTTGCCCTTAAGATGAAACTTAAAAGAAGGAAGGATGAGAAAGAAAAATAGATAAACCTCTCTCTCTCATAGAAGTGGAATTAAAGCCAGTTGAAATTGAGAAGTAAACCAGCTCTGTCGGATATGTTGCGCATGTAACAAGTCAACATATGCTTCTGCCCTCCAGAGAACAGAACTTCAGTGTTCAAAGACTAGTGCCCTAGCAACACAGATAGCAATCTCCATGGCAACACCGATGCCAATTCAGAAAACTCAGCAGTGGCTAGAGGAGGCTTCATTAGAGGCTGCAGGAGACACTCTGTGTGGTTCTTCAGTACGGTCAATGAAAACACTCAGGCGAACACACACTCTCTCTCGTAATGGGTTGTTATTATATGCAGTGCTGTCACCCACCGGCAGGCGCGGTGCCATCGGCAGCAGGAGTGGGCGTGGACGCGGTGGCCCCGCCCTCTGCAGCAGCACCTGTTTCAGGGGCCGCAAACACATCTGGAGCACGAAGGTCAAAGGGTTGACGGATACAAGGTGAAGAAAAAGAATAGAGGAAGAGGAAAAAGAGAGAATAGACAGCATAGAGAGACAGAGAGGAAGATGACAGACTTCAGTGTCATGCAGTTCAAAAGGAGATACATTTCACATGTAAAATATTAGAATTTAGGTTTTGTGTAGGCTAATTTTAAAAATCACTAGTCTATGATCTGATCATATTAGTAATATGGAACATTCATAACCCATTTCACGTTCATACTGTGCTATAATGCCAGGTAAAACGGGAAAATCAATTAATAGAAAGCAGATAGAAGCCTAAATTAATATTATAATTTTAATATTAACATTATGGTATTAAATATCTTAAATATCTTAGAATAATTATAATAAATTAATTAAGCACAATAAAGTTAAGATAATAGTGTAAGTGGCCTATCTCACAGCCAGCAAAATGAAGAAACATTTCTGAGGATGATGAAAGTTAATGTTTTCATTTGGAAATAACTTAATATCTCAACTTATATATATAAAGTTATTTACTTTTTGAGGAAGTAAATAAAACGTAAAAAAAAAACTAAAGTTCCAGTACAATGCCATATATATATATATATATATATATATATATATATATATATATATATATATATATATATATATATATATATATATATATATATATATATATATATATATACATATATATATATATATATATACACATATATATATATATATATATATATATACATATATATATATATATATATATATATATATATATATATATATATATATATATATATATATATATATACATATATACATATATATATATACATATATATATATACATATATATATATATATATCATTAGTAATATATATATTTAAAACAAATATAATAAACATAAACATGTTTTAAAATAAAATTGCATGTATGTACAGTTGAAGTCATAATTATTAGCCCCCTTTTGATTTTTTTTTTGATTTTTTAAATATTTTCCAAATTATGTTTAACAGAGCAAGGAAATTTTCACAGTATGTCTGAGAATGTTTTTTCCTCTGGAGAAAGTCTTATTTGTTTTATTTCGGCTAGAATAAAAGCAGTTTTTAATTTTTTAAAACACATTTTAAGGTCAAAATTATTAGCCCCTTTAAGCTAATTTTTTTCCGATAGTCTACAGAACAAACCATCGTTATACAATAACTTGCCTAATTACCCTAACCTGCCTAGTTAACCTAATTAACCTAGTTAAGCCTTTAAATGTCACTTTAAGCTGTATAGAAGTGTCTTGAAAAATATCTAGTCAAATATTATTTACTGTCATCATTCATTCATTCATTTTCTTGTCGGCTTTGTCCCTTGCGGGGTCACCACAGTGGAATGAACCACCAACTTATCCAGCACGATTTTACACAGCGAATGCCCTTCCAGCCACAACCCATCTCTGGGAACTACTGTCATCATGGCAAAGATAAAATAAATCAGTTATTAGAGATGAGTTATTAAAACTATTATGTTTAGAAATGTGTTGAGAAAATCTTCTCTCTGTTAAACAGAAATTGGGGAAAAAAATAAACAGGGGGGCTAATAATTCAGGGGGGCTAATAATTCTGACTTCAACTGTATATATAATATAATGAAATAATAATATTAATTTATTTTCCTTCGGCTTAGTCCCTTTATTCATCCGGGGTTACCACAGCCAAATGAACCACCAACTTATCCAGCATATGTTTTACACAGTGGATGCCCTTCCAGCTGCAACCCAGTACTGGCAAACATCCATACACACTCATACACACACATACATTACGGACAATTTAGTTTTTTCAATTCATCTATAGCGCATGTGTTTGGACTGTGGGTAAAATGGGAGCACCCGGAGGAAACCCACGCCAACATGGGGAGAACATGCAAACTGAAACACAGAAATGCCAACTGACCCAGTCAAGGCTCGAACCAGCGGCCTTCTTGCTGTGAGGCGACCGTGCTAACCACTGAGCCACCATGTTGCTCTATAATGATATAATAAAATATATAGTGATGAAAATATATATATATTTAAATTAAATATTGTTAAATCAAAAAAATTGTCTGATATTGGAATATATATTAGAAAGTAAAATGGGTAAGTTTTGATTTCAAGCCTTCTGGCATTTTCTGACCTTAAAGCTGTAAATGAAAGCCTGATTAATCTTACTGTGCAGTCTGTAAGTGTGCACATAAGAATAATCAAAATGATTAAAATTCACATGTAATTTTAATTCACAAGCATTGATGACAAACGGATGAAAAGCTGCAGAAGTGTGGCATGGAAGAAGATATAAAGCGGAAACAGAAATGAGGAGGACTAGATTTCTACAGCAGACACGAATGGCGGAGCGGTGGTGACTACAGACTGCACACAAATGCGATCACAAAAGAAACAGCACAGATTATGATTTGGATCTTTTATCTCTGTTCTGGGATGTTCCTCTGTTTCTGAATGTGGCACAGCCTTTTTCCCCAGAAATAAATCTTCTTAAGGAAGAAAGCTCTCTACTGACCTCCGAGGAGATCCGCTGAGCCGGAGGAAGCACCGGCAGCGGAGGGAGGAGGAGCCAAAGAAACGGCTGCCTCTGCAACTGTGGTGGTGGGCGTGGCTGAGGAGGCGGAGTCTACGGCAGGGTTTGGGTCAGGAAGGAGAGTCTCTGTAGTAAGGGAACCTATTTCTGCATAGCCACGCCCCCAGCGGACCAATATAAACAACAGAAAATCAACATAAACCAGGAAAGGAACCAAAGAAGAGGGAAAGAGCATAAGAGAGAGAGAAAGAGAGATTCTACTGAGCAAAGACGTAAGAGGAGAGGCTAAATGGATGGCTAGGATTGTCATACATAGGACTGTCAGGCTGTAATTTCAATTTTCCAGATGAACTACAATGTTTAATCAAGTGAATGAAACATTTAACACATCAAATCACATGAAAACACACAAAATGAACAGCCAGCAATGCTTACCTGACCCCAGCAGATCTGATGTGACAGCGGCAAATTGCAAACAAAGAGAAGGAGACTTGGTTATCAAATGTGGTTAAACAAATGCAATAATGTAGGATATTTTGTGTGTTAATGGTAAAATCCTAATTTACTTATTTTCAAAGGGTTAATATAGTTTTTTTGGGTGTGCCTTTTAAATTTCTATAGGTGGGATTTGGACCAATTGACTGACGTCAGTAACGCCCCATTCACACGGGGCGTCAGCTTCAACGCTTCCCATTCACTTTGAATGGGTGACGTCAGGCGTTGCCGAACTGCATTGTGGATCCGTCTGCGCCGCTTCAGAGGCGTTGCTCGCTGCAGAAGTTGGGACATGCTCAACTTTTCAAGCGATGACGGAAGCGTCAGCCAATCAGATCGCTGTATGCAAATACACCAGCTCCAACTGTGGCCTATTGCTGACTAATTTATTGGCTGACGCTGCTATGATGATCGCGTCAGCCCCAACTTCAGCCACGCCCTCTGTCAAGCGTTGACACTGAAGCCCCGTGTGAATGGGGCGTAAAAGCCCGGAAAACCAATTGTAGTCCATTGAGCTGTTTGTTGTAGTTCTTGAAATATTAATACTAAATATCTCCTTTTGGAGCAGACTTTGTAACTTTTTAGATCTTTTTTGACATCCAACATACACTGCACACTAACAGATTCAAAAAAGGAAAAAGCAGAATAGGATCCCTTTAGGTTCGTTTTAGCTTGGGTTTCAGTTTATAGCAGGTTTGTTTTTGTCTAAACCTAAAATTTCAAAATCAAATGTTTGTCAATAAAGTGTCTTAATTTCACTGAAGTATTGTGTTCTAGGGTTTAAATACTTTTAAGCAGGTTTTATTTTTTATGTCCACGTAATGCTACCTCTAAAAAACCAATTGAAATGCAACCACAGCACTTTATAATGTGTGTATGTGGTTTTTGTTATTCTTTCTTTCGATACTCCCTAAAAATGTACAGTTGAAGTCAGAATTATTGGCCCCTTTTTCTTTTTCTATTTTTTAATATTACACAAATGATGTTTAAAAGAGCAAGATAATATGATATTGATATGATAATGTTTTTTCCTCTGGAGAAAGTCTTATTTGTTTTATTTCGGCTAGAATAAAAGCAGTAAAAACCATTTTGAGCTATATATTTTTTCTGATAGTCTACAGAACAAACCATCGTTATACAATAACTTGCCTAATTACCCTAACCTGCCTAGTTAACATAATTAACCTAGTTAAGCCTTTAAATGTCACTTTAAGCTGTATAGAAGTGTCTTGAAAAATATCTAGTCAAATATTATTTACTGTCATCATGACAAAGATAAAATAATTATTAGAAATGAGTTATTAAAACTATTATGTTTAGAAATGTGGTGAAATAATCTCCATTAAGCAGAAATTGGGCAAAAAAATAAACAGGTGGGCTAATAATTCTGAATTCAACTGTATATATTACAATTATGATTGAGGCCTACATCTTAATCTTCATTCTTAATAGTCTTAAAATGGACTTTAATAGTCTTAAATGTAACTTTTGAAACTGTAGAAACTCTGGTAAATATATGATTATGACATTTTTGTCCACGATTTATTGGTGTTTAGTGAAATACAAACTATTCTTTATAGGTAAAGTCATCTAGCCTACCTATTTTTCATGACACTGAGACTACATTCATGATTTAATCTGTCAGCCTGATGGTTAAAGGAAGTCCTACATGTTTATTTTATTTTGCTGGATGACCTGTTTCCCTCTAAAATATGTCACATTACATTAATTAAATGAGTATTGAATGCGGTTTCATGTTGAGAAGATACGTTATTATCATAAATATTTTATGCTTTCATATTAAATTAACCCAGTTTGAGCATACTTGCACATACTCTCCTAAAAATACTCTAAGAAACCACCTAAATATTTAAATGACCTGAGGATAAGCACATTAATTGCAAAGTTTAATTGTTGAGTGAATTATCCCCTTGATGCACATACAGTGTGTACAGTATCTGCGTGTGTGTACTGGTTCAGCTATACTTGTGATGGCTCAATTGTCCTCACTTATATACTAAGATATCAAAATGACACACTAGTAAGGGCATTTCACTGGTCCTTACTAATTAAACATGCCTTTAAATTGACCAACATGTTTTTATTAACATCTAATAATTGTCACTTAGTGAGAGTTGGGTTTAGGGGTAATGTTAGGCCATAGACAGTATCATTAACCTGATACAATAACAATGGAAGTCTATGTAATGTCCTTACTAAGATAGTAAAATAAACCTGTTTCTGCACATTTTTGTGACATATCAGGACACAATGTGTAAAAAAACAACCTATGTGTGTCTCTCTGAGTATGTGTGTATTTATGTATGTTTTAGGTCGTACCTCCCCAAGATGTGGGTGCAGCTGATGCTCCTCCTGACGGTCCGGAGGAAGACAGCGGGTCCAGATCCAGAAGAGAACTATGGTGAGACGGAGACACAGACTTTTATAAACTAATGACAGCTATGATATGTGTTTCTGATTATTAGTTTATCCTCAGGAGGTGTTCGTGTGGTCACTTGGATCACTGACTCGGTGGCAGTTTCGGCAGCAGGTGCAGCGTCGGCACGCGGAGGCTCCAAAGTGGGAACAGCTGCACCGGATTTGGCGGGAGTGGAGGTTGGAGACACATTATTGGTAGGTGATCCCTAAAACACAACACAGAGCGACAGTTTGAGCATAGAATTGAAGTCACAATTATAAGCCCTCCTGAATTATTAGCCCCCTGTACAATTTCTGTTTATTGGAAAGGAGATTTTCAACACATTTCTAGTCATAATAGTTTTAATAACTCATTTCTAATAACTGATTTATTTTATCTTTGCCATGATGACAGCACATAATATTTTACTAGATATTTATCAAGATACTAGTATTCAGCTTAAAGTGACATTTAAAGGCTAAACTAGGTTAATTAGGTGAGTTAGGGTAATTTTCAAGTCATTGTAATGTAAACCACAGTTAAATTTGTCTGTAATGAGTGTGTCTATTGAACAGGTAGAGGAAATTAGGCTTCTTGGAGTTCTTCTTGATAGTAGGTTAAAGTGGTCAAAACAGATCGATAGGATGGTAATAGTTATGGGAAGAGGTTTATCAATTATTAAGAGATGTGTAAAAATTTTACCACAGTACTGTATCTCTCAAATTGTTCAGGAAATTGTTCTTTCTTATCTAGATTACTGTCCAGTGGTATGGTCGAGTGCATCAAGTAAAGACTTAGATAAATTACAGTTAGTCCAGAATAGAGCTGCACGACTAATTTTACACTGCAGTAGAAGAGTTAATATTATGAAAATGCATAAAACTTTAGGTTGGTTATTGGTGAAGGATAGGGTAATTGTTTCTCTGCTGTGTTTCATAAGAAATATTTTTGTGTCAAGAGTTCCAAGTGTATTGTACTGTCAACTTTTGTATAGTAATGCTAGTCATCATTTTAACACCAGGCATTTAACACCACCAGTAAATTTTTTACTTCCCGTTTCAAAAACTAATGCAAAGCAACGGACTGTAATGTATGGAGGAATGAAAACATGGAATGAATTGCCATCAGACATTACATGCTTTGTAACAAGTAAAATGAGGTTTAAAAATTTGTTTAAGAAATATTTAATGGCACACTATTAAGTGGATTGTTAATCTGCATGTTATGTATGAATTTTGTATTTTAATGTTTTTTATTGGTCTTGTTGGTATGTATTAATGTAATTTTGTTTTGTGTTCGATGGACCCCAGGAATAATAGCCAGTACCTTGGTAGTGGCTAATGGGGATCCTGATAAATAAATAAAAATAAATAAATAAATTGTGTAGCAGTGGTTTGTTCTGTAGCTAATAATATTGAAATATAAAAACTAAAAACTGCTTTTATTCTTGCCGAAATAAAACAAATAAGACTTTCTCCAGAAGAAAAAATATTATAGGAAATACTGTGAAAAATTCCTTTCTCTGTTAAACATCATTTAGGAAATATTTAAAAAAGAAAATAAATTCACAGGAGGGCTAATAATTCTGACTTCAACTGTATGTGGGTGATATCAATGAAATTATAACAACTTTAAACAAATAAAGTGCTTACTTACCTTTGTGGGTGACCTGAAAGATAAACAGAGATACAAGAGAACAGATGGTTTTAAATCAAAAGAACAAAAGGTCACACTATATTTTAAGGTGTAGTTCTTGCTATTAATAAACCATTAAGCTCAATAAACTGCTAATTTGTTGCTTTTTAATAGTTAATAAGGTAATAGTTGGGTTTAGGTATTAGATGGGATTACAGATGTAGAATAAGATCATATTTTATCAGTACTCATAAACAGCCAATATCATAATAACAATAAGCCAGTAGTTAAAGGTGCAGTAGGTGATCTGCCAATATGCTAACCGGCTAGCATGAAATCTTTGAAACACAGTTCCTCCCCTGCCATCCAAACCCACGCCTCCTGAAACACGAACGCGTAGTGTAAAGATTACCCACAAGATCATGTCATTCGCCAGTTAGAAAACTTTACAGTACTTTATAATACTACAATTCCCAACGAAAAACTATATACTAAACTATATATAGCAAGCAGAACTTGTCATAATGTGCAAAATGTCATGCATGCAAGGACCGTTAGTCTCACTCTCTCACACTTTGTCCTAAAGTGACTACTGTATGCTTAGTGGTTGGCCAGCGGGCTGCAGGAATTCCACTTATTACTAAGCCCTACTTGCATGCTATTTCAGACCAAATATTCAGAGTAGCATGGTAAACAATATAGGGAACACGTCACAGGTTGTCATTGTTAAAAAATTATGGAGCAAAATCAATGCCAAAAGTATTGAAATAAAAAGCTTGTCGAATAGCACTAACTGAAAAAAATAATACATTGAATTAACAACTGCTTGCATTTTAATGACTTGAATTATCAGGGTTTGTAATTTTAGCTGTGAATATTTCAACAAAAAATATTTCAAACACATTTTCATACTTAAAAATTCAATAACTCATATTCAATTTCCAGATTTCACTTACAAAATATTCAATACCGGTGAAAAATACGAAGCATAATATTCAAAAGGTAATTTTCAGTTCATTTTATTTCAGTTCAAAAATGCACTTCCATAAATTCAGTGGATCAAATTCGGCTCTTAAAGTTTGACATTACTTCCGGGAACTGCAGGAAAAGCAATAGATTGCAGATTGACTATCTCCAGCTGCTTTTTCACTAGCAGGTGGACCAATTTAAGGGTTTTAAACCAGTAAATAGGTGAGGAAAAAAGCTAATAACGGCACAAAAGTAGCATTTATTATTGTCAATGTCAAATGTTAACAGCCGAATTTGATCCACTGAATTTATGGAAGCGAATCTTTTAACTGAAATAAAATTTATTGAAAATTGTCTTTTGAATATTATACATGAAATCTGGATATTGAATATGAATTATTGAATTTTTAAGTATGAAAACGTGTTTGAAATATTTTTAGTTGAAATATTCACAGCTTAAATAAACAGCTGTCTTAAATATCAGGCCCTAAAAATACAAACCCTGGAATTCAAGTCATTAAAATGCAAGCACTTGTTAATTCAGTGTATTATTTTTTTCAGCTTGTGCTATTCGATAAGCTTTTTATTTCAATATTTTGGCATTGATTTTGTTCCATAAAAAATTAACCAATGTGAATATAAAACCAAGGTGGTAGATAGTGCTATTTACTGATGTTTTGACATTATGGATGCTGTAAAAGGTCCCTTATAAAACTGAAAATAGTCACATCAATCGTTTGCCGGAAGATTTCAGTGGCTAAACAACACTTCTGTGCACATAACCCGTTCAGAACAACACAATCTACATCAGCTTTGCGGGACTAAAATAGTTTTAAAAAATAACATTACCTGTCTAAAAGAAATACTTTAGCCATGGTGTCATCCTTCCTCCAGCGTGCAAAAGTAACTCCAATATTGATTCAGGATTTTAAAAAGTTTTGATTCAGCATTTGATTTTACCGTTATGTCTCGTGTGCACATGAACGCGCGGCGCGCATGCATGCATGCACGAGGCAATGGCGGATCTGCGCGAACGGCTGCGCAGTTGTGCAAATCTACATTTTCTGACAGCCAGTTTGGGCTACTTATCAGAATTATGGGAATTATCGGCCCGACAATATTTAATTGGATGAACATTTTTTCGTTTTATGCCCAGAATATAAAAATACATAGAAATACATTTCGATCATTTACTTTAATCATTACTATTGGAATGTGAAGAGACTTTCAACCAGCACAACAAAAAATGTTTCTGAAGACAATCACCTACTCCACCTTTAATAGTGGGAATACTTCAAATAAAGCGTTATCGACCAAAATGTTGATGAGATTATTTAAAATGTACTCACCCATCACTAAAGAAATCCATGCAGGAAGAGAAAAGAAACATAGGATTAATATTGATGCACACACACTTTTTTTAAAGACTTTCTTTTAATTTTTTTAAGGCATGGTTATGTGCCTTGCTTTTGTTTTATTATAACACTTTAATTAGTGATGTAGTTACACATGTTCCATGCACTTACTATAGTAACTACAAGGAATTATGCATAATTACATGTAACTAACCCTAGACCTAACTCACATTCTAACCCCAACCATATAGTAAGTGCATGCCATTAATGAATTTTACTCAGTAATTATTAAAAGACTAGTTATACTGTAACTACGTCACGGTATTTAAGTGGATTGAACATAAAACAATTAAGTTGTCCCCAAAAAACTCAAGAATTGTGTTGATTCAGCTCATTTTAAATAAGTAGTTTAAACAAGCAGCAGAAATAATGGAGTGTATCAAATGCAGTTTATTTTATTTCCCCTCTAACCATACCTGCCAACACTCCCATTTTTCCCGGGAGTCTCCCGTATTTCAGACCCATCTCCCATATTGTTTTGTCTCCCGGAAAACTCCCGGAATCCCACCCCCACCCCCCCGCTCCTCAGCTTTTAGGTACAGTCCGGCCTGAAACCTGGTACATGTGCGCGTGCTCTTCAGTCCGCGCGCACCCCTCCTCGCTCTACATTTCGCGCGCACCTCTCCACCCGGCCTCCCCCTCTCTTCTTCAGTTCGCGCGCACCATCACTCCCCCCACCCCCCCAACCACCCCACCGGTCTCCCGGAATTCATGAACCAAATGTTGGCAGGTATGCCTCTAACATTTAAAGTGATTTAGGATGAGTTTAGAGGTCTCGTACCCTTTCTTCCCCTCTAGACTGTTCATATGTGTCTCCAGTGACTCCAGAATACTGCTGGGTGCCTGACAGAATAAAGCACACATATCAGTGATGAGCAGATCAAACATTTGATTTGAGTATCTCTTAAAGTTCCACTGCAAATCCAAACAATGAGAACACCACATCAAAACCTGCTGAAAACCTGTACTCAAACCACTCGCAGCACTGCAAAATCAATTCATAAACTATGGGACAGTGCTGGACTTCAGTGCATTGCCTTTTCCAGCTTCTGAACGAAAGGCTAATTGTGATGTGACCTCTTGGTGTCAGAAAAAAAGCCAAGTCAAGTCTTATTTATATATATAAATAGCACTTTATAAAAGCAATTTATGGGATTCAAAGCAGCTTTTGAGTCATAAACTTACATTAACAGTGGGAAAGTTATAAAGAAAAATTAATATATATATATTTATATTGTAATGTCTAAAGCAGCTCTAAATAGACAAGCATGTCATTATTCTGTCCAATACACATTGTGTTGATACAATTCAATTCAATAACCGTGTCAGTGTTGCAGCTCATAAATTATGAAACAACTTCAACAGCAACTGCAGGGAAGACAATAGGGTAACACTGTACACTAAGGTCTCATTTGTTAACATTAGCTAATGTGTCTGTTAGCATGAATTAACTCGGAGGAAGGTATTTTTTACAGCATTTAGTCATTTTAATGTTAGTAAATGAAATCCAGTTGTTTATTATTACTTCATGCTAACATATATCACATTAGATTTTAATAATGTATTAATAAATATGCAAAATAACACATTGATTGATTACTCGATTAGTAAATAGATATGTAAATGCTGTAGACATATTATTAATTGTTAGTTTGTGTTAACTAATGTAGTACTAATGTGTTCCAGCTCAATTCAGATCACGTTTTTGTGATTTTACTAGTGTCAGTACAGTCGTATTTATAATACTGTATGTGAGCCTGACAAAACCAATATACTTAGTCAGCGTAGAACAAAATCTGCCTGAGATATATCATTTAAAAAATCTGTAATCTGAAAGCAAAAAAACAACAACAAAATACTGAGAAAATCTACACAGTAAAAACAACTCTTGCTGCCTCAATTTGTTTAGTTGAATCAAATGAACTTTTCTAGCTATCTCAACTTACTTCAGTCAAACTGACAACAAAGTATTGCATTAAACCTGATTAGCTTATTGAAATAGATTTGTTCGGATGTTATTAGATCAATCTCTATTTGTCTCTTAGCTCTTTCTTTAAAAATTCCAGGAGATGGCTTACTTGCACATTTCAGTTCTGATTGTTTAATTTGATTCTTAAGATCATTTAATTGCTGTATTTTTTCCTATTCCACAATGTAAAGGAAATTATTTCTCCTCTAATATACAGTTGCAATCAGAATTATTGAACCCCCTTTGAATTTTTTTTTTCTTTTTAAATATTTCCCAAATGATGTTTAACAGAACAAGGAAACTTTCACAGTATGTCTGATAATATTTTTTCTTCTGGAGAAGTCTTATTTGTTTTATTTCGGCTAGAATAAAAGCAGTTTTTAATTTTTTAAAACCCATTTTAAGGTCAATATTATTAGCCCCTTTAAGCTATATATTTTTTCAATAGTCTACAGAACAAACCATCATTATACAATAACTTGCCTAATTACCCTAACCTGCCTAGTTAACCTAATTAACCTAGTTAAGCCTTTAAATGTCACTTTAAGCTGTATAGAAGTGTCTTGAAAAATATCTAGTCAAATATTATTTACTGTCATCATGGCAAAGATAAAATAAATCAGTTATTAGAAATAAGTTAATAAAACTATTATGTTTAGAAATTAGTTGAAAAATTTTTCTCTCCGCTAAACAGAAATTGGGGAAAAAAATAAACAGGGGGGCTAATAAATCAGGGGGTTGAATAATTCTGATTGCAACTGTACGCTTTTAAAGACTTGGGAAACGCTATAGTTTTAGTGCAGCTTATATGTTAAAGTAGCATAAAAACATTTTGTTGTCATGACATTTGTTTCATATAATCTTTTACAGTGTAAGTCAAATCTTAGTCATTTCTTTTTAAAGATAAGTTCTCAGCAATACACATTACCAATCAAAAATTGAATGTTGAAAAATTTATGATAGGAAATATACAAAATGACTTTCTGAAACATGATCTTTTCTTTATATTTAAATGTTTGGACATAAAAGAAAAATATTAATAATAATAATAATGCATTTTATTTAAAGGCGCCTTTCATGACACTCAAGGTCACCGTACAGGACAGCTAGAACAATCAGTTCAAATAAAAACACAATAAAAGTCATTAAAATACAATACAAATTTAAAAAAATGCAGTCGGGTTAAAGAGAATAAGCTTTTTTGAACAGATGTGTTTTGAGTTTGGATTTCAATTGTGAGAAAGAGTCTAAATTGCGGAGATCAGGAGGAAGTGAATTCCAAAGCTGAGGAGCAGAGTGGCTGAAGGATCTGCTCCCCATGGTGACAAGGCGGACAGAGGGAACAGTGAGGTGAATGAAAAAAGAAGACCTGAGTGTTCGAGAAGGTGTGGCGATATGAACAAGACTAGTAAGGTATGGAGGAGCAAGATTGTGGATGGCTTTAAAAGTGAGAAGAATTTTATAGTTAATTCTGAAAAAGATGGGGAGCCGGTGAAGCTGTTGTAGAATGGGTGTGATGTGACAGATAGAGGGGGTTTTTGTGATAATACGGCCTGCTGCGTTTTGTACCAGTTGTAATTTATGCAGAGTTTTATTAGGGAGGCCAAACAGAAGGGAATTACAGTAGTGTAAACGGGATGTGACTAAACTGAACAAGAATGGCAGCTGAATGAGGTGTGAGGGAAGGACGTAAACGATTTATATTTCGAAGGTGGAAGTAAGCAGAAGTAAGCAGTCAATCCTTTCAAATCGCATAATGTATTTTGGTTATAGCTGTGGAAATATACCCGTGCAGACTGGTTTTGTGGTCCAGGGTCACATATGTTTTTCATATTATATTTTAAAGGCTTAGTAGACCCAAAAAGACAAAGTTTTGCTGTTAATTAACTCACTGTTCATGCTATTCAAAATAAAGGCAAAATCTATAAGCTCTCACTACTTTAAGCCTCCTGTGAATTGTTTTCTTTTTTTTAAATATTTCTCAAATGATGTTTAACAGAGGGCGACGCAGTGGCGCAGTAGGTAGTGCTGTCGCCTCACAGCAAGAAGGTCGCTGGTTCCAGCCTCGGCTGGGTCAGTTGGTGTTTCTGTGTGGAGTTTGCATGTTCTCCCTGCGTTCGCGTGGGTTTTCTCCAGGTGCTCCGGTTTCCCCCACGGTCCAAAGACATGTGGTACAGGTGAATTGGGTAGGCTAAATTGTCCGTAGTGTATGAGTGTGAATGAGTGTGTATGGATGTTTCCCAGAGATGGGTTGCAGCTGGAAGGGCATCCGCTGCGTAAAAACGTGCTGGATAAGTTGGCGGCTCATTCCGCTGTGGCCACCCTGGATTAATAAAGAGACTAAGCCAATAGAAAATGAATGAATGAATGAATGAATGTTTAACAGATTCAGGAATTTTTCACAGAATTTCCTATAATATTTTTTCTTCTAGAGAAAGTCTTATTTGTTTTATTTCGGCTAGAATAAAAGCAGTTTTTAATTTTTTTAAAACCATTTTAGGGTCAATCTTATTAGCCACCTATAAGCAATATTTGTTTTTATTGTCTACAAAGCATCATTACACTTTGTCACTTAGGCTGAATACTAGTATCTTGAAAAATATCTAGTCAAATATTATGTACTGTCATCATGACAAAGATAAAAGAAATCAGCCATTAGACATTAGTTATTAAAACTGTTATGTTTAGAAATGTGCTTCTCTTTGTTAAACAAAAATTGGGGAACAAATATAGAATTAAAATGTAACAGGAGGGCTAATAATTCTCAACTGTATATGAATTAGTAGTGTTTTGCGATTGAATAGCCCACATAAGAGATATTTCAGGTAAAGACAATGCATTGAGATGTACAGTTCACTGCGTCCCATATCAGCCTTATGGTTACCGGCTCTTCGTTGCGGCAGTCTTTAAAGGGACAGTCTTCACTGTCTGAATCTGCTAGATCTGCAACTACGCCAGGATGCAGACACTGGGAATCCCCACAAGGAAGGCAATTACGGCGCTCAGTTAGCATGGATGAAAAGCTCTTTGACACTCACACAGATTTACTTCATTACTGTAAAAGCCTTGTAGACTGGGGTATAGTGTTTTCACAATCCATCGACATCTAGAAATCAATATTTGTCTTGATTCCTACACTGCTTTTCTTACTTGGAGATTTCTAGTCAAGTAAAAATAAAACATAATGTCTTGTTTTCAGAAATAATATGTCAAAATTAATTGAGTTTACTCCTAAAACAAGCTTAATAATCTGCCAACGGGGTAAGCAAAATAATACTATTTCGAAGCAAAAGCAAGAGTAGTTTATTCTAGATTATTTTGCTCGTTTTAAGGAAAAACTCACTTCATTTTGACTCATTATTTCTGAAAACAAGACTATATTTTTTTACTTGTCTGGAAAATGCTTCTTGATTTAAAAAATTTTAGACCATTGGACTAGAAATTAGACAAAAATATATAACAATTAATAGCTTGTGACACACTAAACACATGGAAATGCCATAGCTGACTTACATAAGAGATGTCAGGGATGTCGTTCTTATCCACTCCTACTTGCTGCAGAACAAACACAGTAATCATGTTGTTACTTGATGTTTTATACACATATAATTGACTTTAACACATCTCCGCTTCCCGCCTCACCTCAGCGATTTTCATGAACTCTGCAATTTTGGTCACTCGGGTCAGAAATTTCTTGTAAATCTCCAGAGAGTCCTTGCACTCCGACTTCTTCATTTTGAAATATTTCTCTGAATAACCCAAAAAAAAAAGATCACAGTTTTAAAAAATGTTTAAAAAATAAATACAATGCAGTTAATATATTGTTTATCACATGCCTAATAGATTGATGATGCCGTCATTGTAGGAGGCGAAGAGCTTTATCAGATCCTTAAAGAGAAGCATGAACGCTGCGTTTATAATGCCGTTGTTCAAGTCTTTAGGATGAACCTGTGTTAAAAAAAAGACAAAATTTAAGTTCAACCTCTTTAATTTATCTAACTTCTTTAAAATAGCTTCTGCTTACTAGTTTGAGGGCGGGATTTAAACCTGTCAATCACATGGGATCAACCAATAGCAGACCACAATCAACCAGTCAACTCCAGATGTACAAACTCAAGTCCCGCCTTAAGTTATTTTATTGATTAAGAAGATGTTTCACATAAATATGAGTCATGAAAAGAAAGGAAAACATATTGCAACTGTAGTATATGCTGTCTTTAATGGGATGTCTGCAATGAAGATGTTACTCACGTCAAACTCCAGCAGCGTGTCCACTTGAGTCTGCAGGGCAGGCATGCCCTTCAAGAGCTTCTCAGTAGCCATAGTCCTCATCACACCCTCAGCTCTGAAAACACACACACACACACACACACACACACACACACACACACACACACACACACACACACACACACACTCACATTTTATATCATATAGGTGATGTCTATGAGTACATGTTTAATACAAGAGCATTCTCTCTCGAATCGATTATGAACTTCTGCAGATGGAGCTCTAGGCTGGTTTTTCACTGCAGATGGCACTGTAGACTAGATTATAACAGAAGATGGTGCTCTAAAAGCAGGTGGGGCTCTAGGCTAATTTTTAACAGCAGACGGCGCTCTAGGCTAGTTTTTAACAGCAGATGGCGCTCTAGGCTAGTTTGTAACCGCAGATGGCGCTCTAGGCTAGTTTTTAACAGCAGATGGCGCTCTAGGCTAGTTTGTAACTGCAGATGGCCCTCTAGGCTAGTTTGTAACTGCAGATGGCCCTCTAGGCTAGTTTGTAACAGCAGATGGTGCTCTAGGTTAGTTTGTAATAACAGACAGTCATCTAGGCTAGTTTTGTAACAGCAGATGGTGCTCTAGGCTAGTTTGTAACAACAGATGGTGATCTAGGCTAGTTTGTAACAACAGATGGTGCTCTAGGCTAGTTTGTGACAGCAGTTGGTGCTCTAGGCTAGTTTGTAACAGCAGATGGCGCTCTAGGCTAGTTTGTGACAGCAGTTGGTGCTCTAGGCTAGTTTGTAACAGCAGATGGTGATCTAGGCTAGTTTGTGACAGCAGTTCTGCTCTAGGCTAGTTTGTAATAACAGATCGTCATCTAGGCTAGTTTTGTAACAGCAGATGGCGCTCTAGGCTAGTTTTAACCGCAGATGGTGCTCTAGGCTAGTTTGTAACCGCAGATGGTTCTATATGCTCTTTTGCAACAGCAGATGGTGCTCTAGGTTAGTTTTAACAGCAGATGGTGCTCTAGGCTAGTTTGTAACAACAGATGGTGATCTAGGCTAGTTTGTAACCGCAGATGGTGCTCTATGCTCTTTTGTAACAGCAGATAGCGCTCTAGACTTGTTTGTAACAGCAGATAGCGCTCTAGGCTAGTTTGTAACCACAGATGGAGATCTAGGCTAGTTTGTAACCGCAGATGGTGCTCTATGCTCGTTTGTAACAGCAGATAGCGCTCTAGGCTAGTTTGTAACAGCAGATAGCGCTCTAGGCTTGTTTGTAACAGCAGATAGCGCTCTAGGCTAGTTTGTAACCACAGATGGAGATCTAGGCTAGTTTGTAACCGCAGATGGTGCTCTATGCTCTTTTGTAACAGCGGATGGTGCTCTAGGTTAGTTTGTAACAGCAGATAGTGCTCTAGGCTAGTTTGTAACAACAGATGGTGATCTAGGCTAGTTTGTAACACCAGATGGTGATCTAGGCTAGTTTGTGACAGCAGTTGGTGCTCTAGGCTAGTTTGTAATAACAGACCGTCATCTAGGCTAGTTTTGTAACAGCAGATGGCGCTCTAGGCTAGTTTGTAACAACAGATGGTGATCTAGGCTAGTTTGTAACCACAGATGGTGCTCTAGGCTAGTTTGTAACCACAGATGGTGCTCTATGCTCTTTTGCAACAGCAGATGGTGCTCTAGGTTGGTTTTTAACAGCAGATGGTGCTCTAGGCTAGTTTGTAAAAACAGACAATGATCTAGACTAGTTTGTAACTGCAGATGGCGCTCTAGGCTAGTTTGTAAAAACAGACAGTGATCTAGGCTAGTTTGTAACCGCAGATAGCGCTCTAGGCTAGTTTGTAAAAACAGACAATGATCTAGACTAGTTTGTAACTGCAGATGGCGCTCTAGGCTAGTTTGTAAAAACAGACAGTGATCTAGGCTAGTTTGTAACTGCAGATAGCATTAAAGGCTAGTTTGTAACTGCAAATGGCGCTCTTTGTAACTGCAGAAGGCTCTCTAGGTTAGTTTGTAACAACAGACAGCAATCTAGGCTCGTTTGTAACTGCAAATAGCGCTCTAGGCTAGTTTGTAACAACAGATGGTGATCTAGGCTTGTTTGTAACTACAGATGGCGCTCTAGGCTAGTTTGTATAAAATAGATGGCCCTCTAGGCTAGTTTGTAACAACAGATGGCGCTCTAGGCTAGTTTGTAACAATAGATGGTGATTTAGGCTAGTTTGTAACTATAGATGGCGCTCTAGGCTAGTTTGTAACAACAGATGGTGATCTAGGCTAGTTTGTAACAACAGATGGCGCTCTAGGCTAGTTTGTAATAATAGATGGTGATTTAGGCTAGTTTGTAACTACAGATGGCACTCTAGGCTAGTTTGTAACAACAGATGGTGATCTAGGCTAGTTTGAAACAACAGATGGTGATCTAGGCTAGTTTGTAACAACAGATGGCGCTCTAGGCTAGTTTGTAACAATAGATGGTGATTTAGGCTAGTTTGTAACTACAGATGGCGCTCTAGGCTAGTTTGTAACAACAGATGGTGATCTAGGCTAGTTTGTAACAACAGATGGTGATCTAGGCTAGTTTGTAACTACAGATGGCGCTCTAGGGTAGTTTTTAATGGCAGATGGCACTCTAGCCTAGCAGATGCCGCTCTAGGCTAGCTTTTAACAGCAAATGTAGTAACTGAGTAGCAAACGTGTCCTTCTGTTCCCAGAAGCAATCAACTTACCCCTTTTTAACTCGAGTAAAGTCGAAGGCCATGGCGCGGTAAGCATATGCCTTTTCATTCAAGTACCGTGCATATCGTCTGATGAATGTAGACATGTCATAACCTTGAGGACAGAAACAAATAACCACCATTAGTTTATTTAAATTTTTTGCAACACATTTTGTTACAACACACTACAAATTGAGTGACAATTGATTGAAGTTTCTGTATACATTCACAACTACACAGAAACTCACCATGGGTTCCTGTTTTGTCAATAAAGTTGCTGAGATTGAACAGGGAAGTCCTGGATGCCAAATACTGGATGAATCTCTGCAGGGATTTAAAATGGAGAAATCTTAAAACATTTAATTTATGTAATTTCTTATAAAATGGATAATAGCAACCAGGCTTATTCTGAAAACGTACCACTATATACATTTATGGAGAGCGACAAATATGTCCCAGGTGCTACATTTATTTGCAGTTTTTGTTTTCGCGAATCCACCAGAGGCCGTTGTGTACGCTTGTTGAGATCTCAAATTTTTCTAGCGAGTGCCATTCACTCCTGCTGTTCTCGTGTAAATCCACCAGAGGTCGCTGTGTATGCATTTTGAGATCTCAAATTTCTCTAGCGAGTCCCATTCGCTCCTGCTGTTCTCACGTAAATCCATTAGGGGCTGCTGTTGACTGACTGACTGACTGACTGATCGACTGACCCACCCTCCTCCTTCCCTAAACCAAACCAATAGTGTTTTCAAAAGCACCGATTGACCCGCCCACCCACTTCCCTAAACCCAACCGACAGTTTTAAAAAGCAATGCAGAAAAAGAAAAGCCCTCATGTAATTTTTACCATGTTTTCAGATTTTACCAAGTTCTCACCCTGTTATTTACTTGTTTATTTTATGTTTTGGCTTCTGTTTTTGTCTTACTCGCTTTCTAGAACCATTCTATGCCAGACTCGAACCCCGTCGTCGTGGTCAACTCCGTTCTGTGACTCAAATCCGCCGACGTACATGGTGAGCTAACTGGACAAACTGATAACAGCGAGAAAGCCATCCACATGAAGGTAAGCGGTCAGCTAATAGCGCAAAAAGAATCAGCGTCATATCGCCCCATAGCATTCATTTTAAAAAAATACATATATTCGGGATCTCCAGAAATGTATATAGGGCTACATTTTCAGAATAAGTCTATGTTGGATAAAAGACAGTCAACTTGATAAAAGCAAAAAAACGTGTTCTGACGATATACATTTACTTTATATGACAAAGAGATTTAATCTAGGCTTTTTATTCACTTATAAACATTGATCGGTGGATTTGTGCTTGTTAACATTGCCATTTTTGCAGAATTTATTGCATTTATAATTTATTATTATACAAAAACTGTATTTTCATTGATAACATTAACAAAGATGAATAATATTGTAATACATGTTTTGTTCATTGTTTGCTGTTAAACTAATTAAACTAATATTATCTAATGCAGAGGTTTCCAAAGTGGGGGCCGGGTCCCCCCAGGGGGGGTCGCAGGACAATGAAAGGGGGTTGCTTGGTGATTTACAAAAATCTCATTAATTTTATTAAACCATTAGAATTGCCATATTTTATCCATAAACTACTGAAGATAAAAATAGGAGTTTATAGTTACAACCTTTCGATTTTTTTTCTCTATTGGATTGCGACCCTTAGGGTAGGGATGGGCGATACCACAATTTTTAATGCGATACGATACCGATACTTTTTGTTACAAAAAATTCGATATCGATACCACTTATTATTTAAAATGTTAATGTAATTTTTCTGGATGGCGTTCAGCAGGTCCACCATCATTTCAAGAATGGGTTACAGAACTGGGGAAGGTGGCAGCATATGAAAAAGGACATAGATTACTAGATAAATTGGATGTTTATCAGAGAAGATGGGGAAATTATTTGGCGTTTTTGGAGAATGAATAAGGTCACTGTTGTGAGACGCACCATAAAAGTGTAATTATCTTATTTGATTTATTTATGTATTATTATTACTGTATTGATATTGTATTTGTGTTATTTTTTATTTATTTTTACTATTATTATGTTCTGTATGTGCGTTTTTTTATTTTTAATTATTTTTATTTTTTATTTATTGAGTCTTATATTATTCATCTGTATTTACTGGATTTATGATAGCAACATCTAATTACAGCCACTGCCGCTGTTGGGGAGGGGAGGGAAAAGGGGAAGTTAAAAGGAGGTTAAAATTTGTAAACCAATTGTACTGTTAAATTATTGAAGAAAATAAAAAAATTGAATCATAAAAAAAAATGTTAATGTAATTTTTCTAAATAATGTTAATAAAAAAATCATTACATGTAAATATATATATATATATATTTATATATATATATATATATATATATATATATATATATATATATATATATATATATATATATATATATATATATATATATATATATATATACTGTAGTGTGTGTGTGTGATATATACATACACGCACACACATCCATATTGTATATACACACTGAGCTGATTTTATTTATTCTGATTTATTATTTTATTTATTATTTTATTTTTATTCCTATTTAATTATTATTATTATACTATATATTATAATACTATACTACTATTTGCTGTGTTTACTATGTTTATATATATATGTGTGTGTGTGTGTGTGTGTGTGTGTGTGTGTGTGTGTGTGTGTGTGTGTGTGTGTGTGTGTGTGTGTGTGTGTGTGTGTGTGTGTGTGTGTGTGTGCGCGTTCTTTTTAATGTGAACTTTATAAATGTTTTGGCAAAACATTTGTAACATTTGTCATGCCAATAAAGCAATTACTGAATTGAATAGAGAGAGAGAGAGAGAGAGCGAGAGAGAGAGAGGTTTGCCTAAAACTCCTATAACGTCTTTTGTCAGACAGAGGGAGACTGAGCAGAGAAGCACTGGGCAGCTTGTTTTTGTTCCGCTTCTTTATTAGTTTAAGGGTGTGTTGTCTGTTAGTGTTTATAAAGGCGGCTTGTATTGTTGCTGTGCACGACTTTCTTATCACAAATATTGCTCATGCAACGCTTTTTCAGCTGATGAGCACCACAACACGCTGCGTTACCTCTCTGCCATCGTGTCATTCCGTAATGCAGAAGTGTGCGACTTGCGTGTGTTGAGTACGTAAAGTATCTGAAAGGCACATGATCGCTCACGTCACATTCCGCCGCAGATTGATTGGTGTAACGTCTTGTATACAAAGCGTCACTGACAATCCTGTACACAGCGCTGAAACATTTAGTTATGCAGAAACGATTAAAATATAGTTCAAATATCGATACCAAATTAAAAGCTTCTGAGTATCGATATATCAATACTCGAGCATCGATGTGCACATCCCTACCTTGGGGTGATTACGTTATATTAAAGACACAGTAATAGCGTCAGATGCAGCAGATTGATTTTAAGGCACCAGGTTAAACTTTCTGGCACATTTACAGCACTCACAAGATTTACTAAGACCACCTCAAAGGATATTGGGGGTCGCGAGTCACTGGCTTTGTTATTTTGGGGGTCACGGGATGAAAAGTTTGAGAAGCCCTGATCTAATGGAACCTTATTTAAAATTTTCAGTAACACTTTACTTGAATGAATGAGACTTTGTGCATGCTTATGACAAGTGTTATTAAGTGTCATTCACTCAACTATGATATTTTAAATGCAAAGATGACATGGTTTGTTATGACAACTTGGTTTTTGTCTTTGTCATGACATTGTGATATTACCATAACAACAAAACTTGATGTAAATCTGTCATAAATATGATTGTCATGAAGCCATTATAAATATGTCATGGATTTGTAGTGGTACAAGCTGAATTTGTCATTAAAATGTCATTAAATATTAATGACGCTCTTATAAAATGAGTATTGACACTTTTAATAAGACATTTTAATGACAAATACAGTTTGTTCCACTGAAAACGTGATCAGAAAAATATTCATGACACAATAATAATGCACTCATAACAATTATGTTTATTGATTGTCATAACTTTCCCAGAGATGGGTTGCGGCTGGAAGGGCATCCGCTGCGTAAAAACGTGCTAGATAAGTTTGCGGTTCATTCCGCAGTGGCGACCCCTGATTAATAAAGGGACTAAGCCGAAAAAAAATGAATGATTGTCATAACAATGTCAATAAAATGACACTTAATAACAGTTGTCATAAGCATGCATAAAATAATGTCATGTCATGATTATAAAGGTTTAATGACAGTCTTATCAACACCCCTTCAAGTAAAAGTGCTACCAAATTTCAAGACGATGACAGATTTAGATAAAAAGATGTTAAGGAATAGAGTTTAAGCAGTAATTTTTCTCTGACCTCATTGCCGTAGATGCAGATGTGGTGGGTCGTGGTTAAAGCTTTGAACACCACCACCCAGCTGGCATTGGTGGATCTCTCAAATAGTGTGTCAGCCATCTGAGGGATGTTCACGTTTGTCTCGTTGGTGGTCGAGATCAGATCTGCACACAGAAACGCACACAGCTTTACCACCACAGTGCCATTCACTGCTATGGGGATGAAGGAGAGATTTATGATTATTGAGGCAGCAGACAGATTCTCAAGGGGAAAATTCATAACAGCAATTGCATTTAGGAAGCAAGAAACGGCTCCACAGAGACAAGCAACAAAATGACTGTGCATCTTTTTGCATGCGCATAACAAAAACCTGGAATTCACGAGGAGTGAAATGACAGAAATGTTATGGTCAGAAAACTGTGGTCATTCGATATTTTCTTTTCAGCAAAATTAGTGCAAATCAAATGTGTGTTGTGAGAATGTGGTTTGCTTTGATTTGGTTTAAAGTGGAAATCTAATGTTTAGAAACACACTGCACATGAATTGGGAAAGTACTCGCACTTGATGGGTTTAAAATAATGCCCTTACAAGAAAACAAACAAACAAACAAAAAGACATGAGTAAATTCTGGGTAAAATACATGTCAGCTTAAAACTGGATAAAACATGTCTGTTGTCACATTTTAAAAGGAAAGGTTTTGACTATTTGACTAAGTTAAGTCGTTTTTGGTGATGGCAGCTTAAAGACGACTCTCATATGGAGAATAAAGGCCGAATCCCTATTCTACTCCTTACCCCAGGGGTGGGCAAACTCGGTCCTGGAGGGCCGGTGTCCTGCATAGTTTAGCTCCAACTCTAATCAAACACACCTGAACATGCTAATCAGTGTCTCCAAGATCACTAATTATCTATAAGCAGGTGTGTTTGATCAGAGTTGGAGCTAAACTGTGCAGGACACCGGCCCTCCAGGACAGAGTTTGCCCATCCCTGCCTTAGCCCTTCCCCTTACCCCTACCCCTCATTTTTCGCGTTTACATCGAGGGGTTGGGGTGTCCCAATTCTCTTTAGCTTGAAGACGTAGGGCTAAGGGTAAGGGGTGAATAGCCCTTCGATTGAAGATTTTTCAGGACCACACTCGAAACCAAGGGGTAAGAAAATTTCCCAGAATACACCAGCCACAGCGGCAGTATTGCTGAACCCGGAAGTAAGAAAATCCACAAATTAGTATTTTTTTTTGTCATTATTACAAATTTTTACGACAAACAAACATACGTTTTAATATATTCATAACCGCATTCGTGTTTTACCGTCATGCTTTTATAAAAAAACGCAAGAAAAAAAACCTAAACTTCGCAATCTATAATCCATAATAATAACTCCTGTACAGCAGTCCCACAACATTCTGACACTCGATGACGCTCGAATACCCTGTCAGAAAAGTCTAGTGGCTGGGAATGAGCTTTTCACAGTGTCTGCCATAATGTTAGTGTTGTTTTCGTGTGTTTACATAGATGAATATGACCACGGTGTAAATGCACAGTACAGTTACGATCTTATTGCCACATTAGATTGTTATGATAACATGATATATGCCTTCAGTGATTTCCTGAAGATAAATACCAAAAAACTGGAATAACTACAGCAGTCGCGATCGTCTGATCTCATATGAAGCAAAAGATCGCGATGACATATGATGACGTGTGCAGGTGCTGTAGTGCTGACCCAATTCTTAGGGGTAAATTTTGAAGCCCTTCCCATTAACTCTCGGTTGTAAGGGCGAAGGGGTAGGGGTACAAAAATAGAATTGGGATTGCTCCGAAGTCACATGCATTGCTCAGGTGTGAGTATTTTTTTTCACAGACTTCAACGAGTGTAAAAATCTTGATGATTCTGTGTGTCTCGTGTATCAAATCTGATTTTGATTTAGTATTTTCTATTGGATTGGAGCTTGATTTTCTTTCTCTAAAAAGCATTTGAGAGTTTTCCTGGCTGTGTTTTGGATTTTTGTCTTGCTGAAATGTCCACTCTGGTTCATCTTCGTCATCCTGCTAATGTAGATGTTGGACTGAAGCAGCTAATATTAGTTTACACTGAGGAAGGGCAGAGGGTTGCTGAAGAACTACTGAGAGATTTCAGCTGCTGTCTGGGCTTTCACTGCCTTTCTTCATGTGTTCAATACTTTTTCCATGTGTCATTTCATTTTATTACACATAACTTAATTTGTAAAATAATTAGATTTGTTTTCATGTCATATATGTATTTCTTTGGTTGTTACCAACATCTGGTGAAAATTTCAAGTCAGCGGCACCTTTAGAAATATGTTTTCTGAGAAAAATGGTGACATGTTCAATACCTATTATTAGTATATCTTTACACCTTGCCAATATAATTTGCACCACTATTAGCAACTCTTTTAACAATTTGAAATTTACTACAAATTTATATATAAAGTTGAAGTCAGAAATTTTAGCCCCCCTGTTTATTTTTTTCCCAATTTCTGTTTAATGGAGAGAAGATTTTTTTCAACTCATTTCTAATCATAATAGTATTAATAACTCATCTCTAATAACTGATTTATTTTATCTTTGCCATGATGACAGTAAATAATATTTCACTAGATATTTTTCAAGACACTTCTATAAAGCTTAAAGTGACATTTAAAGGCTTAACTAGGGTAATTAGGTTAACTAGGCAGGTTAGGGGAATTAGGCAAGTTATTGTATAACAATGGTTTGTTCTGTAGACAATCGGAAAAAAAAATAGCTTAAAGGGGCTGATAATTTTGTCCTTAAAATGGTGATTAATAAATTAAAAACTGCTTTTTTTCTAAAAAAATAATTCTGCTAATAATTCTGACTTCAACTGTTTTTCAACTGTTATTATATATAATAATATATATATATATATAATTGATTTTAATAAGTAGGGGTAAGAATAAGTATATTATTTCTGTTACGCTAAATGATTTTTTATTTCCCACATAATTTGATTTGTTTTATTTTCTTGGTTTATTTGAAAGTTCATTCATTTTCCTTTGGCTTAGTCCCTTATTATCAGGGGTCGCCACAGCAGAATGAACCGCCAATTTATCCAGCATATGTTTTACACAGCGGATGCCCTTCCAGCTGCAACCCAGTACTGGGAAACATCCATACACACTCATACACTACAGCCAATTTAGTTTATTCAACTCACCTATAGCGCATGTGTTTGGACTGTGGGGGAACTAGAGCACCCGGAGACAACCCACACTAACAGGGAGAGAACATGCAAACTCCACACAGAAATGCCAACTGACCCAGCAGGGACTTGAACCAGCGACCTTCTTGCTGTAAGGCAACAGTGCTAACCACTGAGCCACCGTGCTGCCCTTATTTGAAAGTTTATTTTTTAAAATGCGGTCTGTGTATGCAAAATAACTTTTGTACATTTAATTGACAAAAACCAAGCAAAACTGTAATGCAAATAATTTTTTTTTGTAAACTAAAATCAGCATCAAAGGCAAAAACAAATCTCAAAAGTCCTAAAATGAGTTTCATTTTCTTTAAACAATTTATAACTTATTTCTACCACATAACCATGAGATGCTCATAATAGACTTTCCTGTAGAAGGTTGTCTTAAATACCATATAAAGTTGCCAATATGGTAGTCATGGCTGCTAGAAAGCACACTGCAGTGGAGTTAAGAAGCCAAGAATAGTCCAGATTAGCACACATTGAGCGCACAGTGTGTTACCACCAGTGCAATGTGTTGCTACAGTATGTAACATTTCCATATATTGAAGCGTATGGCACAGTATGTGGGTACATATGTAGGTTATCAATATGTGAGCAGGTGCAGCTCGTTGGGATTATGGAAATGCTCAAGGCATGCTTCATGTGACCGGATTACAGACAGTGTGAATACAGACACACACATACACATGTAAGCACATGACTACACTCTCAGCCAATCGGATGATTTACTACATGATGCAAGATCATCCAAAACAACTGAGCTATATATAACACAGAACATGCATTTGAATGAACTCCAGTCAGTCAACACTTTTTAATGTTGATTATTAATATTTAACACATTTAGGACACGTTTAAGAATCAAACTCTCACAACTTTAAGTCATAGCCAATTCCATCTATTCATCTCCCAAGTGAAGACCCTCTTGTGCAGAATGATACCATGTCATCATGATGTCACTCACTCCTCCCCCCCATCCCCATAATCTACTTCAGTTTCCATGACAACCACACCACCACCCCTCACGCCTTCCAATTCAACAGACAAATGACTGGAGTAAAAACTCGTACACATTTCATGCATCAGAAATCTCACAAGATTCGAATATCGATAACATAAAGGTGCATGTTAGTATCTAAATATTTGTATTTTCTTTAAAGCATTAATAAAAATAAATAAATATCTAAATGTTTGACAAGGTACACTATTGTACTTTTAAGCTACTAATGTGCACCTGCAAGTTACAAATAGGAAAAAGGCACATCTCCAGTGGCAGCTTTTGGTCCCTTATATCTAGTGTAAAAAAATAAGTAAAGTGATATGCAGGCCAACAGGTCTGTCCCGAACTCATTTATGAATCTATAGATCTGGCAGGAAGCTAAAGTTGGCATCTTAAGCTCAAAGTGTGATTCCCTGGCTTTTAAATCCTCCGCATGCATACCAGTGTCCTCACCTTTGGCTTTGTAAATAATACATGCATGCTTTGGCTGATCGATTTATAATTCAGAAGGCCTTCTCCTGCAGGACACAGAGCTCCAGGCGGCACGAAGATGCTTTTGTAGCCTGTGTCCTGTCTAAATGCAGTTGATTTCCTTGTGTCTTCTATGTTTGTGTGTGTTATCCTCTCTATTTCACACAAGTCCCCCACATAAAGGCACTTCAGGGGTATGTTCTGATGTATTTGCTTTAGTAAATTCAGTGAACCACACACTGCTGCTTAACCTATATTTAAAAATCCATCTTATAAGGTGGAATTGCAACTACAAAGCAGTATAAAGCATGCATAATGCAGAGCGTTTCTGTGTTAATTGCACGGTAAACACCGCTTTATTGTAGCATGTGTGGTGCTGAAGTGGACAGCGCCAGGGCGAGGAATGAATGAATGAATGCATGCTGAAGGAGAGTCAGAAATATCAGACTTACACTCCAGGTGCTTCTTCTTGGGCGCCATCACCTCGTGCGTGGTGGCTTTGCAAACGGCACGAGCCACATCGGAGCCGGTGAGCTGGTACTGCGCCGCGGCTATGCGATCCGTCAGTGTCTGTCCCGACATTTTCTCCCGGTAGCTTCGACAACCACCTCAAGAATCAACTTCAGGGGGAAGGACAGCCCAAATGCATATGAAATTAGCCGACAAAAAAGCGGGACGGAATCCAAGGTGGATTTGTAGAAACCGACAATGTCAATACTATCTCCTTTCGTTGTCCAACGAACGCGTATTTAGTTTTGTACTATAAAATGCGCTCGGTGTAGGCTTGTTTTGTACATGGGTTGGTTTCAGCACCCTGGATAATGCCACTATTACGTAACGCCCTACGCCGAGCTATTTTTTTTTTACTCTCGTGGGAAATAAATAATCAAATGAAGACGTAAAACTGTCAGCGTCGATTATGATATGTACAAAACACACATCTAATCGAAACGACACGACGTTTTGTGTTTATTATTATTATGTTTTAATTAAATTAATCAAACAAACGCATAATAAAAATGCTCCGTTGATTAAAACCTGATCGGGATTCCGGTGATATTCGGTCGCAGCCCGTGTGTCCTTCCCGTCCGGTCAGATGATGATGGGGATGATGACGCGTCTCTTTCAGGCCTTTTTAACGGCGAGACTATAAAACGACGGTATATTTTCACGTTTCAAACCTATATCGTGAATATATTAAATATTTAGTCGCTTATTTTCTTGGTAATGCAGGTTACAGTCCTGCCTTGTCGGTGGACCTGGTCAGGTGACGCATAACGGGCTCTTAAAGGGAAGCGCGTCACACACTGTCACGCGCCTTTAAGGGGTCTCTGCGCGTTCACGGTTCATCTGTCTGCATTCTGCTCCCTGAACGCAGAGGTAGATTCTCAGTCACGAGCGTTCATTATTTAGATGCTCGAGTAGTTTGTCTGGGGATATGTTTTACGGGTTTCTCGTGCTTTGATGCTTTTATATGTGCATTGGTCAATAACATGTTTTTCCTTGAAATTATGGATGCGGAATAGGCAATAGCGTGATGCTCTGCATGTCAAAATATAATCTACACCTCTAATGACTGAATGTAAAGACATTAGCTTCATCATTCGTCCACTAGATGGAGGCACTTCAACACTATTGGCTTTTATCTAATTATAGAATAATAGATTTTCAACTTATTTACCAAAGAGTCTATAGTGTCAGTAAAAATCATGACTGATTTAATTTTTCAGATGATATTTGAATAAAACAAAGACATATTCAGTAGTGAACATATTATTTTTTATTTTGCATAATTTATAATTGCTAGCTTATTTTTGTCAAAGTATGCAACTCCCATTTTTGACACAAGTGAAAATGTGTGTTTTTTAATTCTAATTTTTTTTTAATTAAGTTCACTGAGTTATGACCTCTGCTGATGAACTTGTGCAGTGTGTATTATTTATACAGAATGTATTAAAAACAAAACGAAATATAAAGATTTGTTGGTTAATTCAGTAGTTGTTTCCGGTAGTGTTCATGCAAAGTATTTTCTTGAAAGCTTTAATATTCATGTTTTTTAATTGTTTCATATACACTGTTTTTGAGTTAATTTTTGTTCACAATAGAAATATATTCAGTTGAAGTCAGAATTATTAGCCCCCCTGAATTATTCGCACCCCTGTTTATTTTTCCCCCCAAATTCTGTTTAATGGAGAGAAGATTTTTTTAACTTATTTCTAAACATAATAGTTTTAATAACTCACCTCTAATAGCTGATTTATTTTATCTTTGTCATGATGACAGTAAATATTATTTGACTAAATATTTTTCAAGACACTTCTCCACAGCTTAAAGTGACATTTAAAGGCTTAACTAGGTTAATTAGGTAAACTAGGCAGGTTAGGGTAATTAGGCAAGTTATTGTATATTGATGGTTTGTTCTGTAGACTATCGGGGGAAAAAATAGCTTAAAGGGGCTAATAATTTTGACCCTAAAATGGTTCTTAAAAAATTAAAAACTGCTTTTATTCTAGCCGAAATAAAACAAATAAGACTTTTTCAGAAAGAAAAAATATTACCAGACATACTGTGACAATGTCCTTGCTTTGTTAAGCATCATTTGGGAAATATTTAAAAAAGAAAAAAATATTGACTTTAACTGTATATATATGACATATCTTGATTTGCTTATGTTCTTATAAAGTCATGCTAACTATAAAACTTATCGCTTCAATATAATTATGAAAGAAAAATATGCAAAATATTCCAGATGTATTATAATATTCTTTTTCAGTCCAACAATTAAAATGCAAATCTTGCCACTAATAAAACAGACATATTCAGTATAGTGAAGATATTACATTTATTTTGCATAACTTCTAATTGCCAGCTTAATTTTGTCCAAGTATGCCATTTTTGACACTATTGTCGAAGTCATATTTTTTCATTTTTAGTTTTTATTGGGTTGACTAGATTACAACCTCTGCCGATGAACTTATGCAGTGTGAACATAAAAAACAAAACAAAATATAAAGATTTGTGGGTTTATTCAGTAGTTATTTCCGATATTGTCCATGCAAAATACATTGTATTTGATATCATTTTTGTGTTCACAATTGAAACCTATATAATACATATGGCATATACTGATTTGCTTATATGTTCTTATTGTAAAGTCATGCTAACTATAAAGCGAAGCTCGTCAATATAATTATGAAAGAAAAATATGCAAATATGCCCGGTGTATTGTGATTATACTTTTTTTAGTCCAGCAATTAAAACAGACACATTCAGTATAGTCAAAATATTACATTTATTCTGTATAGCTTCTAATTGCTAGTTTAATTTTTATGCAATTTACAAGTATGCATTTTTTGTATGCAAGTTTTTATGGATTGTTTTACATACACTTTTGGCTGTTTGAGTTCAGTTTTGTGTTCACAATTGAAACCTCTATAATATAAATGCTTATATGTTCTTATTGTAAAGTCATGCTAATAAAACTTAGCTCTTCAATAAATATGAAAGAAAAATCTGCAAAATATGCCTGGTGTATTATAATATTCCTTTTCAGTCCAACAATTACAATGCACATCTTGCCAGTAATAAAACAGACATATTCTGTATAGAGAAGATATTACATTTATTCTGCGTCTAATTGCCAGCTTAATATTTTATGCAATTGTTATGCAGTTTACAAGTATGCATTTTTTGTATGCAAGTTTTTTTATTGGGTTGGGTTGTTTCACATACACTTTTGGCTGTTCACAATTGAAACCTCTATAATATATGTGCTTATATGTTCTTATTGTAAAGTCATGCTAACTATAAAACTTAGCTCTTCAATATAATCATGAAAGAAAAATATGCAAAATATGCCAGGTGTTTAATAATATTCTTTTTCAGTCCAACAGAACAATGCACATCTTGCCTCTTTAAACAATTATGGCCCATATATGCTTACTATTTTAGTACATTTTTGTCAGCTCAGTTCTTGAAAGCTGTGTTCACATTTCAACCCCTCTCCTGACTTTCTGCTGACGCTGTTTCTTCAGATAGTCGACCGGGGTCACATGTCTCCTTATTTCTGTCCTTCAGCTCCTGAAATATCCTACTACAGCTTTCGACGCTTTGCTTCAGCTCCCACAAGTCTTTCTGAACTTCCTCTAAGATGTCAAGTTTTGACAATTTTCTGTCTATCGAGGCCAAATGACTCTCTGTGATTCCCGAACTTTCTCGGCTGATTCTTGGATTCATAGTGCTGCATTGATTCTCCTGCCACACCATCTCAAAATATGAGTCTATAAATGCCTCCAGCTCCTCTATGTTGCTGTGACCCCATTGGTCGATTAGCTTCTGCAGGCTCTCCGATTGGACGAAATCCATAAAAGCTTTCTCTTTTGCTGTTTGAGCTGTGTAAGGCGTATTTCTGTGCAAATATGAAAGTGGCGGCACATAAAACCTTTCCTCCAGTGATTCGTTCCTGAATAATTGTCGTATGCTCATTGATTGTTGAGTTAGTGAACTACGTTCAGGCACATTCATCCATGGTTCATTTGTGTGCAACCATTCAGAGGCGTTGAGCATCACTACTAGTCTTGGATGAAGGTTTCTGGGTAATGATGATGTGCTGTCAGATAGTCGGACACTTCTGCAGGCCAGGGTTTTATTTTGTGAAAGACTGTCTGTGATTGTAGTTCTCGCATCAGTGGATGTAGATGGGAGCGATCCAATCATTTGAGGATGTTTTTCAATGTCAGGATCACCTGTGATCATAAAATAAGAGAATTGTGAGATAGAAAAGTTTCATTTCAAGTCATAAAGTTTGAATAGACATAAATTTGAAACAACAACAGAAGAGTCAGAATTGTGAGCGAGAGTGCTCAATATAATTGAGGACACCCCATTTTGCAAATGAATATTATTATCAATTTCTCAGTGAATATAGGTCATATATTTTGGTGCATTTAAACAAAACAGATATTTTTATTAAAATAATATTTTAGTCACAGAACATCTTTAGAAATGGAAAGATAATACATTTAAATTCATGTGAAATATTGGGGGGGGGGATTTATTTTCTTTTGTGTCTCTTAAATTTTGCTCTTTTTAAAAAAATATGAATTTATATGAGAGGTTTGTGAAGGGTGTACTCATATACAGTTGAAGTCAGAATTATTAACCCCCCTGAAGTATTAGCCCCCATTAAAATTTTCCCCCAATTTCTGTTTAACGGTAAGAGATTTTTTTAACACATTTGTAAACATGATAGTTTTAATAACTCATCTCTAATAACTGATTTATTTTATCTTTGCCATGATGACAGTAAATAATATTTGACTAGATATTTTTCAAGACACTTTCTTACACCTTAAAGTGACATTTAAAGGCTTAACTAGGTTAATTAGTTTAACTAGACAGGTTTATAATGATGGTTTGTTCTGTAGACTATTGAAATGACCTTAAAATGTTTTTTAAAATTAAAACTGTATTTATTCTTGCCGAAATAAAACAAATAAGACTTTCTCCAGAAGAAAAAATATCAGACATACTGTAAAAATTTCCTTGCTCTGTTAAACATCATTTGGGAAATATTTAAAAAAGAACAAAAAATTCAAAGGGGGGCTAAATAATTCTGACTTCAGCTGTATGTTGAGCAATGATAAATTATTGCAATTGCGAGTTTATAAAGTATAAATTGTATAAACTCTGAGGGAAAACAAAGTCTAGATTGTGAGAGATAAGCGTGCTATAGTTATAAATGTTTGAGCTTAGAGATAAGTATGCAATTACAAGAAAGTCTAGGTTGTGAGATATAAACTTGCTACTATACTTTGATTGAAGAGAAAACGTGCATTATAATGTTTAATATAACTTTTAATAGGAAAAAAGGGACTTGTGAGATATTAATATGCAACTTTAAGTTATAAAAAATTTGCATTAAGAAACCAGCTCACAAATAAAATATAAAGTATGAATTAAGATTTTTAAAAAAACATACCGTTGTGGATAATAAGGTTAAAAATAAGAGTTTTTACAATTCTGATAAAGAAAGATTATGATGTATGTACATAACTTGCAATTCTGAAAATAATTTAATAAATTAATGGTAAAAAATGAATCTATAAAGTTAGACTGAGAGATAAAATGTATAAATTCTGAGGAAAAAGCAATAAATGCAATAAATGCAATAAATGTTTAACCTGAGACGTAAAATTGAAATTGCAAGAAATAAAGTCTAGATTGTGAGATATAAACTTGCAACTATACTTTACGTGAAAAAAATGTGCATTATAATGTTCAATATTCTGAGAAAAAAAGTGAATTGTGAGATATTATTATGCAATTTTAAGTTATATAAAATCTGCATTAAGAAGCAAACTCACAAATAAAATATAAAAAATGAAAATGAGATTTAAAAAACATACCATTGTGGATTATAAAGTTAAAAATAAGAGTTTTTCCAATTCTGATAAAGAAAGATTATGATGTATAAACCTGCAATTCTGAAAATGATTTCATAAATTAATGGCAAAATAAATGTTTTATAGAATTAAGAGATACTGTATAGATTCTGAGGAAAAAGTCTGAATAGTAAGATGCAATAAATGTTAGAGCTGAGAGATAAAATTGCAATTGCAAGAAATAAAGTCAAGATTGTGAGATATAGCAACTATACTTTAAACGAAAAAAACATGCATTATAATGTTTAATGTTCTAAGAAAAAAGTGAATTGTGAGATATTAATATGCAATTTTAAGTTATATAAAATCTGCATTAAGAAGCAAACTCACAAATAAAATATAAACAATCTGAATTGATATTAAAAAAAACATACCATTGTGGATTATAAAGTTCTGATAAGCAAAGTCTAGATTATGATGTTTAAACTTGCAATATAACACACACAAAAAGTAATGGTAAAAATTGTCCCGCTCACCAAGATGGATGTTAGACTTTCTAAAAGTGCTCATTTGCACTTTGCCAGTATGGGCTTTTCCACTGAATGGCAATGCTTCATGTATTATAGGTCGTTCAATATTCCCTTGATTTACACGGCTGTTGATCATCTGCTCGAGCACCATCTCCTCTATCTTCCGCATCAGTTCTGAAACCTGAGCATCATTGTGCTTGTTCTTGTTGTTGAACACCTGATATCTATTTCCACATTTCTCCACCAGCGCATGCAGTGCATCTCCTTCACTTTCGATATACTGCTCCACGCTAACATCACCAAGCCAGTCTCCATTTGTGAACAACACAAGAGTGCTGCTCCATGCTTTCCCTAATGCATGCAAATGTTTCTCAGCTGCTTTCAGCTTTTGCAGCGTAAATGAGGAACTTGCATTGACAACCAGCAGGAGGATGCAGATCCCATTGGCTGAACCAGAAACCCAGTCACTGTGAAGCTGCCTGCTGAACTCTGCTGGATCTGAACATTCAGTCGCCCAGCCTGGTGTGTCTATAACCTCAACCTTTGTCTCGTTAAATATAACAGAAGCTCTAATGGGGTTTTGGCTGTCAGCCGCTTGTTCATCATTTCCCAAAATGCAGCTTGCAGAAGATGTTTTTCCAGAGTGTTTGGTGCCCAAGAGAATCACTCGTACAGCTGAGGGCAGTTCAACCTGCTCTGATAAGAGAAACAGAAAATGCATCAATCATTTCTGTCATTTACTGACCCTCATGTCTGTTCTAAACTTCTTTAAAATACAGTAATACAATACTTCAAATAGTAGTGTAATACAATAATAAATACAATACTTCTTTTAAAAAATACAATACTTAATACATTAATAAATAGTACTTAATACGATACAGTTACGATTACTTAATTGAATTAAGGCAACGAGTTTGCATAATTCAATTAAGTAAATCTACACTGTAAAAAGCAATAGCTGTTCCCGCTAATAAAATTAAGTGCAGTTAACTTATTATGAATTAGTTTGTTCACCCTAACAATATTTAAACAAGCAATCCCAACTTTTCAGCACATTAAGTTGTTAAACTTAATAGAGTCAAGTAATCTTGACTTACAATAATATGTATTTACAATAAGTTGGCGGTTCATTCCACTGTGGTGACCCCTGATTAATAAAGGGACTAATGACTAAAGAAAACGAATAAATGAATGAACTTTTGAGTGGTCATTGTACAATATTTAGACAATAAAAATGTTTTAGAAGTGTAGGTATTGGTTTTTGTCTTTACTTAAAGGGCACCTATGGTGAAAAATCTACTTTTCTGTTTGGACAGACATATGTGTAGGTATAGTGTTTAGACCGTCATATTGGGGTGATATAAACACACTCAGTCCTTTTTTTTTCAATTTAACAACATAAAAACGGTGGACCAATTGGAGCGGTTTTGAGATCGACCGCAACTTGACGTAGGAGTGCGGTCCCCCCCGCCCACCAATATTGATTGACAGGTGCCCATTACCATATGCTCAGTTTGTTTTCACGTCCGCCATTTTCAGAGTGTGAGTCAAAGCGACGTCACCAAAGAAACACCCTTGCTCTATTTTTAGATGTAAGGCTCATTGGGCTCAACATTCACCAAGTTATCACTCTCCTCGGCGCCAGTGTTTGCGAGTTTTGGTGGGTTTGCATACATGTGTACTTTTCATTGCGTCTTTCTTAAACTTCAGCGGTTTGCATTTTCCGCGGTCACAGAAGCTCCCTGTTATCTTAGGTGCATCTGGAAAGTAGCGCGTTGCCTCACGTGCGCGTCCCTCCATTGGAAATAACGAACTAACGACGCGCAGCACCATGCATTTCGCGTTGTCGCGGATGAAAGTGAGGACCGGGGGGTTCGCTCACTATTCTGCCGCCTCGGTCTCCTCTATGGACGTGCTGGCCCTGCTCAGGACACTTCATATTTCTGCCGCGCCACAGAGCGTTATCTGAATAGTTTCATTTTAAATAACATGCAAATGTGCGCGTCTGGTGTGCCGTGTCGTGGCTCTGAGCGGCGCATCCGGTGTATGACGCCCTTTAGTTATAGCCTCAAGCAGGTCGTACAGCAGAAGCGCCGCTCGGCAACAAGCAGCGTCGCGCCACGCAGAAATCTAAACATAAGTTTCTATCAGGTGACAGCAGGTGATGCCCTTCAGTCAAAGTTAATTCAGTGTGCTTGGTTATTAGTCTCGGTGTAGGCTACAAGCTCGGAGCTTTAAACTAGCACACAGTTGGCTGTAAAACTATACAAAGACACAAGTGATTTTGTAGTCTCTGCTTGGTCTGTGTCCAAGTCGTACATGTACAGCTGAATGCTGGTCCTTTCACTCATGTTGCTTCTCTCTGTCTGCCTGTCTGTTGCCATACACAAAGAGGGGAGCTCTTGGCTCCGCCCCCTTGTTAAGTTGGGCGGGAAGTCGAAACTAATTTTCATGCGAAGCAACACGCCCCTAAAACAACAAACTGTGTACACGCCCCCAAAATGGCACATTTTAACACATCATAATAAAAAAATCTGAATTGTGTTTTGAACTGAACCTAAACTGGCACACATATTAATATTACATCTTAAAAAAGGGGTAAAATAGGTGCCCTTTAAATGTTTTAGTTCAGCCTACTTGATCATTTTAAGGCTTCCTAACAATTTTCTAGTAATGTAAACACTAATAAGACTTTAACACAACTAATTATTTTGAGTAAACGGTACTGAAGTTTACTTTATTAAGAAGTTATAAATACAAACTGTTTTAAGTTAAGCTCACTTAAAATTATTACACTACTTTAAGGCAATCGGTTTGCTTAATTTTTCTAAGTAAGGTCAACTTAATACATTTTACGGCGTATAACAAATGACTTTTTACAGTGTACATCAAGCTTGAATTGAGGATGACTGAATGGTTTTCATTTCAATTAAATCACACTCCATCTTTATAATCAGTATATATTTTTTGATTTCCCATTGATGGGTTGCAGCTGGAAGGGCATCCTCTGCGTAAAACATGTGCTGGATATGTTGGCGGTTCCTTCCACTGTGGCGACCCCAGATTAATAAAACGACTAAGCCGAAAAAAAATGAATGAATATATTTTTAGAAGATGCCAGAAAATGTTCTTGACTTACTCTTGAAATCCCTTAAGTTTTCTTTTCTCCTTCTCACCTCTACTTGCCGCATATTCGCCCTTTCTCCCTCTACTTTCCGTTTTCTCTTAATCACCTCAAAAAGCCTCTCATCTGTTTTAAAGTGGCTCACAGTGTTTCCAACTATCATCTCCTCTATCTTCTCCAGCAGCTCTGTGATCTGAAACACATTCCCCAGACTCTTGTTGTTCAGCACATGATAGCGATTTCCACATTTCTCCACGAGCCACTGGAGGGGTTTTCCTTCACTTTCAATGTAATTCTCTATGGTGGTTTCTCCAAGCCAGTCTCCAAAGCTGAACAGCACCATAGAGTGGCTCCAGATGTCCCTGCTTATAAGCTCTACATGCTCTTCAATGGCTCTTCTGTAGGTCTCAGTGAATGATCTGTCCACCCGCACCACCAGAAGAAAAGCGTGAGGACCAGGCGGACACAAATACACACTCTTGGCTATTTCCTCTTTATCAAATGCTGAAGAATCCTCCATAAAGAAGTTCATCCACCAGCCGGGTGTATCGACCACTGTGACTTTTCTTACTGCAGATGTCAATGTTCTGCATTGCGTGGTTCGCTTCTTTGCTATAAAGCTTACTTCACTTCCTGCTGCTAGGATGCTGTTTCCTGTCGAGCTCTTCCCTGAGCCTTTTGCTCCAAGCAGGATGAGTCTTATGCTTTTTTGAGGAGATGAGTGCCCTGAGAAGAGAAGGAAAAATTAATTATTAAAGGGATAGTTCACCCAAAAAAAAAAACGTACTCACTATTTGTTCACCCTCAAGTGTTTTTTTTTTCTGTCAAAGACAAAAGAAGATATTTTGATAAATGTTGGACTCCGGTAAGCATTGACATTAATATAAATATTATAAGTCAATGGCTACATGTGTCCAAAACTCTTCAAATTGTTTTGTTCTCTGTTTAACAGAGGAAAGAATCTCAAATAGGATTGTGACAAGTGGATAATGAGTAAATGATGACATAATTGACAGTTTTGGGTCAACTATCCCTTTAATTATTACAAAAAAATGTCACAATTTAAGTACACCTCTTGTTCAACTGCTTGATATCTAATCAGCTAAAAAACTGGCTGAAATTCAGAGCCTTTGCATATCATTTATTATATATATCCTTTGCTTTTATATAATGTAATTCTATTGTATCATCTGTTTTATTTATGTGTGCGTTTTTCTGATGTGTTGCTTGCTTGTAATGTGCATTGAGAAAGTAACTTTTAAAGGGTGCTATACAGCATACATGTATTATTATTTATTTATGTCAAGCATCAGAATGGGTCAGAAAGGCAATGTTTGGTAGCCGATGGGCCGGTCTGAATATCTCTGAAACTGCTGATGACTTTAACTTTAACTTTTTAGGATTTACTAATAAATAATTGGTCAAAAAAAGGGAAAATATCTCTTTTGTGTAGTGTATTGTAGTGTAGTGTGCATGTGTGTGCCGGTGTTTTGTGTGGTGTAAAGATGGTTTTATAGCTGATGGGTCAAAGTTGAACCCTAAGATGGTCTTTGTACCCTAAATGTGTACAGACTTAAAGAAAATAGAAAGCGATTTATTTTTTTATAATGTTGGGGTCATTTTAGGAAAAGTCATGAGACTTCAAGATTTAAAATAACATCATTTAAATTTTTCTGTTGTTAAAATGGTCATTTTTGACTTAAGTGTCAGATTAAATCAACATTTGTACTTTAATTTTAATGGTCATTGTGTACTTACTATATAACGATCTTTGTACCCTAAACAGCCTTTATCAAAAAAGAAAGTGATTTATATATATATATATATATATATATATATATATATATATATATATATATATATATATATATATATATATATATATATATATATATATATATATATATATATATATACAGTTGAAGTCAGAATTATTAGCCCCCTTTTGAAATATTTCCCAAATGATGTTTAACAGAGCAGGGAAATTTTCACAGTATGTCTGATAATATTTTTTCTTCTGACGAAAGTCTTATTTGTTTTATTTTGGCTAGAATAAAAGCAGTTTTTAATTTTTTAAAAGCCATTTTATTAGCCCATTTAAGCTAATTTTTTTTCGATAGTCTACAGAACAAACCATCGTTATACAATAACTTGCCTAATTACCCTAACCTGCCTAGTTAACCTAATTACCCTAGTTAAGCCTTTAAATGTCACTTTAAACTGTATAGAAGTGTCTTGAAAAATATCTAGTCAAATATTATTTACTGTCATCATGACAAAGATAAAATAATTATTAGAAATGAGTTATTAAAACTATTATGATTAGAAATGTGTTGAGAAAATCTGCTCTCTGTTAAACATAAATTGGGAAAAAAAATAAACAGGGGTGCTAATAATTCAGGGGGCTAATAATTCAGGGGGGCTAATAATTCTGATTTCAACTGTATATAATGTTGGGGTCATTTTTTTAAAAAGGAATTAAACTTCAAGATGAACATCTGTGCTTAATATTAATGGTCATTAATGGTGTACTTATTTTACCACGATCTTCATACCAGAAATTTGTGTACAGCCTTCATCAAAATAGAAAGCGATTCATTTTTTTTATAATGTTAGGTCATTTTCATAATTTAAGTTTTTTTCTGCTGTTAATATGACCATTTTGACCATTTTGAAGTCAACAGGAGGATTAAATCAACATTTTTACTTAATATTAATGCTCATTGTGTACTTACTATATTACCATCTTTGTACCCTAAACAGCCTTCATGAAAAAAGAAAGCATTTTTTTGTAATATATATATAATGTTGGGGTCATTTTAGAAAAAGTAATTAAACTTCAAGATGAACATTTTTGCTTTATATTAATGCTCATTGTGTACTTATTTTATTACGATCTTCGTACCGTAAATGTGTACAGCCTTCATGAAAATAGAAATCAATTTTTTTTTTTAAATAATGTTGGGTCATTTTAGAAAAAGTCCCCAAACGTCAAGATAAAAAAAAATCATACTTTAAGTTTTTTTCTGCTGTTAATATGATCATTTTTGACCCATAAGTCAACAGGAGGATTAAATCATCAAATATTAATGCTCATTGTGTATTGTGTTACCATCTTTGTACCCTAAACAGCCTTCATGAAAAAAGAAAGCAATTTTTTTCTTTTCTTTTTTTTTTTTAATAATGTTGGGGTCATTTTAGAAAAAGTAATTAAACTTCAAGATGAACATTTATGCTTAATATTAATGCTCATTGTGTTCTTATTTTATAATCCTCGTACCGTATATGTGTACAGCCTTTGTGAAAATAAAAAGCTATTTTTTTTTAATAGTGTTGTGGTCGTTTTAGAAAAAGTCATCAAACGGCAAGATAAAACAAAACATAATTGAAGTTTTTTCTGCTGTTAAAATTATCATTTTTGCTTTGTGTGTCAACAGGAGGATTAAATCAACGTTTGTACTTTAACATTAATGGTCATTGTGTACATATTTTATTACGATCTTTGTATCCTAAAGGTTTACAGCCTTCATGAAAATAGAAAGCGATTCTTTTTTTATAATGTTGGGGTCATTTTCATCATTTAATTTTTTTCTGCTGTTAATATGACCATTTTGACCCATAAGTCAACAGGAGGATTAAATCAACATTTATACTTAATATTAATGCTCATTGTGTACTTATTTTACAACTCACCCTTCATATTAGACCTCCGATCGAGCATCTCTATCAGTCTTTGTTGAGCCCTGAGCTCCACTTCTCTCTTCCTGTTCTCTATTTCCTCTAAACTCTTCACATCCATTTCGAAATGACGTCCTTTATTTTCTTCCACTAGTTTGTCGATTTTCTTAATCAGTTCCATTACTTTGGAAGTTTCCTGATCATCAAGAATGTGAAATCTTCCACTGCACTTCTTCAGGAGCCACTGCAGAGGTTTACCTGATGCCTCAACACTTTCAAATGATTTACTCCCTGCGTTTTTACCCTTTGTGAACACCACCATAGTGTGACCCCAAACCATCTCTCCAAGGAGCTGGAGATGCTCTTCAACAGCTCTCCTTCGCTTTTCTATGAACTCCGAGTCAGTTTTCACCACCAGCAGAAAGATGTGTGGTCCTGGCCGACTCAGAGAGACGCTGTACTTGATTTCTCTCTTGACCAGCTCTGGTGTGTCTTGTGCTGAATAGTCACACCACCAGCCGGGAGTATCCACCACTGTCACAATTCTGCCTTGATTTTCTGCTTTTCTTTTCAGGCATGTTGTTCTCTCATGGAGGATGAACTCTTCTTGGTTTAAGATGGCATTTCCCACTAGGCTCTTTCCAGAATTTCGACCTCCAAGGAGGATGATCCTCAAATCATGTTTCCCTTTAACTAAGAAAGAAAAGGGTTATGTATTGTCACTATTTTAGATCACACTTCAAAAAAATTTATTCTTGCTGCCTGTTCAAACTACTTATTTAAAATGAGCTGAAACAACCCAATTCTTTGGGGTTTGTTAGTGGACAACTTAATTGTTTTATGTTCAATCCACTCAAATTTGTTACAGTTACTTAATGTCGAGTTCAGACGGCATTATTTTAGCCCCGACTGTGACTCACCGACAGGTTTTGAGATAAAATGGCAAAGATAAAAGAAATCAGTGATTAGAAATTAATTATTAAAGCTATTGTGTTTAGAAATGTGTTGAAAAAATCTCTCAATTAAACAGAAATTAAAATATAAAAGAATTAACATTTAAACTATATCACTAATTATATAGTAGTATTTTGAGTAGTAAACTAGTATTTTGGACAATCAAAAGCTGAATAACATACCTTGATTCTGAGAAGTTCCTGTTAAAGCCATAATACGTGTTTGATCCCAATGATTAATATGCAAAACCTGAAACATCAGCATCAGCTCAGTCCTGTTGTCATCATTATTATTATTTTTCACAGCAGTGGAAAATGGACATTCAGTGGAAATGGACGACACTTCAGTGAATCATCGTTAGGTGTGTTTTGGAACGTCAGACTTTTCCCACAGGTCCAAAGTTTATATAGTAATAAACCAATCCCTCAAGTAAAATAGCAAAATGCCACTCCCTCATACATAACAGAGCTATATAATGCTGAGGTTATGCCTGCTTCTGTTTAGTCCGAGAGTTTTGAACATTGAATATTGCCCTTTAAAATACAAAAAGAGTCCATGAAAGAGGATTTTTTAATTGATATTGATTATTTACTATTGGGATATCAATACATTATGAATAAACAAACTGCACTTTCATCAGTTACATTTTTTTTATTACAGAAAGAGAGATTGATCATAAAGGGCAACGTTTATAAGTTAAATCCAAGAAGCAATCAGCAAACCTTGAGTGTTCTCCTCAAGCGAGTGACGAAATACAAACAGACAAACACAGATAACCTCACAGATAAGCTTGATCATGCTCTCTTTATAGATCAATCAGCTGAAGGAAAAAAACAAAACCCGAGTGAAGACGACTGGAGAGATTCATGTGAAGAGCTCAGAGAAAAGGAAGAAATACTGAGGGAAATACAGAGAGGGAAGCAAGAAAAGTCCATGGTAATTTAAAAAGGCATGTATTTAAAAAGTGGAAGGATAATGAAGCAGGTGGGAAGGTTTTATTAACGTTTTTCATTAATCTACATGCATGCAAACTGAGAGTTTTGAAACTGAACTGAAACATTACTATCTTTATTTAAAATATTGCTTGTGCTTGAATGGTAAAGTTAGTTATCTACATGAATCATGATGTCTTTAAAGGAATGACATGCTCATTATAGGGAGCATCTGATTGGACAATAATCTGTAGTGCAGGATGAGCCATCAGTGTTATTAATTTGTTTTTGTACTACACGTGCATCAAGATTGCCTGAAAGCTAAAGCCACAAACGTTTTCATTTTAATTTCATGACTTTTTCTTAAGGGCATCTGCTGCATACTTTTTCTGATTTCTGCTGATATAAATATTGCTTTAAACATTGTCCGGATATTTATAAAAACATATGCCAGAGTAGTTGGTGGTTCATTCCACTGTGGCGACCGCTGATAAATCAAAGACTAAGATCAATAAAAAATGAATGAGTGACTTTTTCTGATTTCTGCTGATGTAAAAATTGCTTTAAACACTGTCTGGATATTCATAAAACATATGCCAGAGTAGTTGGTGGTTCATTTCGCTGTGGTGACCGCTGATAAATTGAAGACTAAGCTGAAGGAAAATTAATGAGTAACCTTTTCTGGTTTCTGGTGATGTAAATATTGCTTTTAACATTGTCTGGATATTCATAAAACATATGCCAGAGTAGTTGGTGGTTCATTCCACTGTGGCGACCGCTGATAAATCGGAAACTAAGCTGAAGGAAAATGAATGAGTAACCTTTTCTGGTTTCTGGGGATGTAAATATTGCTTTAAACATTGTCTGGATATTCTTAAATCATATGCCAGAGTAGTTGGTGGTTCATTCTGCTGTGGCGAACGCTGATAAATCAGAGACTACTCTAAAGGAAATAAATGAGTGACCTTTTATTAGTTAATATAAATATTGCTTTAAACATGGACAAGATATTCAGTGCTATATAAATTATTATGTAAATGACAGTCATGTTGAAATAACATTAATTAATTTATTCATACATTCTGAATAATTTACAGCCAATGTGGGAATAACTTGTAGTCATGTAATCCTTTAAAATGTACATTTGATTTGATTTTGAACATTTTAATGTGTGATATAAGCTGATTACTTTCCCAGAGATGGGTTGCGGCTGGAAGGGCATCCGCTGCATAAAAATGTGCTGGATAAGTTGGCGGTTCATTCCGCTGTGGCGACCCCAGATTAATAAAGGGACTAAGCCGACAAGAAAATGAATGAATGAATAAGCTGATTACAATGACTTTATTTCGAATTTGATTATGTAGGTCAACACTGGCTATATTTCATATCATATAGCCTACAAAAGTTTGCGGTAAATGTGTTTATTTTTAAAGTTGTGAAGTAATTTAATGATCTTGGTTACTAAAGCAAGCTACTGTTTTCAGTACACAAAGTTCCGTGTGTTGCTTGTTGTTTTTCAGTTGTAGCTGTCTGTATATGAGTGGAAACTTGACCGCTACTATTTTAATCAATCTCATTAGATCAAATGTAGTGGGTGAGTTCAATTGCTATATCGGTTTGCTTCTAGTATTTTAAAAAGTTCTTCTCATCATGCATTACATAATTTTAAAATCGTGTCACGCGCTTTCCCGCTCTACTTCGCGCCTGCAGCAGCAGACCGGAAAGTGTCATCGCCCTGTTTCCCCGTGGTGACTGTCACTTCCGTACGATCCTATTAAGCAACACGCCGCTGCGCGACACTCTCACGTACACAGACACACACACTAAAGTCCAAACCACGTTTAAAAACCGGATTTATCACACCGAAATGCATATTAAGACAGGTAAGAGACGTCTTTAAAATACGTGTGACTTGTTTTGAGGTTTTAATGGCGGAAGTCTTTTGTACTGAAATTGTTTTGCGTCTGAGCGGGACGGATTGAGCTCGAGACTTACGAAACTTTTAATTCTGAGTGTTTCTGGATCTTTCCGATGTCACTATTATATTTCGCTGGTGTCATTTATGTTTTTAATAATCTGAAATCGTTAATATGTGCTCTTATTTTATTCGACGCCTCGGGTTTGGTCTGTTGGCCGGTGTAAAGGCGGTTGTTATGGGCGCTAAACACCCAAACACAAGCGGCCTGCTGCTAGCGTTAGCATCTCAACACGTAAATATCTGTAAATAAGCTGTAAATGACATTTAGACTTACATTTAACACTCTCATAGTGGTTTAGTTTTCAAAATGAGGTGTTATATCAATTCCATTATGTTAAAGTGTTTGCCAAAATCTCCGCGTTTGTATAGTAACGTATACAGACTAACGTTAGCAGTGAAAACTGCGTGAATCCATAGCAGTATGATGCGTTATTAATAAATGTTATTCATGAGAAGGCATATTTTCCAGATATGGTCTAGATTTTCCTCATCAGGCCTCTGAGTTTGCAGCTGTGAATGAGGCTCCGACTAGAAATTTCCAGTTGCGTCTTGCTATGGTTCATTGACTCAGGCTTAGCTTGGGGCATGTGCATTCACTTCTTCCTCGTGTCAAATGTTATTGTATACTATTTTGTATTTTTTAAATTGAAATGAATATGCTTGGAGGTGTTGATATGATTGGGAATGTTAAAGGGATAGTTCATTTAAAGATGAAAATTGACTGGATTGACTGTGTTTACAGTAAAATTTACTGAAGTGTTTCTTAACATTTGAGTTTCTGTATTGTGTTGAATAGTAAGGAAGTTTTTTTTAAAGAGAGTGGGAAACCTGTAACCATTGACTTCTATAGTAGGAAAAATAAATACTGTGGAATAGGCATGGCACGATAACCGTTTTCGAGGGATACCGCGGTTTGGAAAAGTCATGGTTTTAAAACCGCCAACATTTTCTGCTATAACGTTCCTAAGGTGTATATATAAGACATTTCTATTTACTTTTTTAAAATAGTTTTTTTAGGACTACAGTATCTGCAGCAAAAAAGATATCCAATGATGGTGTTGTACTGTTCCAAAATATTTAAAATGTTTCTCAAAATAATATATATTGGGTTCAAAGCGGAAAAAAAGTTGTTTTTTACCCAGACATTCAAAAAGAATATATTTTAGAGCAGTAATCACAATACCGTCAAACTGTGATATTTTTATCCAAGGTTATCATACCGTCAGAATCTTATACCGGCCCATGCCTATTGTGGAAATCAGTGTTTACAGCTTTCTAAAAATATTTTTTGTGTTAAAAGAGAGAAAATCTAACAGATTTAAGTCAAACGAAGGGTGAGTAAATGACAATGTTCAGTTTTGAGTGAACTATCCCTTTATTATTAGATTTGAATATTAAACTACACATTGACATGTTTTATGAATAAATAACAGTACATTGTATACATATTACAATAATAAATTTTGATTGAAGAGCACAAATCAGTCCAAGGCACTCGAAAAATGTGGAAAAAAATATTTAAACTTTTTAAATATTTTTCCACGTTTTTCGAGTGCCTTGGACTGAGTCTCTTATCCAAAGAGCACTGACACATGATTTAATCTCTTACCCAAAGTGCACCGACACATGATTTAATCTCTTACCCAAAGTGCACCGACACATTATTTAAGCTGCCCCTAAACACTTTTTGTTTGATTTTGAATCAATGTCGATTGTTTCTTTAGGTACCTGGGAGTCAAGCAATGCAGTGTGCGAGTCCGACCCCTTGTGTGATCCGGCCGTCCTAGTGTCACCCCCCAAACCAGAACCACAGATCCGCAACCGTCGCCTCTCCCCCGGCTCTGGCAGCTGTGGTGGGGGAGGAGGGGGCTGTTCATCTGCGATGGAGAAACGTCAAGCCTCACCAAGTAGCCCAGAAGGTTCCCTCAACGGGGTGGGCCACACCCATACCTTCACATCAAGCCGAGAGCGCCGCATCCAAAACAAATCCAGAAGTTTCCGTCGCGACGGTCTGAGAGTGGGGCCGCGCTCAGACGACAGACACTTCAGAAGCGGTCAGAAGGAGCGATGGGTAGACAACAGCCTGTCTTTGCTCAAACCTCCACCTGCTTTCCCTGTGAAAGACAGCCCTGCCAAACTGCAGCCGACTGTCAGCTACGCCTCCAAGGTAAAGGCAGGAGGAGGCTCTGCTGGGGCGGCAGAGGAGCCTCCTGGCATTGGGGTTTTGCTGCAGAACCAGTGGGGACTGAGCTTCATCAGTGATGGTCCAGAAGCAGACGCTCCACAAGAGAAGAGTCCAGATCTTCACCCGGTTGCTGGAGAGCTTACTGTAAAAGCTTCAGAGTCTCTGCCTGATCAGGTCCCGAGAGACTTCGAGAGTTCGCAGGAGCTGCTGCTCAGCTGTCGCCACCTGGAGGAAGCCTTGGAGTATCACACACAAGGTACAAGACTATAGTTTTATAAGCTGTAATTCCTGTTAATATCTAACCACACTACGCAGTCTTACCTCACTGTCATCGTTTTATTCCACAGAATGGAATGCAATATTATGGATGCAAAAACAAGGTTGGTGTCTGTTCGTTTTCATTAAGTAGTGGTTTACTGATATTGAATTGTTTGATAATCAGCGATGTTATCTCAGTATGTATGTTTATATAAATATAACACACACCTATATTTACTTATTAGTCTACTTATTTATATATCCACTATAAGTTTTTACTTGCTTTTTTCACAGTAGTTATGCTAAGTTACTAGATTACTTTTAAAAAAAATTTTATATATATATATATATATATATATATATTTCATGTAATATGTCAACCTTACCATGAAAAGAATTAATTTTTTACCAAAATACGGAAACCATTTCTACGTTTTTTTGTGTAAGCAAGTATTTTACGGTACTTTAGAAATGCTCAAAAATGTCTCTGTCAATGTTATCAAACTATTATATTTAGTTAACCAAAGTCACACAAGTGGTAATTTCACATCCATAACGAAGCTTTTTCCTCATAAATGCAAAAATATAAAATCAATAATTTTTGTTCTATAGAGAGAACACTTATGTTGATGAGCAATATTTCTTTTGGGTTGTGTAGTTTAATTCACAGAATTTTTACAAAGTATGTTGTATACTGCAAACTCACAGACATTTTTGGTCACATCCATAACGCATGTTTATTTTGCTCATTTAAAGTACAAGGCATGGTTACAATTTGATATTTTTCTGGTCCCCTTAACTCTGTGGTTAGTTGTTTTGCAAAATATAAACAGATGTTTAAATATAATGTTAACACATACTTTTTATGTGAATTTATACTTTGAGTTTTTACTGCAAATGTCACATCCATAACGCTGGAATTGCTCATATATATATATATATATATATATATACATACATACATACATACATAAATTATGGAAAACCCACTGAAAATTGTAATCAACAGTTCACTCTGTAATCTAGCAAATGTGTTAACTGGAAATCTTGTTTTCTCAAACCATAAAACTGCTATTTTAGTACATTTAATGATGAATATTGAGACAGTGCAGTTTAAAAGCCAAGGGTTTATAGTTTTAACTGCACTTCATCCACTTTGCGCAGACTGACTGTTGCAAGCAGAATGCATCTGATTTTATTTTAGACAGAACTGTCAAACTCGGAGTGGAAAAGCATGAAAAAAAGCATGCTGAGACACCTTGGTTCTGCCATTGCAGAAATGATGTGAAAACAAAAGTCTGAAACATCAGACAAACAAAAATACCATAATTAAATGACACCAATCATCATTTACTACTATTTTTCAATAATAATAAAAGCAGATTTAAAATCAAGATAAAGCAGACCATCTGAAACTATCTTTAACAGACTCGCTTTGTTTTTCAGACCCTGCAAATGTTGTTTGGTACAAGAATGCCCTGGAGTCGCCCGCCTAGCACACACTAACCCCCCTCCACAAACACACACACATACTCAAGACACACACACACACACACACACACACACCCCGCACTCAGGTTATCATCCCCTCAACGTTTCTACCGAGACTCTTTGGACTTGTTCCTCTTGAAGATAGATGTCTTGGTCTTCTCGGTTGCCTTACAACAGAGTCTGCCTCAGGCGCAGAGTCCCTCTGCATACCTCTGTCATTTTAATGGTGGAGATTTGTCTCTTTTAAGGAAAAAAAAAACGACGTTATCAAGCTGCAATTTTATTTCAGTGAACTGCAGTTTTACAGTTAAGAAACCCCTTTTATTCTTCCCTTGTTCCTACTTGTGTGCGAGTGGTTAAATCTAGCACTTTCTGACCTGTAGTTGAACACGTCGTCCCGTTCTCTAAAGACTGAGCTCTCGTTTTTCCCAATCGAATCCTGAATGTCCTTTCATCAGTCTTCCCTCCCACGATAATCCCTTTCTTCCCATGCAAATTGTTCTCATGAAGTTTACAGAGGTGCAGCCGGCACGTTATGGCAGCACCTTCAAATGTCTATTGGTCTTAATGCTGTTTTTTTTAATATATATATATATTTCACCCAGATTGAATGTCGGTCATAAATCCTAATAGGAATCCGTTGCTGTGTATGACCTAATAATTTTTTTTTTTTAGCAACATACAAATAATTTACACTGGAAGATGTTCAGAGATTTAATCAAACAGTGTTGCATAATACAAAATGAATAAACTTGTTAAAATATTTTGTGGTCTTTTTATTTTTAAAATGTATACAGACTAAATATTCAACTTAGCTGTAGTCTATCCATCTATTTTTAAAACCATCTTTTCTGTGTGGTAAAATAGTATCTCAGTGATAAGATTTCAGAGATGCTATATTGTCCATCAGCTTAATGTTAAGGAATAATACACATCTAGCTGGTGTTTTTGCAGAATAAATGCCCAAAGCCTGAATTTTTGCTAGATATAATCCTTACATGACTACAGAAAACATTGGTCTGAGCTGTAATAGTTCACTAACCTTTATTAAAAGTAAAGCTTGCATAAATGAAAAATGGTTGGATGCAACTTATACATTATTATTTATACTTTAAGTATTATTATTCAATCTCAAGTCATGAAAAGTGGTGTGACAAGCATGCATCATTTATTTATATTTTCCGACTGTGCCATGATGATTTAATAGTTTCAAAATATACTTTGAAATGTTGTGACTGACCAATCAGAATCAAGTATTCCCAAGAGCCGTGTAATAATTATGCTTGACATAACTACTATACATCAATATTGTTTTGAATGTAATTCTTGTTACATTCAAAACAAGAATCTAAACCAATTTTTGCGACTGACGTGAAAATGAATATTGCATAAAGATGATTAATAGAATTTATTGAATGCAACATGACATTTAAAGCATAATTAATGACACTTTATATCGCAAACATCAGGCACCGCACACATCAGTCTCGCCATGTGACTTCCACTTCATCTGTCCTGTACCTGAAAAAGACAACACACTCATTATTAAAACAAGAAAACTAACGCTGTAAATTTAATATCAGCATGCAATGGAAAAACCAGCAGGCTCAAGATAAAACCGCAGCGTTATCTCATCAGCGAAGCCCAAAGCAAACACTTTTATTAACTGACGCTAATAGTTATTTGTGAAGCTGTTTACCTTTGTGTAATCCAGGAGTCCGAGAGCTCGGTCACGTGACCCGAGCGGAACATTTCCCAACCGGCCTGTGCAATCATGGCTCCGTTGTCGATACAAAAGCTAAAGGCACCATATCATAGCAGGAGATTAACCATAATTTGATGTTGCGATAACAAGCCGTCATAATTCATGATTTTCTGATGGAAAAGCTCATTTTTCTCACCTCTCATCTGTGGCAAAAAGTCGAGCGCCTCGTTCTTTACACATAACCCCCATCATCTCCTGCAGACGGAGATTACCTGTACAATGACAGTGGAAAATGGAAGAAATAAGGCTTGCTGTTTTGTTTACAGCATTCTAAACAATAAGATACAAATAAAGCATCATTTTTTTTAATGCATGATTGAACTTACAGCCGACTCCACCGACAATCAGAACCTCTTGAGAGCCGCAGTGGGCCATGGCTCTTTCTGTGATCTCCACCAGCATAGCAAACACAGTCTCCTGTCAATCATATTTAGACACACTTCATCACACATTTATGTTATGTGTTAAATGCATACTGTAGGTTCAAATACATACTTGAAGGGAGAAACACAAATCCTCAGGCGTGCATTGACTTGTACTCAACATTTTGTGAGCGGCGTCCTGCATTTGAACATATTATAAGTGAAATTTGACGAAATCGGTGCATTTTAAAAAAGAAATGTAGAAAACTAGTCATTCATCTCACCTCTATATACGACAAAATCCCAGAAAATGACACATCCATACCCTTGACTGTGTAGGGCAGCTCTATATACTTGTTTCCCCTAAAAAAATGAATATATTTATTAACCTAACACTTATATAAATTGCAGCTTTTAAATGAACAGCTGATGTGCATGGAATTGTACTTTTTGGCCATCTGTTCAATGTTGTATCCGGGACTGGGATCATTTGATATCTGTAAATATCAAAAACAGTTTTAAAATTACACAAAAACGTTTAGACAAAGTCCAATCTTACAGAAAGGAAACAAACTTGTATTTAGATTAGATTAGATTCAACTTTATTGTCATTACACATGTACAAGTACAAGGCAACAAAATGCAGTTTAGGTCTAAGCATGAGTGCAATAGCAGCGAGTGCAGGATACAGGTATAAGTTATTAAGTGCAATTATAGAGAATCTATGATGAAGACAAGAAGCAATTATAGAAAACTTGTATTTAGTTTCTTAAATGCTGACCTTAATGACCCTGGCAAACCGATCCAAGCAGTTTCCCACAGCAATGTCAATAGTTTCTCCAAATATTCTGTAACGTTGTTCAGAATATGCAATGACCTGTAGAAAATAAATAAAGAGATTATATTCATTTATATTAACATAAACATAAGAATGCATGAATATGTGGATAAATGTCTCTACATTTAATATTAAGGTACACAACTTTTCAGGATTCCAAATGCCAAATTCCCTGACGTACACAGCCTAAAAAGCTGAATTTCCATGGCAAATAATGAACCGAAAAAAATAGTTTGAGCTTGAATGTAATTTTTCATGAATGTAATCACCATTACGAGGGCAACAGTGGAAATTGTACCTTCGATTTTGAAAAGAAAGAAGAGCACCCGGTCTTAAGTGGTCATTTTGTAGCGAAAGCTCTTGAATTGCATGTTTGACTTGGTTAACAGGTACAGCTTGGTGACTGAAATTGACGAGCAGGAAAGGAATTTTTATCAAAAGTAAATGTTAAAAAATTGTTTTAGATGCTTATGTTTTATTTGTTGATGTCTTTTTATTTTTATAATTTTTTGAATATTTTAGAAAAGTGATATTTATCAAATTTATATATATATGAATTTGATTTGGTTTTGCCATTAAATAGCCAGAAAAGCTGATAAGGCAGTACATTCAAAACTCTTTCTCTCTCTTGATGAGCAGGAAAGGAATAAAGTAAAATCAGAATGGTGCAGAAAAATACACTAATGATAACAAAAAGTAATACCAACACAAGTTTTTATGTTACTTTAACTTATCTTAAGTTAATCAGGTTTCGACTTTTTTTGTTATATACAGTTTAACTTAATATTTTGAGTTAGTTGTAGTGTCAGTGTAGACTAGCCATAACAATAAATGGAAATAAAAATTTAAAGTGACAAACACAAGAAATTCCATGATTTAGACAAAAACACAATGTAAAATTCCCAGACCTCTCTATGTCTGGAATAGACCTGAAATGCCATGAAATTCCTTGAAAACGCTGAATTTGAATACTCTGACCTGAGTGTTTCCTCCGCTCACATACAGTACAGTGGGGTTTTGGGCATTGGTGATTAATCGGCCCATCTCTATGTGCCCAATACAGTGGTTGACCCCCAACAAAGGCTTGCCCCACAGCTGGGCAACTGTCCTGGCCACAATGGCTACTGTCACCAGCGGAGCCCCCATTCCAGGCCCTGAAGAACAAGAGACACTTGAGAAGTGGAGATATGCACATATTTAATATATTTGATAATGAACATGCATGATACTGATGGGCACTTCAAAATACAGAACAAATTGTATGACGCGAATCCATTTGTAAATGAAAGAAATAATTACTTAAAACCTTTTTAATACCATTATGAATTATGTTTCAGACTTAAGCCGCGGTCACACTGGACTTTACTCCCCATAGACTTCCATTCATACGCACGCGAATGCATCAGACCGGAAACGCAGGGTCATGCGTCGAGTTTCGCAGGTTGCTGCAGTGCAAAGTTCAAGCTTGGTGAACTCTGACCTGCGAAATCGCATCACTTGACTGCGTGAGACCAATCCAGGATCAAAACATCTCTCTGAACAGAAGTTTAAAACATGGAGCAATCGCTCGCTTTTTTAATGTCTAATCATCTTGTTTAATCCCGCCCCTTTTCGCAGCGCCGTACGACAGAATTTCGCAAGCTCAAACTCTAGTGTGACTTCGGCTTTATACAAGGCTAAACGATAAGGTTGAAAAAGATTTTTGCTTTCTAACTTATATTAATGTAGTTATTCCTTAGTCACATATTTTAAATAATGTCTCAAAACAAGCAAGCTCTAGTTGTATACATACACTTTTTGTAACATAACCTTCCTTAAAATATTAGCAAGTTAAAAACTATAATAAACTAAATGTATCCACAACAGTGTCCAGGTCAGGATCATCACCAGGTAGTTCTAAATAAATGGAGAGCTTTTATACTACTTTGAGGAAGATAATTATACCATATTGGTCAAATCAAATTGAGATGGAATGTATGGGTGTCTCGGCTGATTGGGTAACTTTATATGTGCAATAGACAATTAACACCTACAACACAGCATATCTGTGAATTTAAGACTTTTTAAGGCCTAAAGTGTAGTTTTTAAAATTTAAGACGCACGGACACCCTGAGTTCTGGAAAAATGCACAGAATACTACACTGCCAAGTAAATAAAAATGCACCTTTTGTGTACGCGACACAATCAATATCTGCAGCTTTCAGCCCTGCTTCATCGAGAGCCTCCTGGAGGACCGTGAGAATCACACTGCGGTGATGTTTGGCAGTTTCACCCGGTAGGAACCCTGAAAAGATCATGATATAATGAGATATGGTATCATGATGGTACTTGGATGAAAATATGCCACTGTTTATGATTTTACAGGAGGAACTGTGTGGTCTGATGGTCTCACCTTGTCCAGGCGGGGTGATGTAAGTTCGTCTGGGGTTTGACAGCACTTCTCCATCTTTAATAATGCCAATGCCAATCTTGTTAGCGCTGCCTTCAAAACCAATCACTATCGTCATTGTGTCTGCTGGGAGAGAATAACAGGAATCCTCTGATGAAAAGCATCTTTAGGCTTTTAATATTAGTTTGAAAAAAGTACTTGTTTGTATATATGCAATTTAGGTAACACTTTACAATAAGGTTGTATTAGTTGATGGAATTACAATACATTTATTACAGTCAATGTTCATGTTAAAGTTAGTTAATGCACATACAGGTATTTATTGTTAGTTTACACTCAGTGCATTAACTAATGTTTACATGGTTTTAATAATGAATCAGTGAATGTTGAATGATTAATACATGCTGTACAAGTATTGTTCATGTTAGTGAATACATTACCTACTGAAATCTTATTGTAAAGTGTGACCACATTTTGTATATATTTATATAGTTTCTACATATATAATATGATTTATGTTTACAGGTTATACTTTGCCACTCTTCTTCTAACCCAAGTTTTCCCAGTCCTGTTCCTGGTGGCTCACCAACAGTACATATTTTGGATGTCTCCCTTATCTGACCCATTCATTTAAGGTTTTGGGGTCTCCTGATTAGTTTATTTAGGTGTGTTCAAATAGCAAAGAGGTTGAAAAGTGTACTGTTGTTGTGCCTTCAGGAACAAGGTTGGGAAACAGTGTTCTATCCAGGAGGCTTTCATTTTAATCATTTAATTTTAATCAAATTTAGTATGATGACCTATTCTTTTTTTAATTTTCAGGTTAGAAGTATGTTGTTTATTATGTTTACATAATATATATATATATATATATATATATATATATATATATATATATATATATATATATATATATATATATATATATTACACTGAATGTTGAAGGAACAGTGCATTTGATATGCTGAGTTTGCACATACAATAACATTTGTAAGTTAGATTTAATTTAATACAGACATTATTGTGTGTAAATGACTTTATATTAGTATAAACATATATAAAAACGGCTAAATGACGAGGATTGCACTTAATATTCGTTTTAAAAACTACTCTATCACCCGTGTAGATTATATATATATATATATATATATATATATATATATATATATATATATATATATATATATATATATATATATATATTTAACGTTAGATACTCTAGATGATGAATATAAATTCAACCTATAACGTTACCATATGACTGTAGGAGCTTTTTGAGACATCAGAATAAATCTGATCGTCAGTAATATAGTTTCAATTGTCGGGATGGTCGTAGTTTGGGTTAATTATAAACATGAATATATTAGTCTTAATTTAATCTCTTAACCATTTATTTTATAAAACTCCTCCATACTTACCGCACGCTCGTTGATTGCAGGACCATAACAACGGTTAATGTCGTTTTTAAAGTGCCTGGACAATTGTGATGGGAAAATTTTTAAATGAAGTATTACTATTAAATTAATAGATTAAAAGTGAACATATAATCGTGATTTTCTCAAGTACAAATCAAAAATGCGATTTGTTTTCAAAACAAATATTTTTAAAACTTGTATTTCAGTCAGGCAATCTTTGTGATGGCTCTTAGTAGGGAAGCAAGCGTGCTCCTCATGCACAATCACATTCGGCTACCCGTCCATGCAGAGCGGTGCACAGTTCTGCACAGACTGAGCTTTCTGTATTATCTGAACTATACATTAAACTGTTGGGTAAGAAAGATATATCTGTCTTTAACGAAATGCACATGTATATTTATTCACTCTTTAATTCGTTCATATGTAAATACGTCCATTATTAAAGCCAAGCGTGCGAGTCAGTGCTGCTTTATTGTTTCATTCATTCAGGCCGCACTTCTGGCTAACTCACAGATTTGGCTAATTACGCTTGCTCGTTATTCCAGCATACTGCAAGCACATGCATTTTGCTTTATGCAGATCACGCACTTTATGTAAGTGTTTTGATCACATGTGCAAACCAAAATAAGTTATATGACCTCTGTTATGAAACGGGTTGCATCGCACATTCACGCATTCCACTGCGCATGTCCTCTCTTGTAGGTGTTCGTGTGTGTGCTGTCAGTTTTCTACGTGTGTGTGGCCTGAAAACAACTGTAAACATGCCCAAAAGAGCCAAGAAGAACGAGGAAGCTGTTGATGGAGAGGCTGACAATGGAACTGGTAACAGTGCATTATTAATGATTATAACAATCAATGCATTAAAAGAGTTTGCAGACTGCAGATAACATTAATATTTCTGTCACAGCAGCTGCAAAGAAAGAGAAAAAAGGGAAGGAGCCCGAGGCCCCCATTCTGTATGAAGATCCTCCAGAAAAGCTGACCAGCAAGGATGGCCGTGCAGCCAATATGAAGATCACCTCCTGGAATGTGGACGGCCTGCGGGCGTGGGTCAAAAAGAACGGGCTTGATGTAAGAACACATTTATTGTGTATTATTGCGTGCTCATTTTTCAACAGGCTCTTTAGTTAAAATCTGTGGCACTGTTTTTGTTCAAGTCTCTATGATGGTTCACCCAAAAATGAAGTTTTACTTCTTTCCCTCAAGTGGTTTCAAACCATTACGAGTTTCTTTCTTCTGTCAAACACTAAAGAAGATATCTTGATGAAATCGTAAATCTTGAAACCACTGACTTCTATAGTATAAAAAACAAATGGTAGGCAATGGTTACCGATTTTAAGCTTTCTTCAAAGTATCTTCCCTTGTGTTCAACAGAAGAAAGAAACTCAAACAGGTTGGAACGAGTGGAGGTGTAAATGATGACAGAACTTTCAGTGTTGGGAGAACTATCCCTTTAATGTGATTAGGATTACTCAAAACACATTATCACCTGGTTCCAATGCATCTCCGTTTTCAGATTTTGATTTGACACTTTTATTTTTATTTTGTCATGCATCTTTTATTACAATATAGTTTCAGTCATAGAATGTAAAAGATATGGACGTAGTATCCGTCACCCAAAACTACCAGTAGGCATGGCCAACCGTCGCCATTTTGTTCGCGCGTCATCGAAATGATCCGGGGATACCGAACAGAATAGAGGTAAAGTTGGTTTTATATTCGCACATTCGTTCATTTAGAAGTGTCTATACAGTATTGTTTACCATGTTACTTTGAATATTCGATCAGAATTAGCATGCAAGTATGACTTCAAAACAACATTAACACTAATTGACTGTGACCGATGTTGTACTTTGATAATCATTGACCGCTTATATCCTTATTTAGAATTTGCAAAGAATACTTTTCTGAGATTATATTATTAAGGAGAATGTCTGAATATCCGAATATAAAACCAACTTTACCTCTATCCGAACAGAGGCAAAGAGGCGGAGCGTGAGCGAAGCTACAGACGCCTGCTAGAATTTTGCTTAGACGGGCTTTTCTTTTGGAGAAACGCTTAATAGTTCATTACCTGCGACTCGTTTGTGTTCTGAGCACATGTGCTTGGTTGTACACTATATCAATAAAGTGTTTAGTCTTTTAAAAACACTGTTGTAATACATTGAGCCACTAAACATTGTTCTTATGATGTTTTTCTACAGGAGGAAAACACGAATTACTTCCAAACACTTTAAATGTAGTCTCTGTTAGTATTTAGGAAATCCAGGCATAAATAAAAGTAATTAAATAAAACAAATACATTTATAGAGATGGTATATAAGTATATAATTTCACTCACCTGGGAAATGGAGGCCACGTGAATGGTTTGTGAGCACAATGAAGTGCACACAGCATGCCATATCATCTGATAATTGTAAGAAATGATTGCAAAAGGCAACTGACTGAGTAAAGCCACATAAAACAACACAAAAATACGATGTTTAAGCCGAGTTCAGCAGCTAATCAGCTGAGGTGAAGTGACTGCGACCAGCGTGTTAACAAATGGAGCATTATTGCAAAGTTTTAATGAACAATAAGCCTAGAAAGAATCAGAACATTTTCAAGTTGATATCTCGGGTGTATTGGGCGCCAGATTGTAAAAATGTTTGTTTGAAAATAAATAGTTTATTCAAGGTATAGTTAGTCCAAAAATGAAAATGTACTCTGTTTTTACTCTCTATTTACTTCATTTTTCTGTTGAACACCAAAGAAGATATTCTGAAGAATGTTACCATTAACTTCCATGGAAGGAAAAAGTACTATGGAAGTGAATGGTTACAGGTTTTCAACATTATTCAAAATATCTTCTTTTGTGTTTAACAGAAGAAAGAAATTTACACAGGTTTTTGAAAACTGAATGATAAATAAGTAATGACAGACCTTTCAGTTTTGGGGGAACTACCCCTTTAATGTGATTAGGATTACTCGAAACACTAGTGCTCAGTCAAAACACATTATCACCAGGTTCCAGTGCATCTCTGTTTTTTGATTTTGATTTGACACTTTTTTTTATTTTATTTTGTCATGCATCTTTTATTACAATATAGTTTCAATATATTATCACAATGTTGATCTAAGCTTCAGAAATGGGTGACTTTAACAGGTGTAATAGCAAAATGTTCTCGGTTTTGTGTATTGCTTTATTGTATTTAAATGTTTAGAATAAAAAAGTGCATCAAAAGAACTAAATGGCAAAGGATTTATAAAGTATTATAGATAAAATTAATAGATGCAATGAATAAGTGGTTTAACTAATGTTAACAAATGGAGCGTTATTGAAAAGTGTTGCAAACCTAGAAAGCTTCAGAACATTTTCAAGTTGATATCTCGGGTACATTGGGGGCCAGATTCATGTGAAAATGTTTGTTTGAAAGTAGTTTATTTAAGGTATAGTTTGCCCAAAAATGAAAATGTACTCTGTATTTACTCTCCCTCCAGTGGTTTAAAAATGTTTTTGAGTTTCTTTTTTCTGTTGAACACCAAAGAAGATATTCTGAAGAATGTTACCATTGACTTCCATAGTAGGGAAAAAAGTACTATGGAAGTGAATGGTTACAGGTCATCAACATTGTTCAAAATATCTTCTTTTGTGTTGAACACAAGAATGAAACTTAAACTGTTTTTTTGACAACTGAATGATAAATAAATGATGACAGAACTTTCAGTTTTGGATGAACTACCCCTTTAAGTCTTCAAGCGTTGGGTGCTGTATTGAAAACCCCTGAAGAATACAAAAGTCTGAGTGTTCTTATAAGGCACTCTAATAACCATATTTGTTTAGTGCAGGGGTGTCCAAAGTCGGTCTTGGAGGGCCGGTGTCCTGGTGAGTTTAGCTCCAACCCTAATCAAACACACCTAAATCAGCTAATCAAGCTCTAACTAGGTATATTAGAAACTTCCAGGCAGGTGTGTTGAAGCAAGTTGGAGCTAAAGTCAGCAGGACACCGGCCCTCCAGGACCAACTTTGGACACCCCTGGTTTAGTGTCTATGATAGCAGTGTTATGAGGATTGAATATCAGCACATCTGTATCAGATTGCTTTCACAGTGTAAACTATCATGTAGTCAAATGCATCTAAAACAGGCCCGTGTCTCTATGTCTGAGTTTATCAGGCTGATTTCTACTGCTCTGTTGTTGTGTGTTTGCAGTGGGTGCGGAAGGAGGATCCAGACATCCTGTGTCTGCAGGAAACCAAGTGTGCTGAGAAAGCTCTGCCGGCAGACATCACTGGCATGCCTGAGTATCCGCACAAATACTGGGCAGGATCAGAGGATAAGGAGGGCTACAGTGGAGTGGCCATGCTCTGCAAGACCGAACCCGTCAATGTCACCTATGGGATTGGTAAGAGTAACCATACATGCTTCTAGATTTTCTAAACTGAGTTATAATGCACTAACAGCAAGCAGCTTAATTTTTCATTAAAGGGATAGTTCACCCAAAGCTAAAAAATTCTGTCATCATTAACTTTTAAAATCTCTACGTTTCTAGGTAAAGAGGAGCATGATAAAGAGGGCCGGGTCATCACTGCTGAGTTTGCCGATTTCTTCCTGGTCACGGCGTATGTGCCTAATGCCAGTCGTGGTTTAGTGCGGCTTGACTACCGCAAGACCTGGGATGTGGATTTCCGAGCCTACCTGAGCGGTTTAGATGCACGCAAACCCCTGGTGCTGTGTGGAGATCTGAACGTGGCCCACCAGGAGATCGATCTGAAAAACCCCAAAGGAAACCGCAAGAACGCAGGCTTCACCCCTGAGGAACGGGAGGGCTTCACACAGCTCCTGGAGGCCGGCTTTACCGATAGTTTTCGGGAGCTGTATCCGGATCAGGCCTACGCCTACACCTTCTGGACCTACATGATGAACGCTCGCAGCAAAAATGTGGGTTGGCGTTTGGACTACTTTGTGCTGTCATCTGCTTTGCTGCCAGGGTTGTGCGACAGCAAGATCCGAAACACAGCCATGGGAAGTGATCACTGTCCTATTACCTTGTTTTTGGCAGTGTAGGTCAGGTTTTTTTTTTTTTTTCAGGGCTCTGAATATATTTAGTTCCTTTAAAAAAAAGTCCCTGGTTCACTTTTTTCTTCATGCATAGACACACACACACAAAAGTCTAGCTCTGTTAGTCTTACATTTGCATTTCCTTTCTTAGAATAAAAACAAATACAAGTAAAACACAAAGTATAACAACACAATACAAGTAATAATTTAGGTATCTGATTGGTGCAGACACACTGAAGGGGATCACGGTGGATCATCAAATTATTTGACACCATATACACAGTATGCTAAACATTAAAAATATAAAATAAATCTTCATAAATGCAGGCTCTCGTCCCATTTTATTTGTCAAATGACAAAATATATATTTTACAAATAATAAAAGGCCCACGAATATTTAGTTCCTTTAAAATAGTCCCTGAATCTCTTTTTACTTCATGCATAGACACACACACACACACACACACAAATTAAGCTCTGTTAGTCTTAGATTTGCATTTCCTTCCTTATTAAACAAATACTAATACTAATTTAGGTATATGATTGGTGCAGACACATTGAAGGGGATCACGGTGGATCATCAAATCATTTTACATTTTAAAATATGTAAGAATAATCTTCATAAATGCAGGCTCTCGTTTGTAAACTCCTCAGACTGTTATCTGAATGACTGACCCTGCCAGACTACTGTAATAAACATCGTCTCAGTGCTGTGATTTAGAGTTAACGCTTATAGGATATCTCCACCTGCAAACTTCTATGATGTGCTTTGGATTTTGGTGCTATTTTACCCTTTTGGATTTTACAGTACTCTGCATTCTGTCAAGTTATTGGAAGTTAAATGTTACGTATTTCACAAACTGGATACAAAAGATCTGTGATTTTTGCTTCTGTGATGTTTTTCTTTTCTTTTTTTCGTTCTGTCTGTAGATGTTTTTTCATGTTTTGAAATAAAGTAGTTTATAAAAAAAGAAAGAGTCTTTAATTTAATATTTATATTGAGTATAAAATCTAATAATATGAAATGTAATGATGTTTTTATGTGTATATTGAATGCATTACCTGTTCATGTGTTCTGAGAATTTATTTAATAAAATGTAAAGTCATGGATCGTAAAAGTAGAAATGTTACTATTAAATATTTTAAATTGATAGTGCTATTTGCTATATTTAAAATGTATTAATAATAAACATAAATTAATATTATATTAAATATTATTCATGAAAAAAATGTAACCTATAAATATTTAATAAATATATATTATTATAATTAAATATTATAAATTTAATATATAAATATATATATATATATATATATATATATATATATATATATATATATATATATATATATATATATATACGTGTGTGTGTGTGTGTGTGTATATATATATAACTAAATATAAATGTAATATAAATATAATACTTATATATATATATATATATAAAAAAATATGTATTATATTTATATATTACATTTATAATATTTAGTTATATATACACACACACACATATATATATATTACATTTTATACTTATAATTTTATATATATATTATTTAGATGCATAAAAGTACTTCCATATAGCAAAACAGCCTTTACAGCATTATAGCAGTATTCATATATTTACTACAATACACAAAGTATTTGGTAAGTCTCAGGGTGATATTTAATATGCAATATTACAGTCATTGTATAGCGAATAATGAAACGTAGAAACATCTATATTGTTGTTTCGTATTAAGTGGCATTATTTTCATTTCATAGTATTACAATTACATTCATTAGACAGTTAAACAGCAGTTAATTAAATAGAAAACAGCGAAATTATTATTAATATTACGGCGAAGATGTGCCTCATGAATATTAATTACATAGCGCGACGTTCGCCAGTAATAAAGGGTCAGTGCGGTAGCTTATGAATATTAATAAGACACGTGATCGAAACTTCAGGAAGGTTACCGAAGCAACGTTGGCATCATTAAATTAAATATTCATTAGCTAAATCCACCGACACAAACTTCATAATAAAAGTCGCCATAATTTGATATATTCTTTAGTAATATGGACGTAAATCCATAATGTTTCAGAACCCCCCTGTCCTAAACTGGTCTAGACTGAACAATTTTAACTGTAAAAGGCGTACAAAACAGGTATGAAAGGAAACGGTGCTTTGAGAGCTGGAATTGAGAGGTGGTCTCGCAAAACTAGCACAATGTGGTTTTGCACCACCAGAGGGAGAACTAGAATTACACTGTAGACCAGACCAAAGCGGATTAGACCGGAATCTGTGTCGCTCAGTCCAGTGTTTTGAAACCTGCGAAATGGACAGGTGGAAAACGCGTCGAAATGAAAAAGTGTTCCTCCTCTTAGCGCGTTTCCTCTGAAATATGTCACACGACTGATCAATATATTAATTTAGAGTTGGCTTAAACTTGATTGAAGTTGTAAACAATGGAAGCGCTGGGCACCAACAAAATGGAAGGTAAGTAAATTCATTTCCCTGTTTGTTTTTTCCTCCTTTTGGTACAGTGAAACACTACAAAGCTTCATGTTAAAGTGAAAGAAATGTAAAATTATAAGTCACTTGATTTTTAAAATGATACTGTATCATAGCTCTCTCTCTCTCTCTCTCTCTGTCTCTCTCTCTCAATTCAATTCAATAATTGCTTTATTGGCATGACAAATGTATTGCCAAAGCAGTTCTAAAGTTTACATAAAAAAGTAACATGCGTATATAATAAAAACAAAACAGTAAACACAGTAAATATATTATTCGTACAAATTAATACAAAAATAATAATAGATCAGAATAAACTGTACATTTAATAGTCAACATTTTAGGATAAAACAGAAATAAAACAATAATAATCAGTATATTTACAATGATTCATTTCTAATAATCTAGGTGTGTGTGTGTGTGTGTTTGCAAGCGCATCACTGATGTTTTTATTGGTCTATATATATATATATATATATATATATATATATATATATATATATATATATATATATATATATATATATAGACCATTTCAATGTGGCGATGTCATTGGCCCATGAACATTTCCTGCTTGTTATCAAACTATTTCATAACTGTACCAAGAGGCAATTCAATCATAACTTAATGTTAAAACAGCTATCATAACATTATTTATCAATATGTGGCTCTTTTTGGATTCTCCAAAGCTATAGAAATTAAAAATGTAAAAAAGGAAATACGTTGGGACCATTGTTTTTGTTTACATCCCTCAAAATGGTCTATATATATATATATATATATATATATATATATATATGAGCAAATCCAGCGTTATGGATGTGACATTTGCAGTATAAACTCAAAACAAAATATCACATAGAAAGTAAATGTTAACATTATATTGACACATCTGTTTATATTTCCCAGAACAACTAACCACAGAGTTATAGTATCCGAAAAATATCAGTCTGTAAACAAGTTTTGTACTTTAAATGAGGAAAATAAACATGCGATATGGATGTGACCAAAAAAGTCTGCGAGTTTACAGTATACAACATGCTTTGTAGAAATTCTGTGAATTAAAATGCACAACTCCCCAAACATAATGCTAATCAACAGGATAAGAGTCGGCTCACTATAAAACAAACATGATTGATTTTATTTTATTTAATATTTTTGTATTTATGAAGAAAAAGTGTCGTTATGGATGTGACCGATGTGAAATTGCCACTTGTGTGACTTTGGTAAATCAAATAAACTTGTTTAAAAACATTGACAGACATTTTTTGAGTATTTCTAAAGTACTGTAAAATACTTGCTTACACAAAAAATGTAGAAACCGTTTCAGTATTTTGGTGAAAACTTAATTTGTTTCATGGCAAGGTTGACATTTGCATGGAATTGCTCATATAAAGATATCACGTAATTTGTTCTAATAATGGGATTTTTTAAGAATGACAATGTAATTCTATTATTTTAAGGCTATTTTAATCCAGTCAATGAGGTAAAATCATACTAATATTAATGAAGATTAATATTAACATTTTAGACATCCCTACAAGGGTTTTCTAAAAAAATCCTCATGACTTTTGTTACATACTTCATTAATTCAATGCCACAAGAACAAGATGTATTACCTGTTATCAGCAGGGTTTCAATCAGTCATGGAAAACCTGGAAAAGTCATGGAATATTGACATGGCATTTTCCAGGCTTGAAAAAGGTTTGGAAAAACAGAAAAAGTCACAAAGTTTTAGAAAAGTCATGGAAAACAGATATCTGTATACTTGAATATAGGTTATTTACTTCATCACGTACTCTCACATTATTAGTGTGGTGTAAGCATTATCGTAATCAGTTTTACATAGACATAAATATAAATTAAAGATAAATAGATTGTTGCGTGTTTTACGATATGCTGTTATAAATTTGAACATGCATTGTTTTTCTTTTACCACTCATATGTAGACATTGCATGAAAAATTAGGTCATGAAAATTTAATTGAAAGTCATGAAAAAAATCATGGAAAAGTCATGGAATTTTAGTTGTAAAAATGTATGAACCCTGAATCAGACAAGTCAACTTTAACTGAGATTATTAGATTATTGTAGATATTTGGATCGTTTTCATTGCTTTCAGAGCATTACATGTTTTTAGTGCATTTCTTGCTTGTTCAAAAAAGATTTATCATGTGTTTTCATTTTGTTTTAACATCACTTTTATTTATATACTTTATTCATTCAATATCTTAAGAACAAGGGGTGTTGCATATTCAAATAATTCAACTTTAGCTGCTGAAAAAAAAAATAAATAAATAGATATTTACATAAATGAGGAGTTCAGATGCAAAAACCTAAAATGAGCTCTAAAATGCTCTAAAATGAGCATTTGTCTCAGTCTCCTACGTTCATTTTCAATTATTTTGCATTTCAAGAATGCACACTTAGCTCATGATTTATACATAGCTTGTTTGGCAAGCTGTCCTGGGAGAGAACTCTGAGCTCAAGGGGTCCTCGGGCTCAGGGCTTCCCCGAAAACCCCCCCCCCCCCCCCCCCCCCCCCCCCCTTTTTTTTTTTTTTTTTTCCAAGGGCGAGGGAAGATTGAGCTCAGATCGATCTTAAAACTCCCCCGATTCTGAGGCTAAGGTGAACTTCCTGAGAGTAAGACATGAGAAAAAAGATTTAGGCTTATTTTTATCTATAATATTAGTATTTTATTAGTAATATTAGTTTAATATTAAAGACAATAACCTATTCTTTGCCCTAAAAGTGAAATGACTGAAACTGCACACAGGAATCTGAGAAAAAAAGTTCATTATTTCAGATGGTGCTTAGTGCATCTGAACTCTTCAAATGTAGTTGCTTTCAGAGCATTACATGCTTTTACTGCTTTTCTTGATTGCTCTAAAAGATTTATCATATGTTTTCAATTTTTTTTAAACATGACTTTGTTTATATACTTTATTCATTCAATGTCCCAAGAACAAGAGGTGTTGCATATTCAAATAATTCACCTTTAACTGTTGCGAAGAAATAAATCGATATTTACATAAATTGAATTGCTTTCAGAGCATTACATGTTTTAGTAATTTTTTTGCTTGTTATAAAAGATTTAACATGTGTTTTCAATTTTTTAAACACGACTTTTATTTATATACTGTATTCATTCTAATCTCAAGAACAAGATGTGTTGCATATTCAAATAATTCAACTTTAGCTGATAAAAAAATGAAATAACAAATAGATATTTACATAAATGAGGAGTTCAAATGCAAAAACCTCTGAAACTGTCTTCTAAAACGAGCTTTTGTCTCAGGCTCCTATGTTTATTTTCAGTTGTTTTACATTAAAGACAGTAAAAAATAACCTATTCTTTGCCATAAAAGTGAAATTACTGAAACTGCACACAGGAGTCTGAGAAAAAAGTTCATAATTTGGGATGGTGCTTAGAGGTTTTTAGTGCTTTTTTGGTTGTTACTTGATGTAAAAGATTTATCATGTGTTTTCTAATGGTCTTGTCTTCATACCAGACCCACTGTCACTGATGAGCTTCATGGTTCCTCCATTGAGGTTACTGTCAGCGGCCATGTGGCAGGTGACTGAACACAGACAGGTGAAGCATTATGGGATGCTGGAGGAGTTTGTGAGCCTAGTAACAGAGACCATACCAGAGCTTCTAAATCACCACCAAAGAGCCCAGCTGATACTTGGCTTAAGAGCAAGGGTAGGAAATGTCACACAGATCTGGCTTTTCAAGAAACTGGATTTTCAAGTTTTAAAACAGGACATTGATTTGATCTCTTACTTTGCGCAGCATCTACTGGAGCTCTGTCGGGGTAAACATCAGGGTAGTCTGAAAGAGATTCAACCTCACCTGAAACGATTATGCCGTCCTCGGGTCAACAAAGAGGTCAGTGAGGTAAAAAACATGCTTAGGAACTCATTTTGTGGTGTATTGATCCAAAAAGTACAACTTGTTTGCTTATACAGCTAATAATATGAACCTTTTTTACATTTACGAGTTTTACATTTACAGTGGAAGTCATAATAGTTGGGAAAACTCAGAGCGCAGTGAAAGGGAGAGTACAACAAATTTCTTTTTTTCAATCCTATTAGCTGAAATAATAAAAGAAAAACTCCATAATGGTGTTATCAAGACTTTCAGAGAAAGGAAAAAAAAGTTTGAGACGTATAACAGCAACCAGAAGAGAGAATCCTGCCCCAATAGACGCTGCATTAGAAGCACCTCGCATAATTGATCATTTCTTTTTTGTAATTTGATGCAAAGATGATATAATACCCAGCAGGCATACAACGTCATAAGACGTTAATATTAGGTTAGCTTTAGGTTGTGACATCAGGTGACCAAAATTCAATGTCTAACCAGCGTCCAATAATGATGTCAAAAGATGTTGATATTTGGTTGATTTTAGGTTGTGTTGGAAAGTGACCAAAATCCAACATCGAGCCAACATCTTAAACCAACGTCATATTGACGTCAAATACTGACATTTAGTCATCAGGTATGGCAACCAAAATCCAACGTCTGATAGACATCATAGTGGTAATGTCCACACAACGTCAAGCTGTAACATCATTAGAGGTTGATTTTAGGTTGAACATTGGACATTGACGTCGACCTGACGTTGGGTTCTGACATCAACCTGATTTTCATTTCCAAACAAAATGCAACATCCCCCGACAACGTCAATCTGATGTCATGTTGACGTCCTGTGCCTGCTGGCTACAAACATAAATACATATACATATACATGCTCATACGTAAAAAAACTAAAACAAATAAATAATAATAATATATATATATATATATATATATATATATATAATATATATATATATATATATATATATATATATATATATATATATATATATATATATATACAGTCTGGGCGGCGCAGTAGGTAGTGCTGTCGCCTCACACCAAGAAGGTCGCTGGTTCGAGCCTCGGCTGGGTCAGTTGGCGTTTCTGTGTGGAGTTTGCATGTTCTCCCTGCGTTCGCGTGGGTTTCCTCCGGGTGTTCCGGTTTCCCCCACAGTCCAAAGACATGCGGTACAGGTAAATTGGGTAGGCTAAATTGTCCGTAGTGTATGAGTGTGAATGAGTGTGCATGGATGTTTCCCAGAGATGGGTTGCGGCTGAAAGGGCATCCGCTGCGTAAAACAAGTGATGGATAAGTTGGCGGTTCATTCCGCTGTTGCGACCCCAGATTAATAAAGGGACTAAGCCGAAAAGAAAATGAATGAATGAATATACAGTCAGAATTATTAGCCCCCTGAATTATTAGTCCCCCTGTTTATTTTTTCCCCAATTTCTGTTTAACAGAAAGAAGATTTTTTCAACACATTTCTAAACATAATAGTTTTAATAACTCATTTCTAATAACTGATTGATTTTATCTTTGCCGTGATGACAGTAAATAATATTTGACTAGTTATTTTTCAAGACACTTCTATACAGCTTAAAGTGACATTTAAAGGCTTAACTAGGTTAATTAGGTTAACTAGACAGGTTAGGGTAATTAGGCAAGTTATTGTATAACGATGGTTTGTTCTGTAGACTTTTGAAAAAGAATATAGCTTAAAGGGGCTAATAATTTTGTCCTTAAAATGGAGATTAAAAAATTAAAAACTGCTTTTATTCTAGCCAAAATAAAATAAATAAAATTTTCTCCAGAAGAAGAAATATTATCAGACATACTGTGAAAATTTCCTTGCTCTGTTAAACATCATTTAGGAAATATTTAAAAAAAGAAAAAAAATTCAAAGGGGGGCTAATAATTCTTACTTCAACTGTATATTAAACACTTTCAAAGATTTAAGATGCTGATGACCATTAAATGCATCATAATAGATTCAAGAAAAGGGTCTACTTGGAAAATATCTTATTCATTTAAAGAAATGGGCTAAAGCTAAGCCAAATTGTGAGCATTTTATAAAAGACATTAAACAATATGGTACTACACTGTGTGACGTTAAAAACAGAAATGCTAAAAAAAACATATGAAGCATTAGGCATTTGGTTAATTAAATTAAATGTTTTTTTTTATATTATTATTTTAACTATTTATTTATTTTTACTCTTGGAAACTGTTTATACTTTGTTTGTATACTGTTAATATACTTTCTCTCATTTTTATTTTGTTTTATTTTTTCCAAAGTGTTGTGAGATGTTAATGTTTGTACTAAGTTTGTACATATTTCACAATAAAAGCAAAGCATTTAATGGTTGTAGGGCTGGCCGATATCAGAATATGATGTTATATCTTTGTAATGAGATATATATATATATATATATATATATATATATATATATATATATATATATATATCACTATTTCTTTTTTTACATTAAACTCATGTTAGTATGTATATGTATGCTCAAAAGTGTTTGATTTAAAAATAAAATAAACATTAATAAAATATAAAAGATTTTTCAAAAATTAATGATTACGGGTTCAACATATAAATACAAATATTGCTAAATGTAATGCAAAATGTAAACATTTCTTTCAAGATTGAAACTTTCTAAGGATGCTGTTATGCATGTTTCTGTTTGCATCCCAGTAATAGCGTCTGATATTGCGCTCTCATAAATTATGAAAAAGTATTACAATAAACAATGTAATTAGTGACTTTTATTTTGTGTATATGATGTGTATTGTTATATTGCACAGCCCTTAGTGGCCCTGAATGTGTGTGCTTAAATTAAAAAGATAGTTCAAACAAAAATGTATTATGCTATCAGTTACTCACTTTTGACTTGCTCCAAACCAGTTAGATTTTTTTTTGTTTTGTTGAACACAAAAAGAAGATACTTCGAAGAATGTTTGAAATCGGTAACCTTTGACATCCATAGTAGGAAAAACAAATACTATGGAAGTCAGTGGCTATTTAAAATGCTAAAGTACAGTATATAGATGTTTGCTGTTTTACATTGCAGTTTGCTGATGAAGACATGGAGGAATCTGAGGCATGTTTTTTGGAGCTCGTCCGGACCCTTATCAGCAACCCCAAAGAGAAAGAGCATTACTTCCAGGTTGGAAACGCATATACATTCTCACAAACTAGGGTTGTGTAATATCATCAAAAAAAAATTTTTTTAACAACATTGAAAAGATATTTGCTGAATTGAGGGATTTATTTGATCATTCACTTAATTGATTAGTTTAAAACGTCTTGCTTGATTGTATGAATGAAACATTGACTCACTGACACAATAAAAAAACAATAAAAATTAATAAATTAATTCAGGGACAAAACAGCACAGTGTTGCTAAGAGGTTGTGGATTTGTCGAAGATTTGTTTGAAAATATTTTCATTGGTAAACCCTCCAAAAACTCAATATTATGTTCTTGTTTGTTGAACTTAAATTTCACATTTGTAATCATGCTCACATGTTGATATTTGGGAAACAAATAGCTATTCAGCAGAATAGCGCTCCTTCTCAAAACTTCAGCCTCCATATCAAAGTTCCTGAAAGCAAAGAAGGTCAAGGTGCTCAGGATTGGCCAGCCCAGTCACCAGACATGAACATTATTAAGCATGCCTGGGGTAAGATGAAGGAGGAGGCATTGAAGATGAATCCAAAGAATCTTGATGAACTCTGAGAGTCCTGCAAGAACACTTTCCTTGCCATTCCAGATGACTTTATTAATAAGTGATTTGAGTCATTGCAGAGATGTATGGATGCAGTCCTCCAAGCTCATGGGAGTCAAACACAATATTCATTCTTTTTCCACTGCAGCATGACTTTATATTCTATACTGGACATTATTTCTGTTAAGTGACAAGACTTTTGTCTAAACAAAGTCAGACCATACTGTCCTAAGTGAAGTTTATTTGTAAACTAATTTCGAGAGGAGCACGCGCTAAAGATTGATAGCAGCTGATCCTCGTTAGCTAATGCACGATCCACCAATCAGAAGATTCCTAATCACTATAAATAACCAAAGCATCTTACCTTAGCCATCTTCGTCTTTAAGAATCCCCCCCTTCCACCCCCTCCCTTATCAGGGCAGCACGGAGGCACAATGGTTAGCATCATTGCCTCACAGCAAGAACATCACCGGCCCAGACCTTACCTGGCCAGGTCGGCATTTCTGTGCGGAGTTTGCATGTTCTCCCCGCGTTTGTGCGGGTTTTTTCCGGTTTCCTTCCACAGACCAAAACATGTAACATAACAATAAATTGACAAGCTAAATCGTCATTATAGGCAAGTAATAAATTCAACATCCACTGCCAATTCAGAACCAAGCAGGGGAGGTCTCGAGACCTACCTGAGCTCAGACTCCCCTCTCGCCCTGCAATGGGAGGGAGCCCCGGGCTCGAGGATCTCGCGAGCTCAGGGCTCTCTCCCGGGACAGCATGCCGAAAAAGCATTATAATCAATCATCGGCAAGGGCGAACTTTTGAATTAAATAATTAAAAATCAAGGCATGATCATATTTAATTTGGTAAAATAAGCGTAATCTAGAGGCCTTTGCCTTTTATATAAGCCACTTTTGATACCAAATTATCAACTAGAAGTCAAGTTATAATTAGTTGTTCCTAAAACTTGGATAGTTGACAAGACTTTTGTCAGGTAGTGTAGATCGATGATACAGCTTACATTAAATAAATTAGTTTTTAATTGTTGATGATAAATATTATGCATCCCTTACTCACTACGCTTTTCATTTATCTGCTTTCATTCATATATCTTTAAATGAATTGACTTATCCCCATTTCTATGCAATTTTAGAATATTTTCCCGGAAGAATATGGACCCAAGTTTGACAAAAACCTGCATGCACTGATGGAAGATTTCCTCCTGAAGCTGGATAGTATGGTGACGGTCCCAGATCTTTCCATGGTATTTCAATAAACCAGTTATAGTGAAGAAACTGAACATTGCTATTTTGCTATACTATTTGTGTAACTGTTGGTCTGGTTTTGCCTCTCAGACAGTCTCTTGGCTTAGGACTTGCCCGTCTCTTCTGGACGATTGCATTGATTCAGTTTCGGTCCCAAAGGAAATGAAGAGTCTTCTTGAACACCACAGAGATAAAGGAAATCTTCAAGACAGTGGTAATTTGTTACATGTCCTATCTATGTGAAAGATTATATTAGATGCAATTGCATTGAATTCAAGGTGCCAGTTTGACAGTCAGTCACATTTGTGAAAGAGTGAGTAGTTCTGATTAATTGCATACAAAATAAAAGTTTGTGTTTACATAATAATTTTTTTTGTGTGTGTGGACTGTGTATATTTATTATGTGTATAAATAAATACACACATCCATGTATATATGCATCATTTATCAAGTGTGTGTTTTTCTATCCTTTTCTCAGTGAATGCAGCCAATCATTTTTTGTGCAATTAAACAAAACAGTTTTATTAGACAATTATATGCATTAAAATAAGAGTTTGGTCACCTAACATCTTTAGGAATAGAAAGACAATACAATTACATTCAAACAAGTTATTGCAAATAAAAAAGTAAATATTTTTTATGTTTTAGTTGATTTTTTTTATTTAATTAAAATTGCATTTAATATTTTTCCCCAACATATTTAGATGTAGTAATTTTTGGACTGTGATCTTAAGCTTTTTTGTTAGATTAGTTTCAGTTTTGGCTTTGGTACTAACCAATAATTTATATGTACAAATATATTATTGTGAAGCTTCCTATAGAAAATATTAGTTTAAAAGGGAGATCTGTGAAGGGTGTGCTCATTTATGCTGAGCACTGTATATATTATTATACAGTTCAAACCAGAAGTTTACATACACTCTAAAATAAGGAACATAACCATCATCATACTAAAAGTGTATTATTTTAGGTCCGTTAGGATTACCTAAATGATTTACATTTGCTAAATGCCAGAATAATGAGAGAATGTTTTTTTTTTGAGAATTTTTTATTAATTTCTAGACAGTCAAAAGTTTACACGCATTTTCTTGGTATTTGTTTAGCTTTGCTTTTAAACTGTATAACTTTGGTCAAATGTTTTGGGTATCCTTCCACAAGCTTCTCACAATAGTTTGCAGAAATTTTGGCCCATTCCTCCTGATAGAATTGGTGTAACTGAGTCAGATTTGTTGGCTGTCTTGCTCTCACAAGCTTTTTCAACTCTGCCCACAAATTTTCTATAGGATTGAGTTCAGGGCTTTGTGATGGCCACTCTAAAACATTCACTCTGTTGTCCTTAAAGCACATTTTATCTAATTTGGCAGTATGCTTAGGGTCATGGTCTGTTTGGAAGACCCATTTGTGGCCAAGTTTTAATTTCCTGGCTGATGTCTTGAGATGTAGCTTCAGTATTTCTACATAATGTTCTTTCTTCATGATGCCATCTATGCTGTGAAGTGGACCAGTCCCTCCTGCAACAAAACAGCCCACACAACATGATGCTGCCGCCCCCATACTTCATAGTTGGGATGGTGTTCCTAAGCTTGTAAGCTTCCCCCTTTGTCCTCCAAATGTAACACTGGTCATTATGGCCAAACAGTTCAATCTTAGTTCCATTAGACCACTGGACAAGTCTCCAAAAATTTGTCTTTTTCCCAGTGTAATTTAGCAAATTGTAATCTGGCTTTTTTTGTTGATTCTGGCTTGTTGATTTTCCCATGTTGTCACACAAGGAAGCAGTGTGTTTGAGGTTTTCCTTAAATACTATTCTACAGTTGTGCCTCCAATTAACTCAAATGTTGTCAATTAGCCAATCAGAAACTTCCAAAACCTTGACACCATCATCTGAGCTTTTTTAGAGGCATAATAATCTTATTGTATGTAAACTTGACTTTCAAGAAAAGTTATAACAATTTCTCAAAAAAACATCTCTCTCAATATTCTGCTATTAAGCACAACAGAAACAAATCTGATAATCCAAACTTACCTAAAAGAGAAAAAGTTTAGTCACATTAACATCTGACTTTTTTTAAAATGGTTATGTGCCTTTTTATACAGTGTATGTAAACTTCTGGTTTCAACTGTATATGCGTATTTACATATACATTATAAACATATACAGTACAAACATATATGTGAATGCAAACTTTTATTTTGTATGCAATTAATAGCAGCACTAAGTGCAAACCAGTTGTGTTATACATTCAAAATAACAGTTTCACCAATGAAACCTGACTTGTGGTTTTACATGTGAGAGGTCATAATAGTATTGTTTTAATTTTTTGTATAAACATTTGCCTATATTTTGTATTATTGAAAAAACAAATTCTACAACAGAATCTCTTGAAAATGTCCAAACATAATTGAACCACAAAAATATCACTAATACATTTTGTTTCCATTTAGTGCCATAAAAGTACTGAGTATTTTTAAATCATTACTTAAATCATACTTTTTAGGGTAGCTTTTATATGACTTTTAGATTTATTATGAATATTATTTATGTGTTTTTAATTATTTTTTTATTGCATTTTTTTTCTTAAATGCTGCACAATTTAAATGTCTGTAAAGCGCCTTGAGATGCTACTTTTAAATGAGCTTTATAAAAATAATGATTATTATTATTAATATAAAACCATTATGCTTCACCATCCCCTTTAATGAATAAGTATTTGCTTACAATCACCTTGGTTTACATTGCTTGCTTAAAATGTAAATGCCTGAGCCATACGTCAAGTGTTTATTTTCACGATCACAAATTTTTTACTTGTTTTTCTGTCTTTCCCTATTGCAGAGTACAACAACTGTATGTTTTCATCGCAGTCTCTCCCACCGCTGGTTCGAGTCGTCATTTCCAGCGATCACACTGAATCTGCAGACCCATCGGATTTAAATGTTCAAGACAAAGACGATGGACACGCTTCTAAAACCTCGTCTGATGACTGGACGGCTAAAACGATCAAGTTAAAAACTGAGATGGAGGAAATAGAGCTTGAAGAAGACAATGATCAAAATTGGCCAATCACACTAGACAAATCCACAGGAAAGAGGGATGGTTATGATGATGGCTCTCTTGGGGAAGAGCTGAACCAGACACGGAGCAAAAAAAAACTCCAGGAAATCATTAAAAAGGAAAAGAGATGAGAGTGCAGACACGTCCAGAGAATACACATTTATCAATCACTTGGGGGCATACACAGGTCAGTTCAATAAATCCATACTTGTCTGTTTATTTTTAGTTGTTATTCATTTTTAACTAGCCGTTTTGACAAAAACAAATTCTCAATTGACACCAACTAACAGTTTAAATGTTATTTTTTATCCGTAACATGCCATCACAAAAACACACTAAGTTTAATATACAAAACAAATGTCATATTGAATAATCGAATCAAATGATTCTTTAAAAAATGACTAATTTTGGAATAAAATATTACAGTTTCTCTGATTTATGTGACAGACAGCTTGCTTTACTTGACATAACTATACCATATAATCTAGATATAAGAAACAAAAACACATACAGGTTTGTGTTTTTGCTTTCATGACTTAAGTAATAGTTTTACTTTAACTAATAATCTACAAGCGATTAATTTTTTCTGCATTATTTACACAGAAGAGTCTTCCTACCAGAGCTCTGATGCTTCAAAAGTCCCTTGGACAGATGAAGAAACATTCGGCCTTATTGATATATGGGGAAAAGACAGCGTCCAGCGAAGCCTGAAAGACTGCGCTCGCAACCGCCATATATTTAACCTCATCTCTAAGAAGATGTTTGAGAGAGGCTTCACCAGAACAGCGGAGCAGTGCCACACCAGGATAAAACGCTTGAAAATGAGCTTTCGACAGTACCACGACAGCATGTGAGTTCGTTTATAAGTGCATTTGTGTCTATGTAAAACAAATTAGATACTTTACACTTTACTTACTGCAGTTTTAGGGGTTTATTGATATTATAGTGGGTGGCACGGTGGCTCAGTGTTTAGCACTGTCGCCTAACACTAAGAAGGTCGCTGGTTCGAGTCCCAGCTGGACTTTGGAGTTTGCAAGTTCTTCCCGTGTTCGCGTGGGTTTCCTCCTCGTGCTCCGGTTTTCCTCATAGTCCAAACACATGTGCTATAGGTGAATTGAAGAAACTAAACTGGCCCTAATAAATAAATGAATTAATGAATGAAATGTATCTTTAAAATGTAAAAAATGTTTTTTCCTGATGAATCTGGTTTTATTTCCTTTATTTGTCAATGTCAATTTTATTTATATAGCACTATTTAACACAACCAGAGGATGACCAATGTGCTGCACAGTACAAATCAAAACAGAGAAAAAACTAATATATATATATAAAATTATAGCTAAAACAGACAATTTTCACTGATAAAATGCCAAATCAAAGAGGTAAGTTTTCAACGTTGATTTAAAAACAGACAGGGATGAAACAGATCTAACACAGAGGGGCAGAGCATTCCACAACCTAGGACCAGCTACTGCGAAGGCACGGTCACCTCTGCAATTGTGAGCATGTTTTTCTGTTTGTGCGCAGTTTGAGAGGAGAGAGAGCGGATTGGAAGTTCTACGATGTTCTGGAGAAAATTCTCTGTGGTAAAGATTTTGCAGAACAGGAAGACAGTAATAATGACGTCAGTATTCCAGAGGAGTCTTCAGTGCAGCAGGCAGAAGATGACACTGACTGGGAAGCTCTTAGTCACGCTGGACTAGATGGTACTCAGATTCCTTGCACATATACAGTTGAAATTATTCGCCCTCCTGTGAATGTAGTTTTCTTTTTCAAATATTTCCCAAATGATGTTTAACAGAGCAAGGACTTTTTCAAAGTATTTCCTATAATATTTTTTCTTCTGGAGAAAGTCTTATTTGTTTTATTTCGGCTAGAATAAAAGCAGTTTTTATTTTTTTTAAACCATTTTAAGGTCAATATTATTAGCCTAGTTAAACTTTTAAACGTCACTTTAAGCTGAATACTAGCATCTTGAAAAATATCTACAGAACAAACCATCATTATACAATAACTTGCATAATTACCCTAACCTGCCTAGTTAACCTAATTACCTAGTTAACTCTTTAAATGTCACTTTAAGCTGTATAGAAGTGTCTTGAAAAATATCTAGTAAAATAATATTTACTGTGATCATGGCAAAGATAAAATAAATCAGATATTAGAAATGAGTTATTAAAACTATTATGTTTAGAAATGTATTTAATAAATCTTATTTCCGTTAAACAGAAATTGGGGAAAAATAAACAGGGGGGCTAATAATTGTGACTTAAACTATGCATTGTGCAATTTACTATATTTGTAACCAAATTTTTTATTTTCCAGGCACCAAGAATATCTCATGGACAGACATGGAAACACAAACGCTCATCAGAATCTGGGGAGAGGACAAGACACAACAAGAGCTGAGAGGGGTTCTGCAGAACGGACACATCTTTGCCATGATCTCCAAAAAGATGTCAGCTCACGGCTACATCCGGACAGCAGAGCAGTGTCAGAGTCGAGTGAAGAGACTGAAGCTGTGCTTTAAACAGGCGTATGAGAGTAAAAAGTGAGTGTTTAACATATATAACATACAGTGCTCGACATAAATGAGAACACCCATCACAAATCTCTCATTTAGACTCGTATATTCTATAGGAAGCTTTAATATTGTATTTGTGCATATAAGTTAGATTAGTCAGCACTGAAGCCAAATCTGAAGCTAATCTAACAAAATAACTTATGATAACAGCCCAAAATTATATGTTAGGAAAAAATATGACATCAAACTTTTTTAAAAGAGCAAAATTCAAGAGGAACAAAAAATGTATAAAATTGTGTAGAAATTTAGTAGTTTGTCATTTTATTTCACATAATTTAATTGTATAATCTTTCTATTTCTAAAGATGTTCGGCCACCAAAATATTATTTTAATAAATATATCTGTTTAATAAATCTGTTTTGTTCAAGTGCACCAAAATATATGACCTATATTCACTGAGAAATGAATAAAAAATATTCATTTTCGTTTAGGTTGAGCACTGTATAACATTTTGTCCTTTGACTAAAATTTCCAGATGCAATAAAAGCGAAACTCAGTTACCACAGATTTTCAATAACTGAAAGTGTTTTTGTGTTGAATTTTTTGCAGTGCTGAGGGCAAAGAGCAAGCAGAATTCAAATTCTATAAACAGATGGAGAGAATTATGGCTAATGAAGAACCTTGTTCATCACAGATCAAAGAGGAGGAGTCAACTGATATCGAATACCAGGTGTACAAGTACCAAGAAATAGGTTCGTTTAAATCATTGCTTTCATTATTTTGTAGTATTTTGTATATTTGTTTGGAGTCAGTCAGGTTTGTTTGAAATAGATTATTTGATTGAGCAAGGATGCAATTTAATGTGACAGTATATACATTTACAAAACATGTCAACAATGATAATAATAAATAGTTCTGAGCACCAAATCAATATACTAGGGTCATGTGACACTAGGATGGTAGGTTGCTGAAAATCCAGCATTTCATTACAGGAAGAAATTACATTATTACATACATTACAATATTTCATATTTCTGTTGTATTTTTGAGCAAATAAATGCAGCCTCAATGAGCACAAGACATTCAACATTCTGATTACTTAATCTTTCAGTTTTAATGAATGGGCATTCATACATGTTTTTATACTATTATTTACTTATAACAATTATATTATAACAATAATATATATAACAAACAATAAGGAGAGATAGAGTACATATAATAATAATAATAATAATAATACATACCATGCAATTCAAAGTGCTTCACAAGCATAGACAAATATAGAAAACAACATCAATGTCAGGTAAAATGTCAAGACAGAAAAGCAAATACAGAAAACACACACACACACACACACACACACACACACACACACACACACACACACACACACACACACACACACACACACACACACACACACACACACACACACACACAAAAAAAAAACAATTATATATATAAGCAAATAGAACAAAATAAAAAACAAATATTCTAAATACATACATGTACACATCATGCACACACATACATGCATATACACATATATAGATATACATAGGCATATCATATGTATGTATCTATAATAGATACATTATACTTATGTACCATATATACAGGTATCAGTGCATAGAATTCTGCAAAAAATAAATAGAATAAAAGCTAACATGCATAACAATACATACACAAACATAACTTATGTTGGACTTTCCCCTAGTCCCCCAGGTTCAAAGATCGGTCAGAGGCTTCAAATAAGTTTAAATTAATTTAATGAATCAAATGGACAAAGCATACAGAGCGATCTGGGCTGCAGAATAAACCCTTTACGGTATGAGGTTTACATGTGGGCATTCCACAACACTCTCTAACCCTCGCAGCCAAGTATATATCGCCGATTTCTCTTCGGCCCCGCCCGGGGGAGCTTCAGTAAAAAAGATCATCCGTCCTGATCAGTTCAATCATCAGTTGTTAGGTAGAACAGCAAATTTGCACAGAAAAAGTTACGCATACACATAACAGAGCCTGCAAAAGAGTGAGCTTAAGCCCCTCCCGTCCGTGATTGTTCCTGTAAATGAGCACACTCTGGAAGAAGAGATGTAACATTCCGTTGATAACAAGTACCAAGGAGTTAACTTCTCGGTTATCAGTCACACAAAGGCACAGCTGTACATTCATTCATTCATTTTCTTTTCGGCTTAGTCCCATTATAAATCCGGGGTCGCCACAGCGGAATAAACCACCAACTTATCCAGCACGTTTTTTACGCAGCAGATGACCTTCCAGCCGCAACCCATCTCTGGGAAACATTCACACACACTCATTCACACTCATACCGGAGCACCCAGAGTAAACCCACGCGAACGCAGGGAGAACATGCAAACTCCACACAGAAACGCCAACTGACCCAGCCGAGGCTCGAACCAGCGACCTTCTTGCTGTAAGGCGACAGCACTACCTACTGCGCCACTGCGTCGCCGGCACAGCTGTTATGGAGCAAAATTATATGAGGTTAAGCACATAAGGTTATTTGAGGTTAAACACATCAGCATAAGTTCATGTAATTAGTTAAAAACAGAATTAAACTATTAATGCAAGGATTAGTCTATTAATGCATAGGATTAAGTTAAAATCATCAAACATTTCTTCACTTAACAAGCCAAATGGAGCATTCACACATTTTAGCACATAACTCTTTAAAAGTCTGTATTAGTTCTTGTGTTTACGTTGTCACTTTCCCGTCCTCACCCAACACAGAAACAGCAATGAACTGTATGGATGATAGAAAGAAGGTGGCCTGGTCTGATGCCGAAACGCTGATTCTCCTCCAGTTATGGGGCGATAAGCAGGTCCAGCAGAACCTTCAGCGCTGCCCTCACAATGGCCACATCTACTCTGATATATCAGAGAAGCTGAACACACACGGATACCTGCGCACCGCTGAGCAATGCCACACCAGAATCAAACGACTCAAGATCAGCTACCGGCAGTGCAGAGACAGCATCAGGTCAGTATTCAAGCTCCAAATAATTAGACAATCACATTCACACAGTTGAAGTCAGAATTATTAGCCCTCCTGTATATTTGTTTCCCCAATTTCTGTTTATTGGAAAAAAGATTTTCTCAACACATTTCTAAACATAATAGTTTTAATAACTCATTTCTAATAACGGATTTCTTTTATCTTTGTCATGATGACAGTAAATAATATTTTACTAGATATTTTTCCAGATACTGGTATTCAGCTTAAAGTGACATTTAAAGGCTTAACTAAGTTAACTGGGCACGTCAGGGTAATTAGGCAAGTCATTATATAATGATGGTTTTGCCTTGTAGTCAATCGGAAAAAAATATTGCTTAAGGGGGCTAATAATATTGACCTTAAAATGGTTTAAAAAAATAAAAACTGCTTTTATTTTAGCCAAAATAAAACAAATAAGACTTTCTCCAGAAGAAAAAATATTATAGGAAATACTGTGAAAAATTCCTTGCTCTGTTAAACATCATTTGGGAAATATTTGAAAAAGAAAATAAATTCACAGGAGGGCTAATAATTCTGACTTCAACTGTAAGTGGGTGATATCAATGAAATTATAACAACTTTAAACAAATAAAGTGCTTACTTACTTTTGTGGGTGACCTGAAAGATAAACAGAGATACAAGAGAACAGATGGTTTTACATCAAAAGAACAAAAGGTCACACTATATTTTAAGGTATAGTTCTTGCTATTAATAAACCATTAAGCTCAATAAACTGCTAATTTGTTGCTTTTTAATAGTACATAAGGTAATAGTTGGGTTTAGGTATTAGATGGGATTACGGATGTAGAATAAGATCATATTTTATCAGTACTCATAAACAGCCAATATCATAATAACAATAAGCCAGTAGTTAAAGGTGCAGTAGGTGATCTGCCAAAATGCTAACCGGCTAGCATATGCCTTGCTCTGTTGAACATCATTTGAGAAATTCAATTCAATTTATCTTTATTTCTATAGCACTTTTAGAATGTAGATTGCATTAAAGCAGCTTCACATAGAAGATTATAGTAACTTGAAACTGTGTCAATCCAGTTTTCAGTGTTAAAGTTCAGTTCAGTTCAGTGTGGTTTAATATTCACTGCTGAGAGACCAGACACTGAAGAGCAAATCCATCGGTGCGCAGCTCCACAAGTCCCAAACCATGCAAGCCAGTGGCGACAGCGACGAGGAACAAACTTCATCAATTGGTGAAAGTGAAGGATTAAAAAACCTTGAGAGAAACCAGGCTCAGTTGGGTATGACCATTTCTCTTATGGCCAAACGTCTTGTGCAGAGCTGCAGTCTAGGCCCCGGAGGCTGGAGAGCGCTGGACGTTCATCGTGGAGAAGTTGCAGGTGGGAGAGGTCACCGGCTGATGTACAGGCTGGCCCCTCAGGATCAATGCGAGGACTTGTCTGTCACTGGGGTCTTACAAGAATCAGTCTTATGCTCTCCACTCCTCCATGACCACCACAGCAGCTGCTCAGGACAGGCCTGGTCTAGGATTTTGGAAACCTCTGGAATAATAAAAAGAAGACTAACATAAGCGCAGATGCCGTTCAAATTATAATGTCTTTAGGGAAGTGTTCCCGACTCTGGTTGCCCTAAATAAAGCAGACTAACAATCCTTTAGAGGATTTGGATTTCAACAGCATTTGTCTTTTATGTGTATGCTAATGCAAAGAGATGTGTCTTTAATCTAGTTTTAAACTGAAAGAGTGCGTCTGCTTCCCGAACTGTGCTAGGAAGGCTGTTCCAGAGTTTAGGTGCCAGATATGAGAAAGAGCTACCGCCTACAGTTGATTTTGATATTCTGGGAATAATCAATTGTCCAGAAATAATTGAGCGTAGTGGACGTGAGGGGCTATAATACACCAGGAGCTCCCTCAAATACTGGGGAGTAAATATTTGAAAAAGAAAAAAAAAAGCAATTTACAAGAGGGCATATAATTTTGACTTCATTTGTGAATAAGAAAATATGGTCTTTCAAAAAAAGTGCACATGATTTTAGTGCATGTTTAATTTTTTTGTGCAGTTCACCTGAAGCTGAACGAGTAGAATTCAAGTTTTATGATCTGATGGAAGATATTTTTCAAAGAAATGCATCGTCCAAAGCATCAGGAGATAATGAAGAAGACAACGGCATAAAATCAGGTACTTTTATTGCTTTATGGCTGTAGATGTGAATGTATAACAATATTTTATTTACATTTGAAATTTCTTGAAAAAAATTATATTGTCGTAGATATATGGTGTATATGTTGCATGTTTATTTTTGCTGAAATAACCTATTCTGAAAATTTGTGACAATTATACCATGTATGGATGTGGGGTGGGGGGTTATTTATTTATTGTTAATTTTCTTTTGCTAATTGTTAAAAAAAACGAATGTCCTGATACTCTTTGAATTCTTACCTTTTACATAATTTTATGTATATTTCCAATAAACATACTTATAAAAAATATCCTATTCTGGTAATGCCAGATTTTTGACAATCCTTAAAGGTGCTGTATGTAAGTTTTTGACTCTTCTAAAGCATAAAAATACAATAATATGTGTGCAGATATTTAAGAAACATCCCAAGTGAACATACTTGTTTAACTGACAAACAATGCTGAAGTCAGATATTCTGCTTTGAAAATGTTTTTTTCCGTGCCGGAACGATGTCTTTGTTTAGGTAATTTTCACATGCACATGCCAGTTTAACCAATTATAATTCAGCACCCCGGGTTGCCTTGTTGGAAAACAGCGTATTTCATTCATTCATTCAGAAAGACTCTGAAAGCATGCGTCCATGAGCGAAATGCTACAGTGTAGTGGAAAGTATCAGATGTCAAAATGAGACAGATTCAGTTCCACATGACGTTAATTAGCAAATGACATAAATATTAGGAACGTGAGCAGGTTACATCGCGTGTCCTAACAACACGCTGTGACGAGATTGTTATGAGTGATGAGCCATTTGGCTGTTTGCACCACAAAACACGGCAGAAATTTAAATACAGCCTTTCAGAAGCACAGAATATGCACTCACTCACAAAACGGTAAGGTTTAGAATCCATTTAATACATGTTAACCCTCTTTAACATCATTAAAGGTGAAGTGAACTTTCTGCTTTCAGTATATGGTAATACACGTCATGTAAAATGCATTCAAACTCGCATTGTTAGCATTTAGCACTGAATAAAGCACACGAGGCTTACCTGAGGTGATCTGCCATAGGTTTCTGTTGTTCAGCTGTGAGAAATAGAAGCCGCTTCTAATAAATCAATTCGAGGTGTTGGTTAGAACCAAAACTCCTTTTAATATGGAGAATATTCCCTCAATCGCGTGTCGTTGCTTTTATTTAGAACACAGTTTAAAATCCCTCAAACTGGCAACCCGGCGTACCTTTATTATGATTCAGGACTGCAATACCTGGTTCAACCACTGGGTGTCAAACTTACATACTGCACCTTTAAAAATGCATATTATTTCCTTCTGACAGAATCCCAGGGCAGCAATGCAGAGCAGACATGGTCTGACTCTGAAACTGTGGCTCTAATAGACATTTGGGCGGATGATGAGGTGCAGGAAGCCCTGAGAGTATCCGTCCACAACAGCCACGTGTTTGCTGATATAGCAGAGAAACTGAACAGTCAGGGATTCTTCAAAACACCAGAGCAATGCAGATGGAAGATCAAGAACCTGAGCAAGAATTTCCGACAGTGTTACGAAAGAAAAAAGTGAGATTTTTTATTTTTATTTGTTTAAATGGATGAAATGTTGAAGCCAAAGTGCATTTATCTGAGGCTTACTAATGTCCTCCATATTGTTCTCATCTAGATGTGGCAGAGAGGATGTAGATTGCAAGTACTATGATAAACTGGAGCAGGTTCTGGGTGATGAGGCCTTTTCCATGGATGTCTTTGAAGAAGATGACCAGGATGCAGGTTTGTGACTCCATCCATCCATCTCTCAATCCATCCATCCATCGCATTCCCATCCCTTTACTATGTCATTCATTCATCTACCCATCCATTCAGCCTTGCTGTCCTTTTTGGTTTCATCTATCTATCCATCCATCCATCTCTCCAACCAACCTACCATCCATCCATCGCATTCCCATTCCTTTACTATGTAATTCTTTCATCTACCCATCTATTCAGCCTTTCTGTCCGTTTTGATTTCGTCTATCTATATCAATCCATTCATCCATCTCTTCAACTACCAACCAACCAACCTACCATCCATCTATTGGATTTCCATCCCTTTGTCACCCATTCATTCATCCATCAGTCTGTCTATCCATCCTTCCTGTCTCATCCCATGACATCAATCCAGTTGTCTATTTTTACCTCTTATCTATTCCTCCCATCTGCTCCATGCATTCTATCTGTCCATGCATCCATCCAATCCAGTCCAATCCCATCCCATTCTTTTCCTTTCACATCCATCCGTTCTATTGCATATTTTTATCTATCCATCCAGCCTTTCTGTTGTGTTACGACCCATCCATCCATCCATCCATTCCTCATTCCATCCATCTCATACATTGAAAATTCCTTCCTTTCCAATCCATTTCATCCTATTTCATCCCATCCATCCATCCATCCATCCCTTATTCCATCCATCTCATACATTGAAAATTCCATCCTTTCTGATCCATTTCATCCTATTTCATCCCATCCATCCATCCATGCATCCATCGCATCCCATCAATCTATCTTACTGCTTCCTTTTCCATCCATCCATCAGTCCTTTCCGATCCATCCATCAGTCCTTTCCGATCCATCCATCCATCCATCCATCCATCCATCCATCCATCCATCCATCCATCCATCCATCCATCCATCCATCCATCCATCCATCCATCCATCCATCCATCCATCCATCCATCCATCCATCCAAATATTGATCAATCCTAAAAATAACCTTCATTTCAATGTATTTCGATAGATTTCCAATGATATTCCTTTGATATTTGTTTCTTCCTTAACCTAAAACTCTTCAACCTCTCAGAATACCAGCAGACAGCCATAATAGCCGTATCTGAATCGGGCAGGAAAATGACCTGGTCAGACCGGGAGACGCAGGCCCTGCTGGATATCTGGGGTGATGACCGCGTGCAGCACAGCCTGATGTCCTGCCCTAAAAACAGGCACATCTACAAATATATTTCAAAGAGAATGATTGCATTGGGCTTCAACAGAACGGGTGTGCAGTGCCACTCACGTATCAAAAGACTCAAGTCCCAGTTCTACTACGATGGGTGAGCGAGATGTGACAAGTATTGTGTACTCTAATTGCATGTATAAACAATATGTATTGTAGTATGAAACGGGTATTATATATAATATATTCATGTGTTTTTCAGCAGGGAGGAGTGTAAATTTTATGATCAACTGGAAAAGATTCTTTTAAAGGACAGAACGTCTGATGACAAGGACATCAGTGAGCTGGAGTCCATAACTGATTCAGATTCAGGTATCAGTCTGTACACTGGCCACACTAATTATTTGATTTTACTTTTATGATCCAATAGAGAAATATAGGATTTGTCTACATTAATCTGGAGACCTTTGAAAATGTCATTTATTATCTGATAATTAGGGCCAAACAGAATCTGCGGACATTTTTTGCTATTTCTGCGCAAAATTTTGTTAAAAGTCTGCGGATTTATGCGGAATGATTTTGGGAGAATCATAACTAAAAACTTCATATATTAAATAAAAAATAATACCTTTTTAACTTTTATTTAATGTTTACAATGCAAATCCAATTAGATCCACTTTATTTGGTAAACAACGCAAGTCTCTCATATAATATCTCTACTAAAAGACAACAGAAATAGAAAATATTACTTTACAAACTGTATTGTAAATAAATTATATGAACATTTTAATATTTGTATATAATATCACTGAAATTAATTAAAAAACTTAATAAATATAAGTTTACACACATTTACACAAGTAAATAAACAATTAATGATGGGCTAAAAATCTGCGGAATTCTGCGTGAAACCTTTATCTATATTTGTTAAAAATTGGTGGTTCAGAGTATGTATCAAATTGACAAACTCACATCATTCCAGTAAACTGGGCTTTGTTACATTATAATTGTTTCAAAATATTTAGCAAATTCAATAGTTCTCCAATAGGGGGTGATCAATGTAATATCATAAAATCCACGTTAATACATTTCACTGGATTTACTGGATCTTGGATCGGTTTTATGAGTTTGTAGTAGGGCTGCACGATATTGTAAAAATCTGACATTGTGATATTTAGTTTTTCTGTGATAAATATTGCGATATACAGTATATACAATTTCACCAGATGACTTGAAAACTGCTATTTGGAAGGAATTTATTAGATTAGATTGATTGGGATAATTCTTTAGGTAAGTTAATTATGCATAAAATTTAATAAATTACAAGCACAGATAAATACAAAAGAGCAAAGATAAAAGAGTGATTAAATAGTGTTTTATGCGTTTCACGGCAGTCAAAAAGTATTCAGGTACAGATTTTGAATATTCAATGTAAAATAACACTCCAAAAAGTCTTTACTGTATAAATAGTTCAATAAAATATACGTTATTAGAGTTACAAAGAGGTAAAATGTCCTGTGCCTAAAAACTTTGAACTCTGTCAGGCCTTAAAAACATGTGCAAATGATAAACTTTCACTCTATAATGTTTAAACTCTGCAGTATACACAATTCTCCTGTGTTCTGAACTGTTGATGTTGAACTCAACATTGCATATCTTGCGATGTGACTATTGCGGATGCGCACATTGCAATATCGATGCTGAAACGATATATTGTGCAGCCCTAGTTTGTAAACCTATTAGTGAGGCATTTGTGAAAATGAAAAGGAATAGTGTTATTTAATAGTCTCTTGTTGGCCTGTTTATCAGAGCCCACCATGGAAGAAATATACAAGCATAAAAGAATGCTTATTATTCAGACACCTTATGATATTAGATGATGAGCTAAGAGCATTTATAGGTTATACTTTCAATTAAAAGTTCTCAATGGACCATTTTCACAAGACTGTTATGACGCGTTTAACGATCATCAGCATCTTAAATCCTTGAAAGTTTTAATATTTAGATTTTTTTTAAACGTATGTACATTTATATGTATTTATGTGTGTATTATATCATCTTTGCATCAAATTACAAAAAACTAAAGACTGCTTATGCGAGGCGTTTCTAATGCAGCGTCTATAGAGGCAGGACAGTAAATTTGATGTTATTCTCTCTTCTGGCTCCCATTATCAGTCTCACACTAATTTCTTTCCTTTGTGTGAAAGTCTTGAGAACACTAGTTTTTACCGAATTGGTGTCCCTAACATATGGTGTTTCAAATGCTTTGATTATTTTTCAAAGCAAATAGTTTAATTGTTTTGAAGCTTTAAAAAGCTTAATTTTTTCCATCCCATTTACACTTGTGAAATGTATTTGCATGCCCAGACTCCCTCGCTCTATCCAAACCCCTCACCGTGGATGGGCCGAAGCTGGCTTGGGGTGACAGCGAGACACACACTCTTATATCCATTTGGGGTAGCAATGGCATCCAGGAGAGGCTGAAAGGCTGCGTCAAACGTAAACCAGTTTTCCAGCAGATCGCGTTGATTATGGCTGAGAAAGGCTACAGCAGGACAGATGAACAGTGTCGCTCCAGGATCAAAAGACTGAAGGCCAGTTATCGCCAACACCTCGACAATTACAGGTAAATACAGTACATCAATGATGATGAAAGTGGAATATTTAAATGTTTAAAACTATGGATGAATTGTAATTTTCGGTGTCCTCATCCCATAGGAATGAAGGGGAGCAGGTGGAGTGGAAGTTCTACAAACAGCTTAATAAAATATTTGAGAAATACCCTCTAGATGATACGGAAACTACAGTTCAGGAGACAAAGGCAGTTTGGAGAAAAAACCCAAGCAGGTCTGCAAAAGCACAGAGCTCAGGTGAATCTCAACCGTTTACATGTACAATTTCCACACCAAAAGGGGACATTAAACAAGATTTAAATATATTATACTTATTCTGACATGTACTTATTCAGATAAATAAAAGGTTATCATTCTACTCTTGCTGACAAATGGGTACAATTGAGTTTGAAGGATAGTAACAAAATATAATAATTACAATTAATGAGTGTTTACAGGGTGTCCGCGGGGTCTTAAAAAGTATTAAAAGTTGATCAATCAATTTAGAGAAATTTAAGGCCCTTAAAAATATTAAAAAGTCTTAAATGCTATTTTACAAGACATTACATTTTGCATTGTTTTTGATTATTGAGTACGTTTACATGGACACCAATAATTCGATTTTAATGTGATTAAGACAATACTCTGATGAAGAGTCTACCATGTAAACAGTGATTTTTGATTGATTTAATCAGATTAAGGTCATAATCGAACTAAAGAGAAATCGAATTAAGACATGTGGAGTATGCCGATCTTAGTCACATTATTGAAGTGCAGTACAGGCATGTAAACACCTTAATCGAACTATTACCATCACACACAACTGTTTGACACTTTTTGCACCTACCGAGTCAGTGCAGACCACAGACACCTGCATCATGAAATGCGGAGGTTTTTTTCTTCCATTCAGCATGCGGTATGAACTTTCATCACTCTTCCAGCAGTTTATAGTTGCATCCAATATCTTGTTTGTCACGCGGGGAATGCATGAAATGTTCCCGAATGAAAGTAAAAGTGCCAAACTGCAGTTAAAGTCGACAAAGTAAAAATGAAACACCCGAAATTACATGAAACTTTGAAGGAAATACGGAGAGCACGGTGACGCAATGATATTAATCGAATTATGTGATATAACATGTAAAACGGGATTTGATCAACATTCAAAAAGCAACTCATGTAAACGCCTTAATCTTATTATTGTCTTAATTAGATTAAGACAAATAATTTGATTACTGATGTCCATGTAAACGTAGTCATTGTTTGCTAACGTTTGCTTGAATTTTATCTGCGATATCGATATTCGAATATCGGGATGCTTTGTAGTTGAAATCGATAAAATCTTGCTAGGTTGGACATTACGCTGCTTTGTTTACTGCAGTAACCAAGGCAACAGCGTTATTCCTGCTGGTCTATAGCGTTAGGCGCCATCTGTTGGATAAGTATTTTATATTCAGCATTTGAAAACATATTCAGGATTAGTTTCTTACAATCAGTATTTAGTAAATATACTGAATGTAAAATGTCGCCAATGTTACCGGTTGCAACCTAAAGTGGCGATGAGGTTTTAAAACGTATGGAAAGAGTCTTAGGACGTACTCACACTATGTACAGTTGCCTTAAACCGGGCCAAAGCACGCTTGTCCTCCCTCCCGTCTCTCCCGACGACCCGCACTCACATTACATTCGGGCCTGGGCACGCTTACGTCATCGATGATGCGCTGTTCAGTAAGCGCTCTCGCTCAGCACAGTGGAGATTTCTTTGTTATATCGTTTAAGTCTTTTGATATGCAGTGACACGCAGTTAAATATTTCGCCGAACAGATCAGCCACTTTTGACGCTCTTAAACAATCATAAAGTCCTCGTGCTGCAGGAATTAGGAGGTTTGCTGAAGGTGCAGCTGTAGTGCAGTGAGGGGTTTGCGTCTTTAATAAACTACGACAGTTTGCGTTCATTGAACAGTACGAATGATTAATTAATCCATATCAAACAGTCCCTTAAAAGTCACGTCTCGCTTTCAGTTCCGGGCTCAGGTGCGTTTTGCACTCAGACACAAGCGTACCGCGCAAAAGCCCAAGTGAACCGCGCTCAGGCCCACCTCTTCCAACCGAGCCAGGGCCGGCCAAGTGAACCGTGCCTGAGCCCGATTCAGAGCACTCACACTTCTCAAACAATCCAGGAAACGGGCCTGGGCACGGTTCAGATAGCATAGTGTGTGAGTACGCCCTTAAAGTCTTAGGGGCTGCACTGTGATCCTTATGCCCAATTCACACGGGGCGTCAGCGCCAACGCATATCATTCACTTTGAATGGGTGATGTCAAGCATTGCCGAACTGAATTGGGCATTCGTTGGCGTTGCTCGCTGCAGAAGTTGGGAATTTCTTTTTGAGCGTGGAAGTGTCAGCCAAACAGATCGCTTCATGCAAATACTCCAGCTCAGACAGTAGCCGATTGTGGACTAATTATATTGGCTGATGCTGCTATGACGATAGCGTCAGCCCTAACTTCAGACACACCTTCCTGTCAAGAGTTGACGCTGAAGTCCCATGTGAATCATGCGTTAGTGTTTTATTTTGTTATCAGATAAATGTCTGAATTTTTGCATCTACACTGACTCTAAATTACATTTTACAGTGGGTGACAGCATTAAATCATGGTAAAAATGTATCTGTGTAAATATTTAAAAGTAAAACAGGAAACATTCTAATGTACAGGAATTATTTAATTATTTAAATATTACCTTTAATTGTTTTCATCTTTGACTCAGATTCAAAACTACTTTTGTGCCAAGAAATATATATAGATAGATATTTATTTATATAGACCATTTCAATGGCATGTCATTGGCTCATGAACATTTCCTGCTTGTTTTCAAACTATTTCATAACTGAGGCGATTCAATCATAACTTAATGTTAAAACGTCTATCATAATATATCAACATGTGGCTTTTTTTTAAGATTCTCGGAAGCTATAGAAAATAAAAATATAAAACAGCAAATACCACAGGACCATCAAAATAGTCTAGATATTTCAAAAACAATTGTTAATAAACCAAATATTGTTGCTTTTTGTTTCAGACTGACGATGCTAAACGAATGTGTCTGAATGACGTCTGGAGACAGAGCGAGACATTCTTCTGGATATCTGAGCCAATAAGACGTTGTAAACAGGTGTTTTCTATCATGTGGAGAATGGAGTAAGAACACACTCAATCAACAGACATACAGAAATGTGCACACTGACCCTGCATAACTCTACATATTAAGGACATTTGTTTAATGGTGCTGTCTCCGAGAGTCACGTGGTTAAATGTAGAGATCTACTGAACTAAAGAGGATATGCATGGATTTTACTATAGAAGTGACTGCCATTACGCCCACTAAGTAGCAAAAAGACTCGGGGGCAGCATTATTGTAGTGTGAAATAAGCAAAAACATGGTTGAAATGAGGGAAAGTTGTTGACTGTATGAATTCAATTAGAATTCTGAGCTATTATTTCAGACTGCTTACCCACTAAGCAATTTAGTGTTTAAAAGGCGTATAATAGACATCCAAAATTAGACCGCTAAAACAAGGCTAAATTTGGGCAGTCAGTGAAAATCGAATAGTCCACAACTAGAGTAGACAGGAATGAATGACAACACATGAAGTCTGTCTAATGTGTGTATTTGATTAGTTTTTAGACTATTGTTCGATTAGATTTTCACTGACAGCTCAAATTTAGCCTTGTTTTAGTTAAGACATCAATTATTTAAACAAAGCTTGCTGGGGAAAAAACACTGAAATGCGAAGTCAATCGCTGCCTACAAATAATTTCACTGAATGTTTTGCCATTCTTTTAGTCTGAACGGCAGCGTGTGTGTCTGTCGAAGAGGGAAAGTGATTTTTAATGCATCCATAATGCACAAGATCTGACTCAAGTAACAGGAAATAAAAGATTTGCGTTTGAATTTAAAGCAGGCTACTTTCATTAGTTTCATATTTTAGATCAAAATAAAATAACTGGACGGAATTCAATCAATCTTTTTCTTCCTGTTGCAGACGTTTTCTGTCATCTGAGTGCATAATCATTCATAAAAAGTCCTATATTGTATATTTGTATCATAAAACAAATCATGAAACACTGAAAAAATGCCATTTGGTAGGAAAGAATCAGCTTTTAAAGTATGTTTGCTAGATGTTACAAATTTTAATATATACATTATACAAATGTTACGTCACTGTTACCCAGGATAATGCCAAAGCTCATTGCTCACATCTCCATCTCTTTTTAAGAGTATATCTAATGTGTACTGGCATGAGCCAATTGTATATAACAATACAATGCATTCTGCTCTATGATGGGAACGTGAACAGTATTACAGTTTTGCCAGACAAATAATGCTTCAAGACAAACATTAACAATGGTTTAAATCCAACACTGCTTTGTTTAGGGATTTTACTGTGCAATAAACAGACTATTTATTTCTATTTCTTTGTCCAGCATGATTGAGAAAACACAATGATTATGACAACAGGCCTTCCGGACTTAAAGGGATAGTTCACCTAAAGATTTAAATCTGCCATTAACTTACTAACCCTCAGGCTGTTCAAAATGTAGGTGGCTTTTATTCGCCTCAGTACAACATTGAAGAATATTTTTGCTAAAACCAGTCCCTGGTGATTCATAAATCAGAAGTAAACAGCTATAGCGGCTCTTCAGGAGTAAATAAAAATCATGCTGGCAAACAAAATACCTTTAATACTAAGTCATTTGCAAGTAACTGAATACTATAATTCAGCATTACTTTGAATCAACTGCCTCATTAAACTTTGGAGTAAAGGTAAATAATGTTCAGACATAATCTTGCCGCATTGACTTCAGAACTTCAACAGGACCTGTGGGTATTCATTTTGTTTTACCTCTATGTTTTTAGTGACCATCAAAGCACTAGCTAACCATTTTATACATCACCAAGAACCAGTTTCAGATAAAAAAAATCTAATGTTCTACTAAAGACAATAAAATCAATCTACAATATATTTGGTGCCCTGAAAGAGACTAAAATAAAAAGCAAATTTTCATTTTTGAGAGAACCATCCCTTTAAGTGTTATCAACATAAATTCACAAACTATGTAAAGTACAAAAGTATCTTGCCTAAACAAGCATGGTTTGAAAAAACATGTTTCCTTTTAAAGCAGGGGTGTCCAAACTCGGTCCTGGAAGGCCAGTGTCTTGCGTAGTTTAGCTCCAACTTCCTTCAACACACCTGCCTAGAAGTTTCTATACCTAGAAAGAGCTTGATTATCTGGTTCAGGTGTGTTTAATTGGGGTTGAAAGTAAAATTTGCAGGACACCAGCCCGGAGTTTGGACACCCCTGTTTTATAGTAGTGATTAGTTACATGATTAACTAGTCACTTTAAATAGTCAGATGTTCAGTTAAGGGCTTTTGGGATCTGGCTTCGCACGGCCCCGAGTTTGGTCGTAGCTTCTTCTGCGATTCCCTCGTTCCCCAAGATGCGTCCTCTCATGCTTCTTCAGCGGTCCGGCAAACTTGAAGCTCTTTCCGCAATGGGAGCACTGCCACGGCCGCTCACCCGTATGGCTCAGCATGTGGTTCTTGAGATGCGACGAGTGCTTGTAAGTCTTTCCGCATCTTTCACAAGTAAACGGTCTTTCGCCAGTGTGCACGCGCTCATGTCTCTTCATGTTCCCAATCTGAGAAAAAGCCTTTCCGCATATTTTACAACGGAACGGCCGCTCTCCGGTGTGTATACGCAGGTGGCATCTCAACATCTCCGGTCCTGCGAACGTTTTGTGGCAAAGGGTGCACGGGATCTTAAGTCTGGGTCTTTCATGATTGCGCTGGTGCTTCTTCAAGTCAAACATGTAGACGAAAGACTTGCCGCAGATGGAGCACAGATACTGGCGCTCGCCTGCATGGTAGCCTTTGTGTCTTCTGAGCAGGCTGGCATAGATGAAACTCTTCCCACACTGGCTGCACTTGTATGATCGCTCCATTGAATGGTAGCGAACGTGTATTGACAGCTTAAACGCTGTGGGGAAACTCTTGTCGCAGTGAGGACACTGGTGGAGATTTTCTGAGGTGTGGCATTCGCGGTGGATCTTCAAATAGGAGCCCTGGGAGAAGCTCTTGCTGCAGATGGTGCACTTGTATGGTTTTTCGCCAGTGTGCACACGGATGTGCTTGATGAGGTCTGCTTTCTTGCGAAAAGTCTTGATGCACTGCGAGCATTTGAATGGTCTTGCGAGAGAGTGTGTTTTGATGTGATTGGTCAAGAAACTCAAACACCTGAAGCTTTTTCCGCAGTCCGAACACTGGAACGGGCGTTCGCCAGTGTGTGTGCGCATGTGATTCCTTAGCAGGCACTCAAAGCGAAACTCTTTGTGACACTCTGGACACGAGTGTCTTTTCTCATCCTGTGTTGTTTGGGATTCAGATGGAGAGGCTGCTAATGACTTTTTGGATACCGCAGCTCTAGGTGGACTGCTTTTCCTGTGTATGATGGACTTTACAGATGGCGGTCTTTCTATGACAGGAACGAAGATGGTCTCCTCCCTCACGATCTCAACAGGAGTCGGAGGCAAAACTGGCAGCGAGACGCCCTTTCCAGTCAACTCTGAGATCCACTGCTCTAAACTGACTTGCCGCACACCAGGCGTTTCCACCATTTCTGATTGCTCGAGAAACTGCACTTCCTCTCCTTCATTATCAAACTCCGACACCACTACAGTAGAGCCGTCGGCGGTGAGATAGATCTGCTGGACTTCACATATACCCGAGTCTTTCTCTTCACAGAGGGTCTCCTCTTGTTGTAAGTCGTCCTCTGCTTCTTCTATTGTCGTGAACTCCTCACTGACGGCTAAAGTCTCAGCTTCTTCTGTGTAGCTCTGAGTGGGGCTCATTATGGCGATGGCAGCGTGATCAGCTTCGGATTGGTTCTCTGTTGCTTCGGATTCAATGATAATCGTCTCTTGTGCAATAGAAGTGGGAGGCAGAGGTTCCTCTTGCTCGATGGTAATAGTAGGGGAGATTGTTTCTTGTGCGACTGGATGAGGCAAACAAACTACTTCAGCTGCAGAGGGAATGGACACTGTTCAGATGAAAAGAAAAACAAAAACTTTTAAAGTAAATCCACACAACAATACCTTTAACAGGTTTATGGGTGAAAAAAACAAAACAAAAAAAAAAACATGTCCAGGTCACATTTCTCCCTATATTTATAATTTCATTTTTGGCTGCACAAAATGTAGACTAGAAGTGTGCGATATTTTTTTTACATGGACGTCAGTAATCAAATTATTTACATTAATCTGAATAAGACAATAAAATTATTAAGGTGTTTACATTGTACAATGTTCCCGTTTTACACTGTATAGTACGTAGATCGTTTACTGTTATTACGTCGCCATACGGCGCTATCCAAGATTTCGCTTGGAGTGTGATGCATCAACAGTGATGTTAAGCGTTTTATTTTTAATTTGACAACTTCAAATGCAGTTAATTTATCATACTATACATGCAAACAGACAATTGTGGATATAAATTCTCCAGCATGAGGTTTCCTTTGCTATTTCATAGGTAGATTGTTAATCAGAGTATTGTCTGAATCATATTAAAATTGTATGTCCATATAAACCATAGGGCTGAAACTCGATTCCTGGAGGGCCGCAGCTCTGCAGTTTTGCTCTATAATTAAACACACCTGATCCGACTAATTAAGGTATTCAAGACTACTAGAAACTATTAAGCAGGTGTGTGTTGGAGCTAAACTGTGCAGAGCTGTGACCCTCCAGGAAGTGAGTTTGAGACCATTGATGTAAACCTACTGACTGTTAACTGTTGTTTTAACGCTGTTTAGGCTGACAATATAGTCAGTGGCTTTGAAAACAACAACAAAAACACTATCATTATTGAACAAATCAATATATTGAGATATTATAATTTTTTGTAAATATCGCACATCCCTTAAAGCTGCGGTCACACTAGAGTTTGTGCGTATGAAATTCTGTCGTACGGTGCTGCAAAATGGGGCGGGATTAAACAAGATGATTAGACATTTAAAAAAGCAAGCGATTGTTCCATATTTTAAATTTCTATACAGAGAGGTCAAGTTTTGATCCTCGATTGGTCTCACGCAGTCAAGTGATGCGATTTCGCAGGTCAGAGTTAACAAAACTTGAACTTTCCAACGCAGCAATCTGCGAAACTTGAGCTTGCGTTTCCAGTCTGACACATTCACAATTTCACATGCGTATGAATGGAAGTCGATGGGGGGAAAAGTCGAGTGTGACCGCAGCTTAACCCTTTTATTTTGCCAGATCATGTCAATGTAAATCTCTATGTTTAATTCAGAAGAAGCAAACAAACGGTAAGGCTCACTTTCACTGATAACTCTGGGAGAGTGCTCATTGTTTATTGTGTGCAGTCTTTTGCTTTTAAAGTGCTGGAGCACATCCTTGATTTCAGCTGGGTCTGAGAGCGGCTGCACAATCTCCTCCATCATCGAGAGGCCACCGCAGAGCCGAGAAGCTGTCTGAAAGGGTCGTGAGATCAGATTTACCTTTCATTTTTGCATGTTAGATTCAAGATTCTTTATTGTCACTGTACTATGTACTTAGTACAACAAAATTAGAGCAATCTTTACAGTGCAAAAAATAAAATACTGCACAGTAATTGTAAATAGGTTATAACTGCTGTATTTATGCATCATTTCTTATTAAAATACATATGCTATGGATAATGCATTGGGGATTGAGGACACACCTCTTTAAGGTTGGGCACCGGCAGCAGATCTTCCACTCGAGACAGAAACTCCCATGCAAGACTCTGTAAAACTGCATCATATCCTGATCCATATTCTACAGGGAATATGTGCTGAAGACAGGTGCAACGTGGAAAATACATCATTTTTATGCATGCTTTATACAGAAAGATGAAGTGAAAAGAAGCAACAACAAGAAGGAGGAGGTGAGTAAATCAAACCTGGAGGAAATTCTCTTTCTTTTCTGTGTCTTCTAAAATGCTGTGCACCATTCTAATGAATTTGTTATTGATGATCTCACTTTCCACATCTTTACACTGCAAAAATACAAAGCAGAAATGAGGCGTTGCTTACTTATGCAGTGCGATAATTTGTACAGTTAATGTGATTACAAAAACAAATACTTTGTGTGTGAGATTTCGAAGAGAATCCAAATGTGCCTGAATTATCCACAGATCTGGCATTGTATCTTTCAGACAAAGCTCCAAGATCACCTAAAGCATAAAAAAGTTGTATATAACAGCAAACTGGGGCTTAATAGATTTATATATTAAATTAAAACATAAAAAATTACCTTTTTCCTCATGTGAAAGATTAGTTTATTAACCAGACTGCGACTCATGATGTCTGGAACGTTCTCTGTCACCAGCATCACAAATTGCTCCAGTTTCCCATACTGTGTCACATTACGCCGCTGAATCACCTGCCATAGAAATGCTGACATCAGCCGGAGAGGTGGAACAACCAGACGTAGGGCAGAGAGAGGGAGAGCTTAGGAGAGGAAAAAAAGTGTTGCAGATTAAAACCACAAACTGTACAACATCTTAATAATTAATCTGCAGATCATTTTATAAGTCAGATTTTTTTAAAGACAGTAACCAGTGTTATTCTATGCCACCTTTCAGAAGGAAATCTGGTGCTTAAGATAGATAAAATAATAAAAGGTGTGCAAATCTTATATAATTCTACATTTTGTGTTGTACTTTTCATACATGCATGTAAGCTGCAGAATTTTAAATAATAACTTTAACACTGTTTTAATGACAACAAACAACTTCTACAATTAGAAATGACATTGAAACAGAGCTATAGTAAGATTGTAAATATTCTAACTCATTATACAGCATAAACATTTCTATGATATTTCCCACAGTAATACAGTTCCACATACATCAATTAAAATTATTAATTGCGACTTTCATTCATAATACTCTTTTAAATAATAATAATATAAAGAAATATGCTCGAGTTGTGAGGTGCGAGTAACTTTAATAGGATTGGTTGTGCTAGCTTCACTCTCTTAGCATTTAGCTCAAAGGCTAAAGAAACTCACCCGGCTCTCGACTCTCTACGTTAAGAATATCCATTATTTGATGACAGAATAAACTTATAATTGTCTTTTAGTCAATCTCTGATCGTCTCTCATCACTTGATTAAATCATAATAGACGGTGTACGATTGTCGTGAAGTTGACCGAAGCAACGAACAACAACGCTCAACCGGGAAACCGGAAGTTGCCGGAAGTAGGTCAATATTCCGCGCTTTTGTAAGTGTTTGAACGTGCACGACACCGTCCGCCTCAGGTCTGGCGGAGAACGGTAGAAAAACGGTTATGTTGTAAAACAACATACATTTGCAAGTGATTAAAGTATTCACGGCATTAGACTTGTTACGTCCAACAAGGAATTAACTCAAACAAGGAATTAACTCAAGAGTAAGTACTGTCAAACAGTGGAACTCCAAATACGCAGTAAAAAGTAGTGCGTTTTTAGATTTACTCAATAAAATAACTAACTATAGAGTCGTTATATACAGTATACAGTTGGAATTAAAATATATCTTGCGTAAAAAGTGTCTGGAATTAAACATTATTCCCTCACTTTTCTGAGAGTCCGGTTATTACCGACAGATGGCTTTCCCGAGGAGCACCTCTATTCATAAACACATTAATTCTAGGAGCAGGTAATAAAGCTCTGTGGATGGAGGGAATAAATGAGTAATGGAGGAGAATGATGCTGTGGAAAGGGAACTCACATTTCCCGAGCTGTTTCAAACATCTGCTGAGGGAGATACTGCTCTGTTATTACGTTATAAATATGGACCGTCGTCTTCATTAAAGGGACAGTTCATCAAAATATTTAAATTCTGTTATCGTTTACTCACCTTACACTTGATTCAAACATGTCTGAGTTTATCTGTTTTTTATATTATATTTGTATATATATATATATATATATATATATATATATATATATATATATATATATATATATATATATATATATATATATATATATAAAGTATAAGGAAGTATATTATAAGTAGGCTATATTAATTTGAAGAATGTTGGAAAATGCTTTTGACTTCTGTAATTCAATTCAAGTTTATTTGTATGTCGCTCTTTTCACAATAATTATTGTTTCAGTTTTACAGAAGATGCACCTTATTGCATTACAATCAAATTAGGAAACGTTTAGGTTATTAGTTACTAGGCTTGATATGGTATACCGCGGGATCTAAAAATAGCAATAGTATAAATACCGTTATACCGTCATAAAAAACTGCACTTGCTATATATAGGACAAATATTAAATCTAATTTATTTAATGCCTAAAACTGCGTATACATGGTTGTCATCATGGCACAGCATGGAGGAGAAAGAGAGAGGTGGGGAAAGATGGTGAGTCACGCACCAAGTGACCTGGTCTCGAAAAGAACACAACTTCTGCAGTTTGGCAGTATTTGACCGAATGAGAAGGGAGAGGCGGTAAATACGGACGAGGCGATTTGCAAATTGTGCAACAAAAATGTGACAGCGAAAGATGGAAATACCTTGAACCTAAGGCCGCATATACAGTATTTAGTTTCTGAACGGTTTAGGCACAAGCCAACAGTTTGGTAACGCTGTCTGAGCCTTATGTCATAATTGTTTTTATTATGCGCGGTAATACCCTAAACTGAGGTAAAATAGGGAGAAGGTTTGACGTATCAAAATTTGGATACCGCCCAAGCCTATTAGTTACCATAACTTGATTAGTTACTAATAACTTTAATTAATTTACTAGTAACTAATAGCTTTTAACAGTTAAAGTTATTATAAATAAACATAGTTAACCTGCAGTTATATAGCATATAGGTGATGTCTAGGCCCACACGGAATCTGCGCGCGCAGAATTCCGCAGATTTTTTGCAGATTTTCCGCAGATTTCCGCAGATTTTTAGGCCATCATTAATTTTGTTTATTTACTTAAAGTTAACTATTTACAGTTAATCTAATTGGATTTGCATTTTAAACATTAAAAACAAGTTAAAAAGATATAATTTTTTTATTTAACATATTAAGGTTATAGTTATGATACTCCCAAAATAATTCCGCAGAAATCCGCAGATTTTTACCAAAATTCTCCGCAGAAATAGCAAAAAACGTCCGCAGATTCCGTCTGGCCCTGGTGATGTCCATTCTAGCATATACAGATGAAGTCAGAATTATTAGCCCCCCTTTGTATTTTTTTCCAAATTATGTTAAATAGAGCAAGGAAATTTTCACAGTATGTCTGATAATATTTTTTTTCTCTGGGGAAAGTCTTATTTGTTTTATTTCGGCTAGAATAAAAGCAGTTGTTAATTTTTCAAACACCATTTTAAGGACAAAATTATTAGCCCCTCTAAGCTATATTGCCTTATTACCCTAACCTGCCTAGTTAACCTAATTAACCTAGTTAAGCCTTTAAATGTCATTTTAAGCTGTATAGAAGTGTCTTGAAAAAATATCTAGTAAAATATTATTTACTCGCATCATGGCAAAGATAAAATAAATCAGTTATTAGAAATGAGTTATTAAAACTATTATGATTAGAAATGTGTTGAAAGAAATCTTTTCTCCGTTCAACAGAAATTGGGGGTGAGGGTGGGGTGGGGGGGTGGGGGGGAGTAAACAGGGGGGCTAATAATTCTGACTTCAACTGTAGGTCTAGAATTGTTTATGTCCATAATTGTTTGGTGTGTCAGTGAGTTTCAAACCTTCTTTAAATTATTTTATCTTGTGTTCAACAGAAAAAAAACCTCATCAAGGTTTGAACCACTTGACTAAAAGTGAGTAACACATTTTTGGGTGAACTGTTATTTTTTAAGAGTGATACTGAGTCTTTCCTGTGTGCATGCATACAAAAGGCCAAAATAGACTGACAAAGTTCATATGATTAACAAAAATATATGATATTTTCTTATTTTTAGTTCGATGTATATATGAATACATCATAGTACATCCATCTGTAAATATTACCCATAGTTTTTCTATAACTGCACTTTATAACTTATACCTGTATCCTGCACTTGCTGCTATTGCACTCCTGGTTAGATCTAAACTGCATTTCAATGCCTTGTACTTGTACCTGTACATGTGTAATGACAATAAAGTTGAATCTAATCTTATCTAAATCTAATATAAAGAGTTCAGATGCAAAAACCTCTAAGTGACATCTGAAAATTTCTCCTAAAATGAGCATTTTTCTCAGCTTCATATGTTTATGTTCAGTTTTTTTCACTTTAAAGGCAATGGAAAAAACTTATTCGTCACTATAAAAGTAAAATTTCTGAGCCTACACACAAAAGTCTGAAAAAAATGCTAATTTTAGAAGAAAATGTCAAGCGGTATTTAGAGATTTTTGCATTTAAACTCTTCATATGCATGTTAGGGTCAGAGTCTGGCTTGGGTGTGATAGGATATACAAAATGTTAATTAATGATTTATTTTAAAACATTGTGTCAAGTTGTTTCAAAAAAGGACATTTATTGATTGAACAGATTATGCAAAAATGTCTAGACAGAAGGTTAGAGAATATTTTGTTTACGTTAAAGGTGTTTTTGTTAGATTACTTGAGCTGTGAGGTCTGTTAACATTTTATTTTGCTGTTGTAGATTGGATGAATTGGAGTACATGGACAACAACTGAAGATAAAATTAAGGTAAAAAAAAAAACCTTATGCTTTAGATTCATCATATCTTGTGCAGACAGATATAAATGTAACTCTGAACCACAAAACCATTCAAGGGTCAGTTTTGTTTTGTAATTGAGATTTATGCATGACTTATACATTTAAATGAATGAACTTTCAACCTATTAGAGACAAATTTTTTAAAATCTCTAATTTGAGTGAACAAAAAAAAATCTAAATATTGAGAAAATTGTTTTAAAGTTGTCAAAATTAAGTTCTTAGTAATGAATATTGCTAATCAGAAATCAGTACATGCTCTTTACTTAATACCCAAATATTTTTTGACATAAAATCAATAATTGTGACCCAAACAAAATGATTGTTTGGCTATTCCCTGCAGTGTTGCCAGATTGGAAATGTCAAAGTATCGTACCAGAACCTCAAAATTATCGTATTTGGAGGAAAACTATCATACACGAGTCAAACGGAGAGTATACAGATATTATCTAGACAAATAGCGTTTTGACACAACGTGCAAATTACCACAATACGTAAAAAAATGAAATAAAATAGGCGTACTTTAATGAGAAGGTTCAAAGTCCACCTCCGAGTCGCTGTCATTAGATACCTGCGTGTTGCCAGATGTTAAGGGATTCATTTTGCGGTACAAATTGGACCGCAACATAGTGCTGGTTTGCTCGAAAGCAGTGCACTCTCCCGAATTTTTAACACACTCTGAGGTGTGCACAAGCACATTCACAGTATCTGTGGCTGTTTTAATGAGATTAACTTGGGAAAAAACACGTTCACGTAACGCATTTGAATGGGGGAAAATGAGAACATCAAGGGCAAACTCCCGTCCTTCTCACTTTCCTTTTCAGCACTAATTTTTTTTACTTTATTGCTTAAACGATCGACCTCAACCTAAAAACTACTCATCTAAGCACGGCCACGGAAGCAGAGAGAGCCATTCTCCTCATTGATTGGCTAAGAAAATGTGATGTAAGATGGCATAGAAAACGTGCCCAACTCCACGTTCTCCTCACAGACAGTAGGCAAAAGATGCAGCTAGATCAATTAGTATAGAAGCCCTAAGATAACAATGAAATTCTGTTTAAATGCCATAAAACTCTGAAATTATCGTAAATTATAGGATTTTTTTTTTTTTATTGATTGTACATCGTACAGAGGTTGAAATGATCGTACAAATACGTCTTGCAACGCTGATTCCCTGTGCAATATAAGACCAGGGTCACATATTAAGCTTGCACAGAAATAATAGTTATTTATATTACTCAAATTAAAATCTATTATATGTTTGTGTATTAAAAAGTTGAAATTACATTATTTCAATGGATAGTGTGGGAGCATTAGCCAACACACTTTGCATATTTTTGTCCTAGTAAAAGTGCCAATATGGCTTCATAGTAAAATAATTGTTCACAGCCTTCAGTTGGGTTTAAAGAGCTGTAAAGCGCTGTCCTTGAATATGTACACATAGCATGAATGATTAATGCAGACTATCTGTGAGATTTAATCTAGAAACAAATCAATACCAGTGTTGTACACACATTTGCTTATTAAAGACCTATTAAGGCCACAAATCGATCAGAGCAGACATTTATGACCCTGAAGCGGATCCTCCTGCACCAGCAGAGGGAGATCAGGGCAGTGTGGGTTAACAGCATCATAGCCATATAATCACACACACACACACATATCGGCAGAGACGCAGTACAGCCACACGCCACTGCAGCAGCAGGAGAGTGTTAGAAATGTCGGAAATAAACATCGAAACAGAATCTGCAGAGGAAGATAAGCCTGCCATGCGCTCATCCAAAGACGATTTATGGTGTGAATAGGCACCGGTGGGTTGATGACCAGCTATAAAACTCGGGGAGAGATGGAGAAACAAAGGGAGGAGTAAAAGAGAGAGAGTGAAATGGCGGTAGATAAAGACGGGGCCATGAGCTCTGCACCGCCGTACGACTCTCTGCCAGCTCGGCCGAGTCCCTGCCGTGCGAAGGATTGGGAACGAGAGTTACACGGCAATCAGAGACTTTCTTCTCCGCTACGACCTGCACTACCTTCAGTTTCCAGACGACCCTCAGCGCTGCCTGGTTATCTGCTGTCACCTTCCCGAGAGTACAGCGACCAGCAGCAGCGTCTTTCGTTATCGTTGTGTTCGGAGGCCTCTCTGGCGCCCCCTGTGCCTGCGATTGGTACTGCACCGCCGTGTTGTCGTGCGGTGGGAGTCATGCCCTTGCTGCGCCTCGCACTCCTCATTTTCAGCTTCCTCTTTTGGGCAGCAGGCCTTGCGATCTTCACTTTGGGTGTATGGGCGCATGCTTCGCTATCCGACTACATGCTACTGTCTGCAAACCGCTACCCTAACGCTCCCATTATTTTGTTAGGCACAGGTGCTGCAGTGACCACTTGGGGCTTTTTAGGATGCTTGGGAGTTGCCGCTAATCTTCCGTATCTTCTTCGAGCGTATGGCTTGTTTCAGTTTGTGACGCTCATGGGTGGACTAGCTGCTGGTCTTTCGGGGCTCTTCTATAGAGAGGATATTGCCGAAGGTTTTCGTAGCGGACTTCAGAGAGCTGTATTGGACTATGGCGAAGATGATGGCCGTGCAGATGCACTCGACAGCCTGCAGAGGGCGCTAAAGTGCTGTGGCGCTGAGAGTTGGCGCGATTGGCTAATTTCCGATTGGGCTGTTCAAGATTTTGGATTTTTGGGAAACGAAACGTCCGTTGTGTCCTTACCAGACAGCTGCTGTATGAAACGCAAAGGTTGCCGCAACAGACCTTTACCCGAATATATTGATGCAGATATTGAGCTAGCCGGGATTCACGGCCACGGTTGTTTCCGCAAGGTTTTCAGCTTGGTTAATGATAATGTTTTTCACATTGCAGCAACAGTCTTGGGTCTTGCGTTCACCCAGGTGGCAGGTATAGCTCTTGCATGTTTGCTTGCCAATCGTCTTTCACCCAGACCGCGAAGACAAGCCCGCTGAAATAAAAAAAAGCATGGTGAATGTCCTTTGCCTGGACTTTCGTATTACTAGCTACATTTTATGGACAAATGCACCTAATAAATATCTGCAAATGTGTCGTAAACATTTGATTGAACATTTAGGTAGACTAGAGCGTAACCTAAATAATTGTGCATTGAGTATATTTAACTTGCATGACTCTGAATGACTTGTGATTTTGTCCATTGAAGTAAAACAAAACATGAAGTGTTGTGTCAGTAGATTAGTTAAAGGTAATCCTCTGATATGTCCAGTTCTGATTACTGGCTGAAATATTATATTATGTATAAAACATCCATCAATACCATTGTTTCATTTAGTAAGTGCATTTTTTTATTCTGTAAATAGATTTTTAATAATGGTCCATTAGAAATTGTAGTGCATGTTGTTTTATTTGTAAGACATCTAAAGCAACTCTTTAGATCTTGAATGCATCACTGCACTGCACTGTTTATTGATTATATATTAAATAAAAATAAAAGATTTTTTTCAGAAATTTGTTTTGTTCTTAAAAATTAATGTTAAATCAAATTACGAGGCACAATGCATGACAAAGAGCACAATGTTGTTGCATTAAACCTAATTATTTTAGGGACACTGTTTTCAGTTTGATTATTAATCATTTTGAACCCATTTCATGTAATATTCTGTAACAAACAAGATAATAAAAATATGTTTATTATATATTTATGATTCATAAAATGTGGCTACTGTCACTTTAAAAGTCGAAAATAAAAACATATATAGGCAAAACTGTATTAATAATGTGTGTACATAATTTATGTGACAGGACTCTTGTATTGTTTTGCCAGTTTTTTGTTTGTTTGTTTTCTCTCAAATATCTGGTTGTCTTGAATTTCATGAATCACCAAGGACCACATTTTCAGCAAAAACATTGTATTGTGCTATTGAAAAAGAAGGTTATTTATGTCGGATGTCCTAAGGGTGAATAAATAAACTGCAATTTTCTGATTTTGGGTCCCTTTAACTGCAGTGTGCCATTTCTAAAAATGTGCATGCCAACTGCTATTAACTAGACACAATCCAATTTTGTATTTACTATGCAGCTCCATCTGGTTTCCTGGCTGAAGTGGCGGAGCGCGATGTTTTATTGCTTTCCAAAATGAATAGACATCTGATTTATGTTTTGATTTCCCAAAGTTAGCTGACCGAACCTCAATCTGGAATATCAAACAAGCTTATTTATGAGAGTCTATATTTCTTTATCACAACCCCGGCTGCAATTACCAGCAAGTGATGAATCATCCGGGATAGTCACTGCTGTCTGCCTGTTTAATGACCTGACGCACAAAGAGGATTACATCCACCTCAGGCTGCAAACAACTTTGATTAGATCCCTCAGATGATTATTGATGTAACACTTATTAGATAGATAGATATAGACAGACAGACAGACAGACAGACAGACAGACAGACAGACAGACAGACAGACAGACAGACAGACAGACAGACAGACAGACAGACAGACAGACAGACAGACAGACAGACAGACAGATAGATAGATAGATAGATAGATAGATAGATAGATAGATAGATAGATAGATAGATAGATAGATAGATAGATAGATAGATCCGTCCGTCCGTCCGTCCGTCCCTTAATAGCTCAGCTCCCTCTTATCTTTGCAACATGCTTGTCCCCTACACCCCAACTCGCTCATTACGTTCCACTGACTCTGGCCTTCTCGCTGCCCCTCGGTACCGCCTTTCTTCAATGGGGGCAGATCATTTAGTGTTATTGCACCCAAACTCTGGAACTCCCTACCACACTCACTCCACACCACCTACACTTGCTAATAATATCTCTGAATTCAAATCTTTACTTAAAACTCACTTATTTTCTGAATGCTTTACTTCTGATCTGCCAAACTGACCACTTTATCTGATCTACCTGCACTCTGCTTATTTATCTCTTAGGTCTTGTCTTTGTATTTGCAGTTTGTTATATTGGACTTCCTGTATGTTTTTGGATCTATTGCTGTCTCTACATTTATCTGCTTGTACTATCTCTTTTTGTAGCATTCTTTGTAAAGTGTCCTTGAGCTCTGGAAAGGCGCTATATAAATAAAAATTATTATTATTATTATTATTATTATTATTATAGATAGATAGAATGATAGAATGATAAAATGATAGATAGGTATTTATAAATATGTACTTTAAATGACAAGAGGGTGAGTGAACCATCAGGAAATGTTCCTGAAACATCCTTAAATTGAACTAATCCTTCAAACGTTGATAGATAGATAGAAAGATAGAAAGATAGATAGATAGATAGATAGATAGATAGATAGATAGATAGATAGATAGATAGATAGATAGATAGATAGATAGATAGATAGATAGATAGATAGATAGATAGATAGATAGATAGATAGATAGATAGATAGATAGATAGATTGGTGGATGGATGGATGGATGGATGAATGGATGGATGAATGCATGGATGAATGCATGGATGTGTGTGTGTAGCCTACTCTGTGCTCAGTGTTAAGTCATTAATCTCCTTTAGGATTATGTTATTGTTGAGCAGAGCAGCTGCAGCTCTTGTTAGTATCAAAATGGACCAATGTTCCACTCCTCTGGAAAGACTGAAGTTCAATAACGTTGCATTAAAAGTGCTGTCGGTGGATTCATCTCTAGAACCGGGCTCACGGACGGTAAAAGCAGCATGTTTTTCCCTAGTAAAGCCACAGCCGCTGATCAAACCAACAATTGTTGCATTGTCGGGATCAGCTCTTGCTTTACTTGGGCTGAAGGAGGAAGATGTTTTACAGGACCCACATGCGGCGGAATATCTGAGCGGGTCTCAGCTGATACCGGGTTCTGAGCCCGCTGCACACTGCTATTGTGGACACCAGTTTGGTCAGTTCGCAGGACAACTGGGGGATGGGGCAGTGTGTTATTTGGGGGAAGTGGAGGTGGAGGTCGGGGCTAAGCAAACTACTGATCCGAACAGCACAAGTCCTTGTGGTCGCTGGGAAATTCAGGTTAAAGGCGCTGGACTGACACCTTATTCTCGGTAAAGTTACTTTGGCCTCACATAGGCTAACATTAAGATTTAAACATGTTTTCTGCTTACCAAGTCTTATTTCTGAACAAAAATACTATTAAAAAGAGTCTAATTAGCAATATATATAACAAGTTAAACTAATTGTTTTCTGTGTGATCCTCATGTCACATGATCCTTCAGTAAACATTCAGTATATTTAAAGTATTATAATTTACAGTCATTTGTTTATACTTACATTTTAAAGGCTATATTTAATAATGAAATGCAAATAAGTACTGTAGATTTCAGTGTATTAACAGAAAGATTTATAGGCTATAATGAAACAATAGCTTTTTCAATGTTAAAACTTGCTAATGTTTAATGCATCTCACTCTATGTCTGATTTCATTAGATATTTTAATTGAAAGTTTATACATTTTATTTATAATCTTTAAGTAGTAAAAACAAATTGTTTTTGAACTCCATTTCATGGCAAAATAATTCTAAGAAACATGCTATATGGATTTTTAGTCTCAACAATGGCTGGATTGTGGTCAAACTCAAGAAAACATTTTTTCCTGCTGAATAATGAGCACAAATCCGCTCTTAACCCAACAATAGATGCATTAAATTTCTCCTTCGAGAATAGCATTCCATGACAAGTTATGAAACCCTTAATGCCATAATGACACATATACACTGAAAAAAATGATTCATTGCATTTACTACATTTTTTAAGGTAAGTGGTTGCAAACAATCTATATGGGCTGAATTTATACAAACAAATGAAGTTGAACATTACTACATTTAATTTGTTTGAATTCAGCCCATATAAATTGTTTGCAACCACTTACCTTAAAAAATGTAGCAAATGCAATGAATCAATGAATGCCTTTAAGCTTGAAAATCTATATTTCAGGCTGTCTGATGGACGTAAAGTGCTGCGCTCTAGCATTCGGGAGTTCCTGTGCAGCGAGGCCATGTTCGCTTTGGGAATTCCCACAACCCGAGCAGGATCTCTGGTGACCTCTGACCTTTATGTCCAGAGGGATGTGTTTTACAGTGGCAATCTCAAACCAGAGAGGTGCTCAGTGGTGTTAAGAATAGCACCCACCTTTATCAGGTTCTGTTTACTGCTCTCACACCACTACTGCATGCGTCTCAAACTCAATTCCAAAACAGTTTTGCTCCAACCCGAATCAATCACAGCTGATGCAACTAATCAAAGTGTTCGAGACTCTTTTGAACAACTTGATTAGTTGGATCAGCTGTGTTTGATTAGGGTTGGAGCAAAACTCTGCAGAACTGCGGCCCTCCAGGAATTGATTTTGAGACCCTTGACTTATACACAATGCCAAGTTATAAAAGTGAAAGAATATCCATTGAACTGTAATATTTTGTTTAAGCGTGTTGCAGTTGGTTTAGCTTGCACTTTAAATCTCCCATTTTTTTTTTAGATGTTACTTGTATGCAAACTATAAAGTGTACAGTAAGTATAGTGTACTATATAGTGTAGTAAAAACTAAAGTATGCTACTGTATTTATTACAGTTTATCAGTTCACGATAGTTATTACTCCAGTATGCAGGATCAATTAATATACAGTATAATAATACTCTTTACTACACTATTGTTCAAAAACACTATGATATTTACTGTAAATTACTGTAGTATTTTTTCACGTGAGAAATAAATTCTTATCTGGCATCATCCTTTTCTAAATATATTAAAACATAGCCAATTTGCGGCTCTGAATATGATGAAACTCTTCCACACTTCTAGTTTCATTAAGCATTTTAAATAGTTCTGATTTTGTGTTATATACATCAACTCATGATGGCTTTCATTGTTCCACGTTTTTCACCAGATTTGGCTCGTTTGAGATCTTCCATCCTCTGGATGATTTCACAGGAAGACAAGGCCCTAGTGTGGGACGGCCTGATATTCGCGCAGGACTTCTGGATTATGTCATTGAGACATTCTACTCTGAAATACAGAGAGGATATTTAGAGCGCCAAGAGAGGAATGCTGCCTTCTTCAGAGAGGTTTTCACTATAATATATATTGTACTACTATTGTTAATATCCTAAAGCAAGGGTTAATTCATATGTAATAGTAGAAGACTTTAAATAATAAGAATATTATGAATTTGACTGCACTGACAATGTTGGATACTATCCATATATAATAAATATGCATATTAAAGATTAGATATCATAACTTCAAATCAAATTTGGTAATTGTTGTGATTCTCCTGATAGCTGGTTGGTTTGGTTCATGGCTTATAATACTTTATAAAGGAAGATATTTTTAAAAATCCTAATGGAAAAAATATAAAAAGTGAACAAGCACTAATGCACTCTGTTCTGTGACCCCACAAGGTGACTGTAAGAACTGCCAAACTGGTTGCCCTGTGGCAAAGTGTGGGATTTTGCCATGGTGTTCTCAACACAGACAACATGAGCATCCTGGGGCTCACTATAGATTACGGCCCTTTTGGCTTCATGGACAGGTTGGTCAAGCTCTTATTGAGCTACAGAAATTGCCATGTGAATTACAGTGAATCCCAGCAAGCATTTTGTTGTGTTTAAAATAAGTCTAATAGATGTCTAGATGTTTGGACTAGTCTAGTCATCAAAAACAGAGACTAGACAGACAGATTAAACAGACTAGATTAGACAAACTTCACATATGTATTCATTTATTCATGTGTATTTGATGTGTAGTCTAATTTTGGGCTACTTTGTCTGTTATATTTTCACTGACAGCCTAAATTTTGCCTTTTTTTGTAGCCAAGCCATTTATGTTTAGATGTCTAACAGAAAAAACTCATGAAGATTTTAAAATAGTAAAGAGTGAGTAGATTATTACAGAATTTTCATTTTTGCGTGAACTATCCCCTAAATTGCAGGTTTGACCCTGAGTTTGTGTGCAATGCCTCTGATAAGAAGTGCCGATATACGTATGAAGCTCAGCCGTATGTCTGCCGCTGGAACCTGGCACGCTTGGCTGAAGCTCTTGGCGCAGAGATCCAGTCAACTAAAGCAGGTGTCATTTTAGATGAGTTCATGCCCCTTTATGAGGACTTCTACTTGGGCAACATGAGGAAGAAGCTGGGCCTACTGAGAAAACAAGAACCAGAGGATAGGGAACTGGTGGCGGATTTGTTGAAGACCATGCATATTACAGGTACAGCTAGAAGGAAATGTTTAAGTTTAACTATATGATTCTCAATTCAATTCAAGTTTATTTGTAAAATGTTTTTCACAGTAATTTTTGTTCACAAAAGGTGCATGTTATTACATTACAGTCAGATTCAGTTGTTTAAGGGGTTAGCAGTAAAATAACGTAATTAACCTGCAGTTATACTAGTGTCTTTCCAAAATAATATTCATAGTAAGTCAAAATTAGGGATGCTTCGTTCAGGATTTTTGCAGCCGATACTGAGGACTGATTCCTTGTTATGGTAATTGTCCGATATTGAGTACCGATTCTGATGCTTCAAGCTTTATAATGCATAAAACACATTTTTATTCACTCTCGTCGGGTATTTTCACTAACTTGCAGCTGTCACGGAGCGTATATGAATATGCGGGAGACTCGCGGAGCTTCTAACAGAGGTCATACGGTTGGATGAGACACTAGATAGGGGCGATCGCTTTGCTTGCATCACAGCAGCTCCAAACACTAGATATGCAATGGTTGCAACAAAGAGACCATCACTTGTGCAGATTGTGCCAATAAACTGTATAAACAGAGGTTGCACTGCGTCTGTGTGTATTTTAGCTGCTGTGACGCGAGCGCAGTGATCACTTTAAGCTGAATACTAGTATCTTGATTAAATATCTAGTCAAATATTATGTGCTGTCATCATGACAAAGATAAAAGAAATCAGTTTATGGAAATTAATTATAAAAACTATTATGTTTAGAAATGCATTGCAAAAATCTAGTTTCCATTAAACAGATATACAGGGGGGGCTAATAATTTAGGAGGGCTAATAATTCTGACTTTAACTGTACATGATAATTCAGGTTCAGTGAAGTGTATTTGTGTATTAAATGTTTGTTGTTGTAGAATCCTTAACTTTGAATCCTCAAAAAATTCCATCTAATACTCTTCAAATACCAGGTGCAGACTTCACAAACACATTTCGTCTGCTCAGTGACATATCCAGCCCTGTTGGTGAACATGCAGAGAAAGACAATACAGACTCGGTAGTGGAACTGATTGTGGATCAGTGTGCATCGCTGGAGGAACTAAAGGTGGCAAACCATCCTACAATGCAGCCCGGGTGAGGGGACCGGCACCCTCTCAGGGTCTAAACTTCATAACAATCAACAATGTTATGTGCTTTTAATCAGTTTAATAACCCTTTAGCAGTTTTTTCCTGCCTCAAAATTAGGTCGAAATGGTATCCTGATCATGAAATTGTTGCACATTTTACATTATTCTTGTATTTGTATCAAGTAAAACATTATCTTAATTAAAAAAGACTGGAATTAAATGTAATTAAATACATGCCCAGTGCTTGAGCAACACCTTGGGTCTGTTGGGAAACCAAAAATAGGGTAACAGTTTGTTTTACAGTATTCTTGTACATTTAGTTTATGATAACAGTAAATGCAATGCTTTACTAGCTTTACTAGTAAATGCATTACTGTGTATGTAAAGGGAATATACAGGCAAAACACAATTAATACCCATGGCTCCTGGTGATAGATTGAGGTCTTAAGCAAAGCATTTTGTTTTTGCAAGTAATTGAATGGTAATAATGTTTCAGTGTACATTTTTTCAGTGTATTTCAATGTATTGTTTTCAATGATTTCAATGTATCATCAGGTATGAGTCATTTTATCTGTGTGTTTTAACCTTGTGCAGGTAGCTCTTGATTTACATTTAATAAAAGACCAGGAATTACAGATTTAACAAAAAAAATAATCTCCCATAGCTACATCTTAGATGCCCTGAGAGTAAAAAATTTTTTTTTAGTTGAACTACCTCTTAAGGTGTTTATAGAATTGCATGATAATTCAGACAACTTATAATATGTATAAAAATCAAATGTAACCGGAAATAGCCATAGCACATTTATGTGTAAATGAAACACATGCAATGAACAGACTGTGCTGTGTTCGATTCTGTTGTGATTTTTAGTCAACATTTCAAAAGAAATAATGTCCTTGTACTGTGCATTCTTCTCTTAATGCTGTCAGCAAATTGCAGGAAAATCAAGGCAAGACAATTGGTATGTTTACTGAATGAATTTGCAATACGGTTTGTTTTAGTAAAAACATTGACGCATGAGAATTAAGTATTATGACCTATACATAGGTACTGACAACCTGAGGATGAAAAATATATGATTGCAAGTACTTTAAGGCAGCACGGTGGGTAGCACAATCGCCTCACTGCAAGATGGTCACTGGTTGGGTCAGTTGGCATTTCTGTGTGGAGATAGCTTGTGTTGGCGTGGGTTTCCTCCAGGTGCTCCGGTTTCCTCCACAAGTCCAAAAACTTGTGATATAATTGGGTAAGCTAAATTGTTCGTAGTGTGAATGCGTGTGTATGGATGTTTCCCAGTGATGGGTTGCAACTGGAAGGGCATCCACTGCGTAAAACATATGCTGGATAAGTTGGTGGTTCATTCTGCTGTGGTGACCCCAGATTAATAAAAGGACTAAGCCGAAAAGAAAATGAATGAATTCAAGTACTTTATAGGTCCTAAAGCCTCATTGAATGTAAATATTGACAATGTGTGATTGTTTTTCCTGGATAGTCCACTAATTTTATTTACTTATTTTAACGCTTTAATTGGCATCAAAGCTGTTTGGTTGACCTTTTGTCCATAGGTTATCGTTAAAACAACAAAAAGATGTATTTGCTTAGAGAAGTGTCAAGAAGACAATTCAAATAAAGAAACTGATTTAAAATCATTTTTGGAGTAGAAAAAAAAATGTCAGTATGTTTTCTCGGTCACGCTTTATTTTGATGGTCCGTTTGTTGAGTTTAAGTTACATTGCATCTACATGCCAACTAATTCTCATTAGATTATAAGTAGACTGTTAGGTTGGGGTTAGGGTTAGTTGACATGTACTTGAAAAAATTTTAATCAGTTAAATGTCTGTTGGAGAAGCAGTATCAACAGATATTAAGCAGACAGTAATTCTCAAATGGACCATCAAAATAAAGTGTTACAGTTTTCTCAAATCCTGTGTTTACCCTAGTGTAACTCACTTAAGGAATTTAGTAAAATTTTGCAAGAAAACATTTTAGAATTTGTATCTTATATTAATGTCAGATGTAATACAGTTTGTGTTTGTCTATCTGAATGGTTTTTATTCTATTTATTATGCTTGCATTACTTTTTAATAGTATTTGACATGAAGATAGCCAACGAAAGCTGCCATTAAATAAAAAGATAAGATAAATATGTTTACCTTAGTGTTCCTATGTGATGTCCTACTCTTTTGGAGAAACTTAACACTATCTAAAACATTTTCTTAATTTATTTCATTTTGTGCTATATTTCTTAGTGAGTTGGAGATGATTCTCTCCATGGCTGAGACAAATCCAGATATGTTCAACATGGTAGCCAATCAGCCAGAGGTTGCCAAGCAACTGGAGAAGATTGGCAGGCTGAGAGAACTTCTGATGATCAGTGAGGCGGAGCTAAAAATCAAGCAGATAGAACATTGGCAGAGATGGGTCAAACAATACAGGTATTAATAAACAACTGAAGAGTTCAGATGCAAAAACCTCTAAGTGGCATCTTAAAATTTCTTTTAAAATTTAGCATTTTTTCTCAGTCCCCTATGTTTATTTTCAGTTATTTTACATTAAAGGCAATAAGAATAAACTATTCTTTGCCATAAAAGTGAAATTACTGAACCTGATAGTCTGAGAAAAAAAGTTTTAGAGGTTTTTGCATTCGTACTCTTCAAATATTAATATAGGAGTATTAAACATAACATCCAAGGGCTTTGAGCTCATTTTCTGTTCACCACTTTAGGAAACGTCTGACTTTTGAATATAACCAAGCAAGTGACCCTGCTTCGTTAGAGATAGAAAGGATCCGATCTATGAACTCCACCAATCCTGCTGTGGTTTTGCGTAACTATATTGCCCAGAATGCAATTGACGCAGCTGAAAAGGGTGATTTTTTAGAGGTCAGTGGTTTTAATTTACATGCAACAATTTTTGTGTATTAAATGCTAAAGCATTATCATTATTCCAACTGCTTTCAGGTTCAACGGGTGCTTAAAGCTTTGGAGAACCCTTATTCAATGAGTCCTGATCTGGAGTGTCCAGTGTGGTCAGCAGGAGGTGGATCAGCTGAAGCTGATGGTATTAGCATTAAGGGACAGGAAGTTATGGAAAACACACAGAGAAAAACAGCAGCTGAAACTCACCATATTCCATACAACAGCAAGCCTCCTGAATGGGCCAAAACGATCTGTGTCACATGATCATCCTAAAAGCCTCCCAAACATTACAGTACAAGTCTGATTGAGAAAATGTAGAACATGAAGGTATTTTCCTTCCATGTTTATCGATCAGGTAAAGTACTTAGTGCTTTGGGAGGCTGAGCAACACACAACACTCTTTGTTTCAGATAATGCAAAGATAAAAAAAAAACACACATGTCTTCATTTTTAAATATTGCATGATACAAACTCTGCTAGTAATTGAGACAGTATTGTGAAATATATAACCATAATTGCAAGAAAAATGTTAAAATAGTGTATAGAGCAGATATAAACGTGCAATTCTGTCTTTTTAATTAATTTATTTCTTAGAATTGCACAATGACTCCATTAGCTATTAAGACATAATTCATAATTGGAAGAAAAAGGTTATATAGAGCAGATATTAACTAGCAACTCGGATGTTTTTATTTACTTTTTTTTTTAGAATTGCATGATACAAACTCTGCTCGTTATGTAAGACAGAATTGTGTAACATATATTCATAATTGCAGGAAAAAGTTAATGTAGAGTGGACTTCTTTCCTCAGAATTGCAGTAGCGAGTCATAAAGTCAATTGTAAGGTAAAAAATACTATTTTCTTACAATTGCAGGTTTACATCTTGCACTTCTGACTTTATAACAAACAATTTTGAGTTTATATCTCACAATTCCACACAAAAAGCAAGTTTTTACAATGCTGTTCTGGAAAAAGGTAAGAGTTTTGAGATATAAACTCACATGTGAATAAGAAAAGTCAGGATTTTAATCAATGGCAAAAACATGCTTCCGTACCATACAGAGACTAATTTGGATGGATAGATTTCCTAAATTATTCCAATGTCAAATCTCTCTTAACGTCTGCCATTATCTGATCAATGAAGACTCAGATGATTAGCTAAACAGGCCCCTCTGAGTTTGAAAAGCAAGGAGTCAGTGTACTGTGCACACATATGAACACATCTCTTTAAATATATATCACACTCACAGTATGCAGTATTCACTTAGACGTTTAAATGATGATCATCTAATAATTATTGCTCTCAAAATCTAAAGTACACCGTAAAAAGCGATTAGTTACTTTACATTAAAAAAGTGAGTAAACCCATTGCTTTAAAAAGCAACAAGTTTATTTTACTTAAAAAAAGTCAGTAAACCCAGTGATTTAACTTTATATTATGCACGTAGTTTGTTTCCTTAATAATTAAAAGGCAACGAGTTTGCTCTCTTTTTTAAAGTAAAAAGTTTTGCAGTGTTTATATTTAATCCAATTAAATTTATTTGCATGCGATTAAAGCAATTGACCAACTTATATCGTCCAAAAGCACAATGAAAATAGGTAATATGATTTAAATGCTTAATTTGAAGTCTTACTAATGATTTTGTGAAACTAACAAATGAACATTATAAAAAGTTTAGGAAAAATCATATAAATGCTGATATAGCTCAGTTGACTGAGTTTGATTGTTTTGATGATATGCATTGTTTAATAAATGTTCTCTTCATAGCAGTGCATTTGATTTGCATTGTGTTATTCACAATCTTATATTAAGCTGTCATTCACAGATGGTTGGATTAATAAGTATACTAGAGATGATGCCAATCATCGAGAGCATCCAGGACAATACATACATTTAATAGACAAATACACTTCACTAAACATGTACACACCTATGTAAAATTGCTGGTTAAGTCTGTATATAATAACTTATATTTGATTGTATCTTTACCTTAATTTGATTGTAATGCAATAATGTGCACCTTTTGTAAAGCTGCTTTGAAACAATAATTATTGTAAAAAGCGCTATACAGACAAACTTGAACTGAATTGAACGGTAGTTGAATTGTATTCAAACCAAATGATGAAATTAGATCTAAATGAGAATCGATTGGTAGTTTAAGCACTAACTTTGATATTGCAATAAACTGAAAAGCTGAAAGTAAAACAATTGTATCTTAAATTGGAAAAGCAAGACTAAGTACTTTGCATTATTTATTCATCTGAACAAATCACTCTAAAACCCAAATGTTGTTTGAATAAAATTCAAAGCAGCGGATTAGTGTGAAATACCCATGAGAGAGCACAGTAGTACCTTAAGGGTACAAATTACTTTATCTTAGGTACTAAACTTCACTTTATCTATTTTATTTTAAGCTGATAAGGTCTAGTACATTTTGAAAGGCACAATTTTCTGACCATGCACTTTTAAAAATACGCTATACTACATTCGGATAATCTTTAATGTAGCTTATATTAGCAGCTGTGTAACGTCTTTTCATGCCTGCAACTCAAAGATTGAAGGAAATAACACTTTAACTAAAGTTTTTTTTCTCTAAAGAGAGGTTTTTTGGACAGGGCTCAGTATATTACGCCATATTGTTCAGTGATTGAATGAAGCTTTCCTGCAGGTTGAAGAAGGCAGGACACATTTGAATAAGTAAGTTGTAGGGGTAAGTGAATGTTTTATGTTTACATATCTTCACACTTGTGGTGCCTTATTTATGTGAGTGTTTGTTGAACTTACAATAGCATCATTCTGTAAGAGTGCAGTTATTCTAGAGCGATGTCATCCCTGTATAATAATGATCAGATATTTCTCATTGGTTTTAGTTGAAATTCAGTCAACTTACAGATTTGATTTAGATTGCAGTATTGTGTGTTACTAATAAAGCACATTTTCCCAATGATGCACAATGCATGCAAAAAAATCCAACAAATTCTCTGCAAGTGAACAGAAAACATGCTGCATTGGCATGAAGGAAATTGTGTTTTTTTTAGGGTAAGGGTCACAAGGGATTAGTGGTCAAATTTAAGACAGAATGCAAAGTTATTTCCTTACTAAAACAAATCAGCTGACAAGACTTAAGATGTCATTTAAATAGTAGTCAAAGCAGTGTAATGCATGACTTATATGCACGTGCCCTGTTTGCTTCAGTTATGTAATAAACTTTAAATTAATAAACTGTATGATTTTAATTGATTTTGCATTTGTTTTGTTTTCTTAATGTCATTCACTTATGTTAGATACATTTTATTGCATCTGCAATTTTGTGAAGATTGTGTCAGTGGGAGGAGCCAAATCAAGACTAGGATTAGGAGGATCCTCAACATTGGAGTGCTATTTAAATATTACTTTCCATAATCAGGCATTAAACGTACCAATTCAGGGAGAGTCAAGCAGGCTTGACGATTATAGGGTGCAGGTGAGTATACCAAAATTTTGTTTCATTTATTAGTGATTTCTTATTTCAAATGGGGATAAATTGAAAACATATTTGACAACCTGATGTAAACAGGGTTGCAAAGTACTGTTTCCATTCTATTTGGTTTAATTTTAGACCTTATAATCGGATGAGTGATTGTGTTAAAATTGTGCAACTCTGTTTATGATTACCACTATATGTTGATTTTCAAGCTGATATTTAGGATAATGTATCAGAGTGACTTAAAAATATATATATCTCAGGTGTAAAGGTGGCACATTGTGATGGTTATGGTGTATTAGATTTGTTTTAATTCACTGTTGTATTACTTTTTTTCATTGGTCTAGTTTTGGTTTATGTTTGACTAGCCATTAGACTAGTCTTGCGATTTTGTTTTTGATTGGCCATTGGACTAGTTTTAGGATTTTGTTTGTTTGTTTTGTCTAGTTTTGGTTTATTTTTGATTGGCCATTGACTAGTCTTGGGATTTTTTTGTTTGTTTGTTTTGTCTAGTTTTGGTTTATTTTTGATTGGCCATTGACTAGTTTTAGGATTTTGTTTGTTTGTTTTGTCTAGTTTTGGTTTATTTTTGATTGGCCATTGACTAGTCTTGGGATTTTTTTGTTTGTTTGTTTTGTCTAGTTTTGGTTTATTTTTGATTGGCCATTGACTAGTCTTGGGATTTTTTTGTTTGTTTGTTTTGTCTAGTTTTGGTTTATTTTTGATTGGCCATTGGACTAGTTTTAGGATTTTGTTTGTTTGTTTTGTCTAGTTTTGGTTTATTTTTGATTGGCCATTGACTAGTCTTGGGATTTTTTTGTTTGTTTGTTTTGTCTAGTTTTGGTTTATTTTTGATTGGCCATTGACTAGTCTTGGGATTTTTTTGTTTGTTTGTTTTGTCTAGTTTTGGTTTATTTTTGATTGGCCATTGGACTAGTCTTGGGCTTTTGTTTGTTTGTTTTTTGTAGTTTTGGTTTATTTTTGATTGGCCATTGACTAGTCTTGGGCTTTTGTTTGTTTGTTTTGTCTAGTTTTGGTTTATTTTTGATTGGCCATTGGACTAGTCTTGAGCTTTTGTTTGTTTGTTTTGTCTAGTTTTAGTTTATTTTTGATTGGCCATTGGACTAGTCTTGAACTTTTGTTTGTTTGTTTTTTCTAGTTCAGGTTTATTTTTGATTGGCCATTGGACTAGTCTTGGACTTTTGTTTGTTTGTTTTGTCTAATTTAGGTTTATTTTGATTGACCATTATACTAGTCTTGGTTTTTTGTTTTTACTAGTTCAGGTTTACTTTTGATTGACCATTATACTAGTCTTGGATTTTTTTTGTTTGTTAGGTCTAGTTTTGGTTTATTTTTGATTGGCAATTATTGACTAGACTTGGGCTTTTGTTTGTTTGTTTTGTCTAGTTTTAGTTTATTTTTGATTGGCCATTGGACTAGTCTTGGGCTTTTGTTTGTTTGTTTAGTCTAATTTAGGTTTATTTTGATTGACCATTATACTAGTCTTGTTTTTTTGTTTTTTGTTTTTACTGGTTCAGGTTTACTTTTGATTGACCATTATACTAGTCTTGTTTTTTTGTTTTTTGTTTTTACTGGTTCAGGTTTACTTTTGATTGACCATTATACTAGTCTTGGATTTTTTTTGTTTGTTTTGTCTAGTTTAGGTTTATTTTTGATTGACCATTAGACTAGTTGGACTAGATTTTTTTTCTTGTGAGACTGGTTTTGGTATCATTTTTTTAGCCATTGCACTAGTCTTGGGATATTTTCTTTCCCTGGGTCACTGGGCTAGTTTTGGAATATTTTTAATTAGCCATTGAGCTAGTTTTAAGACCTTGGTTTATTGGTCATTGTACTATAGATATATATTTTTGTCCAGTCATTCAGATTTTTGGGGGGATTAGTCATTGGGTTAGTTTAGGGCTGTTTTTGATTAGCCATTGGGCCAATTTAAGGCTTTTATTGTTCATCTATTAGAATAGATTTGGTCTGCTATTGAATCAGCCATTTGGTTACCTTTGATTGGCCATTGGGGTAGATTTGAGCTATTTCTGATTGGCTATTGGGGTGGCCTCTTATGCAGACCTGGCCATTCGTAGATATAAACTACACATCTATTTCTATTTTTTTTAAAGATTTTTATTGCATACATTTCCACATTTACCTACGAATGTATAGTACACAGAGCTTTTTACACTGGATATACAAAACAATTAAACATGACAATGCAAAAAGTGTATAAAAAAGTAAACAAATAATTAAATGACACTAAAGACACGTAAAATCACTTGATAACACTTTAGCTTAGGTGACAATTTATGCTATAACTACTGGCTTACTATTATTAAGATTTGATATGTTCATTAGTGGTTATAAAGTATGATCTTATTTTGTTCAAAACTGCTTTTATTCTAGCTGAAATAAAACAAATAAGACTTTCTCTAGAAGATAAAATATTATAGGAAATACTGTGAAAAAATTCCTTGCTCTGTTAAACATCATTACAAAAAATTCACAGCAGGGCTAATAATTTTGACTTCAACTGTATGTCTCAATATTAATATCTGGTTAATGTCAGTGATTTGACTTGTCCATCTTTTTAGGCATCTCATTTGTGGAAATTGATCAACAGCTATGTCAGGCTCCATGTGGGTTATTTCATTTCTGAGTAAGTAACAACACACTCAAACAAGCACCAATTTACAGGCAATGGCACTTTTTCTAACACTCCCAATGTTAAGTTCTAGGCAAAACCTTGTTAAGTACATGTGAAACAATCAGACTGGTGAATGGTGAAAACTCTTGCTCTGGTCGAGTGGAGGTTTTTTTTTACGATCAGTGGAGAAACGCTCAATGGGGAACAGTGTGTGATGATGGCTGGAGTCTGTCAGACGCTGCAGTGGTGTGTAGAGAGATGGGATGTGGAGATGCTATAGATGCAAAGAGCAATGCTTATTTCGGCCAAGGTATTGGACAAGTATATTTGAGCAGTTTGACTTGTTTGGGAACCGAGGCCACATTGAGCAATTGTGGATCTAAGACACTGGGAGAGTTTAACTGTGACCATTCAAAGGATGCTGGAGTCGTCTGTCATTGTAAGTTGCAAATATTACATTTAATTAATTGCATTTTAAATAAGGTCCATGCAACAAATGGGTAACCGTTTATTTGCAGTGGTGTTCATAAGACTGTCATTATTACACCTTTATAATGAGATTTTATGCATGCTTATAACAACTTTCATTCATTGAAGTGTCATTCATTAAATTATTGACATTTTAAATGCAAAGATGACATTATGGCAACTTGACATCAATGAATACATCACAACCTGTTTTTGTCTTTATCATGACGACGTAACATTTCCAAGACAACAAAACTTGGCATAAATCTATTATAAAGCCATTATAAATGTGTCATGAATTTTATAACAGCGTCATAATTTTTTTTGGACCTCAACTACAGTGGTACAAGCTGAATTTGTCATTAAAATTAAATATCAATGATGTTGTTAAAAGTCATTTGACAGTAATGACACTTTTAATGAGACATTTTAATGACAAATACAGTTTGTTCCAGAAAAATATTCACAACAGACACAATTATAAGGCATAAACATGCATAAAAAAGGGTTTATGACAGTCTTATGAGCACCCCTTCAAGTAAAGTGTTACCAACAAATGATTTATATATTTACACTGCTCTTTTAGCCCTTGTTAGGCTGGCGAATGGCACTAACGCTTGTTCTGGACGTGTGGAAGTCCTTAATGATGGTCAATGGGGAACAGTGTGTAATGATGGCTGGGATCTGTCAGATGCTGCTGTGATTTGTAAAGAGATGGGCTGTGGTGCTGTTTCTGGATTAAAGACGGGTGGTTATTTTGGCCAGGGATCAGGCCCTGTGTGGCTAAGTGATGTACAGTGTTCTAATACTGAATCCACGCTGAGACAGTGTGTTTTAAATGGATGGGGACAAAACTCATGCGGACATGAAAAGGATGCTGGAGTTGCCTGTCAGAGTGAGTACAAAACCTTTATTATTTCTCACAATGTTCAGGATTTGTGGCATGTGGTGGATTAATGGAGAAGTGAATATAGAATAGAATATGTAATTAATCTTAAATGTGAGAAACAAGATTTTGGTCTTGTTTTTTATAAAAAACAACAACATATCCAAATTAAGTGGCTTTATTTTTAAAATTATGCCAATTATTATGCCAATTATGAAAGAAATATACCAATGTGATTAGTAAAATGATATTGTGTTCATTGTGAATTAAGTTTTATTTTTCTGACTCAACTGGCCAGTATTTATTTCTCATTCTATAAGCAAACAAGATTTTTAAAAACTTTTTCTTAAGAATTGTTAAATGTTTTTTTAAAGGGCACCTATTTTACCCCTTTTACAAGATGTAAGATAAGCCGTTGGTGTCTCCAGAATGTGTCTGTAAAGTTTCAGCTCAAAATACCCACCAGATAATTTATTAGAGCCTCCAGAGTCTGCCCATTTTGGTGTCTGAGTACACTGTAGCTTTTTTTGTAGCCTGTGCCTTTAAATGCAAATGAGCTGTTTTCCCCCGCCCACTGTTCCCATGTGAGTGTCTGCTTCTTATCATGCGTTATGTCAGATAAACAGCAGTCAGTGACAGAGACTGACTCGAATGAAACTGAAATACAGCTCATTAGTCCAAGATACCAAGTAAGTTTATTTCATGTATTTGTGGTCTATTCAAGCCTTTCTGAAATGATGAGTCTCACACAAATGCCGTTTGCAGTACACACACACACACACATACCCGTTACTGACACCATGTGGCCGTGGTGATTATAACGGTTAAGAATTACATAGCGATTTTAAATAGCGTCTTTATTACAAACATGCTTTGTTTTTAAAACTTTTTAAACTTATTAAAATCACAGAGAGTTGTAACATATTTTGATCCCAGTTTATATACATGTTACAATAGAAACATGGCATTTGTCAATCAATTTGATGGGCGGGGAAAACTGCACTCTTATTGTACGTCACGTTGCGGTGGGCCTCAAAATCACTGGGATTTGGGTCTTATTTTAACGTCAGGAAATTTAAAAAATGACCTGTTGTGTTTAGATCACTGTAATATACTTCTATACAATCATTTATTAGGGAAATTATTCATACCCCTGGCAAATTCGGACTTAAAAGCTGTGTTTCATTTTAGAGGCTGCATCCTCCGAAGGATGCAGACTTCAAAGGTGAGTCCTTCGAAGTCCACACAGGCCGAACCGAGCGTTTTGAAATGAGACGATCTACAGAGGACGGATCTCGTCACCAGGCAAACGTAACAGCTGCTGTTAATAAGCGCTGATAAAATTTGTAATTACTTTTTCTCAAAGTGATTTTAAAACTTATTTTAAGCGATCTGAAGGCAAAACAAGGTATACAGAAGCTGGAAATATATTTCCTTTGATGCATACATGTCCACATAAAAATGTAAACTGTCTATAAAATCACTCTTTAGTAAGACATGTCATACTCTTTTTGTTTTTTTTATCATGCGTTTAGATATCCGAGTAAAATAAACTTAATTCATACATTTAAACCGGAGTTTTCTTTTAAAAACGTCCTGCCATTATCAGAGCGCAATGAATCTTGGGACGTTCGAGGCTGTGAAGGATCCACCGGTTGTGTCCTTCATTACCTGGAAAACGAAGGACGCATTTTAAGGCTACGTTTGAAGAATTTTGAATTTGTTATTATATTTTTATTTACATTCGAACAACAACTTAAAGTCAGAATTTGCCTGGGGTATGAATATTTTTATGCTTGACACAAACTTTTATTGTAGATGTGATTAATGGTGATTATTTTTTGCCCAGCACTAATAAACTTTATGTGCAGAAATTTGGAAAACCTGAGGGTGAGGGTGTCCTTACCTTTCCTCAGTTAGAATATGCATTTTTGTAGAATTACATTTACAGAAGATCTTGAAAAGTCTTTTCTTCAGTTTTAATTGTTTAGTTATATTACTTTAACCTTTCTGTATTATTAAAATTGAGATTAAATACATTTAAAATCCTTACAAAATACCCAAGCTTTCATAGGGCATTCTGTTTTTTCACAATTGTATATATGAACAGTATACGAGTCTTTTTAGTAGATCCAGCAGATAGATTTTTTCCCCATCATGCCACAAATGTTATCCATAGATATCTTCTCTGTTTGTAAATAATACAGACATTTTATTGACAAGTCTTAAGAAGCATTCAGACAAAAAAAATGATAACATCTCCCATTGTGATATTATTCAGGCAGAATTAGACTGGCGAATAACTGGAACTCTTGCTCTGGAAGAGTGGAGATTTACTATAATCAGTGGGGATACAATCAGTGGGGAACAGTGTGTGACAGTGGCTGGAATCTACCAGATGCTGCAGTGCTGTGTAGAGATGTGGGATGTGGAGATGCTGTGGCCGCAAAAAGTGCTGCTTATTTTGGCCCAGGCGGGGGACCAGTATGGTTGGATAATGTGAAATGCATTGGAAATGAGTCCACAATCATTGCCTGTGAGTTTAACAGAATAGGACTGTACAGTATATCACATTCGAAGGATGCAGCAGTCATCTGCCAATGTAAGTCACTATCATTTAAAACATGCAATACTAAAGATACAGTATTGTCAATTAAAGCTGCACGATATTGGAAAAATCTAACATTACGATGTTTTTTTTATTAAGTGATATATATTACAATATGAATACAATTTCACAAGATGGCGTAGTATCTCTCTTTGGAAAGAATGTATAATGTTAGATGGATTGGCATGATTCTGCAGTAGGAGTGCGTCTCCATAAAATCTTATAAACAATCTATAAACTTTTTGGCATTCTCTGACATAGTGTCATTGTAGTCTGTGCTATTTGCAGTGCATTTCTGTATTTGCATCATGTTGTGAGCATGCATAAATATCTACATAAATAATACAATCAAAGAAAAAGATACAATTGAAATAAAGGGTCATTTCCAGAGTCTAACAGTCCAGTAATTGAATGATAAAAATAAAATTAATTAAATAAAAGGAATCATAGTTAAGGTCACACATGGTACAATTTCTTTTACCTGAATGCTTTTAAAATTATTATACAATCACAGGCATCAAAAACATATGATACAAACTCAACATTGCATATCCTGTGATGTGACTATTGCGAATTATCACATTGTGATGTCGATGCTGAAACCATATGTTGTGCAGCCCAGTTGTCAATGTATGATGAGCAATAAAGCAATAGTTTTAAGGGTGTAAAAATAGTATTCCTTTTTGTATGGAATGTTTTTCAGAATGCTCAAGCAGTTCGTTTTAATGCAATAAAAGCTTTGAAGAAGGATGTCAATATGACTCATATGTAATCACTTTCAATTTCAAAATATAGTTTGCTTTGTATGAGGAGCATCCCATCCATGGCACTCAAATATTATCAACATTGTTGAGGATGTTTTCATCCACTCTGGGGTGCTTTTGTGTTTTAATTTGGCCAAAACGTTTTCTGTGTTTCATCTAGCAGAATTATTTTTGGTGACAAATCTTATTTTGAGAATTTAAAAAAACTCAACAATACACTCTGGACAAATTTACCACCCTTTTGTTATGTCAAGGATGAAAAGATCCACTAAATTAAAATGCATCAGATTACTATTTTTTCTTTTTCTTTTTTGCATAAATCTGTTAATCAACTTTAGTCCTGATCAAAACTACTAAATTGCTTAAAATTACAGGATTTTAACTCTTTAATTGCCAAAATCATAAATGATGTCACTGATTTGGTGAAAAAAAAAGACGTATTTTCAATATAAAAGTAATTGTGGATTGTTTTTTTTTTTTTACCGTAACAATTTTACGAAGAAAAATTCGAAGTTTTTTGAAGCAGAAGTTGTAGTTAATGGTTGGACAATATCGGGAAGTGAGCCTTAAAATAAAGTGTGACTTTAAATTCTTTCCAAGTAGTGCTATTCAATCATTTGGTGAAGTTGTGTAGATGCATTATATCACAGAACAATTAAATATCGGAATGTCAGATTTTTTCAGTATCGTGCAGCCCTACTTCAAATTTTTCTTCTTTAAACTTTTCTAGTCATCTCAACTTACATGAAACTGACTAAAAGTATTAAGTTAAACTTTGTATAACTTAAAACATGTAGTTAAAACCTGATTAACATATTAAAATAAGTTAAAGCAACATAAAATTTTGTCATAAATATTTTTACAGTGTATTTGTGCAAATCATCTAAAACTCCTGTCTGGTCTGTTAAGATCTCCTTAATGTAGTTGACCCAAGAGTTGAAATCTTTAGTTATTATTATTGATTATTCGTTGTGTGTGAAATGTTAAACCTGCTCTTTCCCATCCATTTAAAGTTTTAGATAACAAATTATCCAAATAATCCCTATTAAAAACTAATTATAGATTATTTTCTGCTTTTTGATAATATATTTTTGTTTTCCCTTTCCTCTGTATGTCCATTAGTTCTTGTTAGGCTAGTAAACGGCTCCAACTCCTGCTCTGGACGAGTGGAGGTTTTCTATGATGGCCAATGGGGAACGGTGTGTGATGATAACTGGGATCAGTCAGACGCTGCAGCGGTGTGTACTGAACTGGGCTGTGGAAGTGTTATAGAGGCAAAGAGCGCTGCTTATTTCGGGCAGGGATCTGGTCCAGTATGGCTCAGTGGTGTAAAATGCGCCACTGGCTCGACTCTGAGAAACTGTGATTCACAAGGATGGGGACAAAACAGCTGCGGACATGAGAGGGATGCTGGAGTCACTTGTCAGCGTGAGTACAAAACCTTGCGCAAAATTAAATCAGCAAGAAATGAAAAATTGACTATACACACACTGGTGTTGATCTAATTACTGTAGATGAAATGAAAACAAAAGTCTTCCTCGTTCTCGGACCAGGTTTGTAATAAAAAGGAGCAAAAGTATCAAAGAATAGTCCCATGCAACACAAAATAATGCACATTCTAGGTTATTTAGGGTAAATTTACTGAAAAGTTATTGTATTAATTCTAAATCTAACAACTTCACTGCAAAAGATCATATTTTTGTTTTGTTTCTAGTCCAAATATAAAGCATTTTTTAGACATGCAAAATATTCATTCATTCATTTTCCTTTAGCTTAGTCTTAGTCTATATCAGAGTTCACCACAGCAGAATGAACCGCCAACTATTCCGGCATATGTTTTACGCAGCGGATGCCCTTTTAGCTGCAACCCAGTACTGGGAAACACCCAAACACACTCATTTAGACACACACTCATACACTACGACAGGTTTATTCAGCCAATTCACCTGTAGCGCATGTCTTAGGACTGTGGGGGAAAACGGAGCACCCGGGGGAAAACCAAAATGGGAGAACACGCAAACTCTACACAGAAACGTCAACTGACCCAGCTATCCGCTTGTTAAGTGATGACGTGATGGTGACGTATGGAATACTGTTTCTGGGTCCAAGCCGCCACTCATTTGAATTGACAAAATATTCGTTTATGATCACTTTTTATTTATATCACACATCAAAGTGAATTTTATATAAAGTCATAGTGTACACAACATTCACTGGGCTTGCTGCATCACAAATACCAACATTTTAACCATTTATAAAAAATTTATCACATTCTGGCCATCAGATATTAGGCATGGACATATATATTGCGATCGTGATTTTCGAAAGTATTACATCGCTTTGTAAACGTTTATTATTAGCATTTGATGAGTCTCCTCATTCAGTTTCATAGAGCGCTTGGACCCGGAAGCCCCTTCGCGTGACGTCACACTTAACAAGCGGATGGCTCGAACCAGTGACCTTCTTACATATTGTCTTGTTTTAACAAATAATATGTCAAAATTGAAGTGAGTTTTTCATTAAAACAAGCTAAATAATCTGCCAATAGGTTAAGAAATATAATCTGTCAAAAGGAAAAGAAGGATTTTTTTGCTTACTTCATTGGCAGATTGTTTTCAAATATCTGTTGAGTTGAAAATTCAGCTCTACCATTTAATGAAGTGACTTTTATTGACATTTTAGTAGTTTGAATATAATTTAATATACGAAATAATGTATAGAAATAGAAAGGATTTTGTAGCATAATATACAACACCAACCCAGACAATATATTACTTTAAACCGGAGATGCCCAAAGTAGGGACCACGGGCCAAAGTTGGCCCATGGTAACGTTTGATTTGGCCCACCATCCCATCTTAAAAAAGAGGGAGAATTATAGGTAGGGTTGGGGCGAATGCTTTTGACAGAGATCGTCATTTCAAATTTAATGTAACATTTTGTTTCTTTGTTTTATTGCTGAGCTACAAAAAGCCAACTGAAATGAAATCAGACTTTTGAAATGTAAATACTGTCACTTAACAGGACCGTGCACAAGACATCTGCCAGCAAACCAAGGCGCAGCTCGAATTCAGCATTGAAGTCCATTGTGTTATAAATGGGATTGTTTATGTTTTTACTGTAATAAGTTCATTGTAAAATGTTCAAAATTATACTGCATTAGTTTAAAGCTAGTTATTTTTAAATATTACCGAATAAATTAGTAAATGACCCATGACAAATTTAATACATACTGTATGTTTTGGTATATATTCGAAAAGCAAACGAAAAACAGAAATGTGCGCACATCTAAAAATCTCAGAGGCAGGTGCTCGATCAAAAATAAACACAGTAGCAAAAGAAATTTTTTTCAAAATAAAAATAAAAATAAAATTCCTTTAATGTCACTTTAATATCACAAGGACTTTTGAGAGCTAAAGGGGCAGTGTGCCCATTTTTTTTTGGATCATTTGGTATATATTCAGCCCACAGTCCTCAATCAAGTTTGCTCTTTGGCCCTTTATAGGAAACACTTTGAGCACCCCTGCTTTAAACTGTTAAAATGTTCATAAAAGTCACTTTTTCCAACTTTTCAAGGTTAAACGTTGTTGGAAAAAAGATCAAGGACCCATAATGCAATTGAAAAGAATTAATAAACGGGGAAAAATAAAAACATGAATCACAAATATGGAAAACTGCTCATTTACGGATATTTTTACAGTGTATTTTGGGGGTTTTAAAAAATGAATGGCAGTAAAGCAACTGTATTTTCAATGTTGTGGTGAACTATTTATGGTAATGTATCCATAAAAGCATCCGCTTATAACTCTCTAATCTTTCTAGCTAAAATTAGACTGGCGAATGGTGACGGTTCCTGTTCTGGACGAGTGGAGGTACAGTGGAGCCAGTGGGGAACGGTGTATGATGATGGCTGGGATCTGTCAGATGCTGCAGTGGTGTGTAGAGAGATGGGTTGTGGAGATGCTGTACAGGCAAACAGTAATGCTTATTTCGGACAAGGAACTGGACAAACATTTATGTCCAGTGTAAACTGTGTAGGAAATGAGGCCTCACTAAGTTTCTGTGATTTACTTAAACCGAAAACAACTGACCATTCAAAGGACGCTGGGGTCATCTGCGACTGTAAGTGAAAGTCTTTTTTCATTTCATGCAAGTAAAAAGAGAAATTATATAAGAAAAATATGCATTTAAAGAAGTTTTACATTAAGAATTTTAGTCATTTTATTTTAATGTACAATGCAAGCAATTAACAAACCAGTAACTAAGACTTTTAGCTCAATAAACAACTAATTAGCTGCTCATTAATAGTTAATAAGGTTCGGTTTAGGTACGCTGACTAAAATGGTAAATTTGATTTACTATAATTTTTTAAGGTACAGTAAGTGGTTGCAAACAGTTTATACCGGCTGAATTTAAACAAACAAACTAAGTTAAACATTACTAAATTTAATTTGTTTAAATTCAGCCCGTATAAATTGTTTGCAACCACTTACCTTAAAAAAATAGAGAAAGTCCAATGAATAATTTTTTTCCAGTGTATTAGGTAGGATTAGGGATTTGTTTTTTGCAAGATTATACTTTTTAAGTGCTAATAAACAGTTAATATCTATAATAGGCAGGTAATAAACAAGTAGTAATTTATATGAATTGTTACTTAAAGTAAAGTGTTACTAAAATGTTACATTTAATATAATGTGTTGCTTTTTTGTAATTGTTTGTGATGTTTAGCCATTTCTGAGTGAAATCTGATTTTGCACCAATGTATTACTAGTCATTGACACAATCCTAATTATGTTTTTATTGTTCATTTTTGTGGATTCAGCTCCTGTCAGGCTCATTAATGGAAATAACGCTTGTTCTGGACGAGTGGAGGTTTTCTATAGTGGTCAGTGGGGAACAGTGTGTGGTGATGGCTGGGATCTGACAGATGCTGCAGTGCTGTGTAAAGATCTGGGATGTGGAGATGCGATTGAGGTCAAAAATGATAATTATTTTGGCCAGGGATCAGGGCCGGTATGGCTAAGTGATCTGCAGTGCTCTAATACTGATACAAGGCTGCGAGACTGTAAATCAAGCGGATGGAGGATTGATAGCTGCGGACATGAGAAAGATGCAGGAGTCATCTGTCATGGTGAGTGCAAACGTTTAGTAATATTAATGTGTTGCATTGGATTTCATGTGTAATACCAAAGTGACTGAATAATTTTGATATAATTTTGGGGAAAAAATTAAAAGATTAATTGACAATTTATATTATATTATATTATATTATATTATATTATATTATATTATATTATATTATATTATATTATATTATATTATATTATATTATATTATATTATATTATATTATATTATATTATTCATTTTCAGTTCGGCTTAGTCATTTTATTAATCAGGAGTCGTCACAGCAGAATGAACCGCCAACTTATCCAGCATATGTTTTACGCAGCGGATGCCCTTCCAGCCGCACCATGATGCCCTATGTTATATTATATTATATTATATTATATTATATTATATTATATTATATTATATTATATTATATTATATTATATTATATTATATTATATATTGTAAAATATGGATGCTGACAACGGATTCACATGCAGGTAATTAATAAGAATATTCAGGCAGGCAACGATCAAACAGGAGCAAACTGTGTAATGAGGGTAATCCAGAAGCATAGTCGTGGTCACAGGCAGTGGTCGTTGCAGGCGGCAAACAAAGAACAAAACAAGGATCAGGAAACACAGCAAGACTGGACTAGGAAACGCTTTATTATAGTTTCTAAAGAACAAATTATATATATATTATTCTGTGAACATCCAATGAGCTATTTTTAAATATAAAATTGCTTAAAAGATTATATGTTTTAAAATATGTTTATAATAATTTTTAGACAACACAATGCCTTTTTTTTTTTTTTTTTTACCTCAGATGATTTAAGAAATTAATATTTATTGGTAAACAGTGGCGGCTGGTCAATAGAGGGCGCTGGGGCGCCGCCCCCGTCAAGTTAGACTCCTTTAATATGTCAATATTTATTATCACAAATATTAACAAAATAAACTGATTTAATTCTAACATTCTAACATTTATTGAAGTCATACTAACATTTATTGAAAAAAAAATGTAGGAACAATATTTTTTCATATGTGTGCGGGGCGCCGGACTAATGGGTGTCTATGTAGGTACACAAACTTTTGCAAAGCATGTGATATGACGATAAGCTCTAATTGGCCGGTTTTAAATTGTCCTTAGGGCGCAGCGCTCTGCGTCCCGAACCCTCCCATTTTTGTTGTTAGAACGAATCATATTTGTTTTTATATGATTGGCCTTATGTGATTGGACCATTCTCACTTAGACTGTTCACTCAGCAGCAGCTCGTCAGATAGCTGTGCTGACCTTTAATCATATAATGAAAGCAAGTGCAAGATGAAGGAAAATTCTGTTGTATCTTTGCAAAGATATCCGTTCACAAGGCGTTTGGATGAAGAAAAAAAAAGAATCAAGGAGCTTGGACCAGATCGACCTTCCTTGCAAAACTAATGAAAACAAATTCACCAGTAGTCAAGTGATGGCGAGCGCGAGTACACTAGGGGCTTTTCCAGCCTTTTACTATTTCCATGTTTGCTGTTTCAAACAGCATGACGCAAGAGAGGCTGAATGCATTGGCCATGCTGTCAATAAAGAAGAGACTGGTGACTGAGATGACTGACTTTAACCAAAAGGTTATTGAGAAATTTTCAAGCTAGAAAAAAAGGAGAGCAAAATTAACTTTTAAGTAGTGCTACTGGCCAGTGATTAGGCAACATTTTTTTGTGTGTGTGTGTGTGTGTGTGTGTGTTTTTACTGATTATCTTGATTACTTCATTACTGATCAACCCAAATTGAACTAAAATTAACTGATTTGTGATGCATTTATTGTATGCTTTAGTCATTTTTGTTTTTTGGTACATCACCTGAAAAATGGCTTTTAAAATGCGCCCCCCTCACATTTTTAACACCAGCCGCCACTGTTGGTAAACCCCCTTTTTTTATCACAACACATGAAAACATTTGTTATTTTTACCGACTGTCATTTGCAAAGTTAAGATAAAGAAATAAAGATAAAGAAATCAATAAATAAATTACAATAAATAAATGTTTTATTTATAATTTGGGAGAAATAATCGCAGACCTTTTTAGAATCACTGAATAAAACATTTTACTGAAACTCATACTTAATAAATTAATCAGAAATTGTCCAGTGATTTCTTAATATTTTTCCAGACTCTACATCAAACTGACATCATATTTAATCTCTTAATTAAACTGATAGTTATTTCTTTGTGTGACTATTAGATAACGTTAGGCTGGTCAACGGCTTAAATCCCTGTTCTGGACGGGTGGAAGTTCTCCTTAATGGTCAATGGGGAACAGTGTGTGATGACGGCTGGGACGTGGCAGATGCTGCAGTGGTGTGTAGACGGCTGGGCTGCCCCTCCGTTTTGGAAATAAAAAAAGCAGCTTATTTTGGACAGGGCTCAGGAACAGTGTGGATGAATAATGTGAACTGTTTTGGGAACGAGTCTGCATTGACGAGCTGTTCATACACACGCAGTCCAACCAGCTGTGGCCATGCGAAAGATGCTGGAGTCATCTGCGCGTGTGAGTGCAAATGTTTTCCTTTTATTGAGAGAAATAATAGAGTATTTCCACAGTTCCACTGGGTATTAGCATCATAAATATTGGGAAAGAAAGCAGTTGTTTTCAATGCACTTACTTTGTGTTTAATTAAGTTACTGCTGCTGCGTAAGTGTTTATGATAGCACAGTGAGTGGAAATTTGATCATGTATTTCACAACAAATTACAAAATAGATGCAACTTGAACTGATACTTGAACTTGAACTGATACATTTTTCATTATGTAATCATTTGTCAGTATACACTCACTGGCCACTTTATTAGGTACACCTTACTAGTACCAGGTTGGACCCCTTTTGCCTTCAGAACTGCCTTAATCCTTCGTGGCATAGATTCAACAAGATACTGGAAATATTCCTCAGAGATTTTGCTCCATATTGACATGATAGTATCATGCAGTTGCTGCAGATTTGTCAGCTGCACATCCATGATACCAATCTCCCGTTCCACCACATCCCAAAGGGGCTCTATTGGATTGAGATCTGGTGACTATGGAGGCCATTTGAGTACAGTGAACTTACTGTCATGTTCAAGAAACCAGTCTGAGATGATTTAGGCTTTATGACATGGCGTGTTATTTTGCTGGAAGTAGCCATCAGAAGATGAGTACACTGTGGTCATAAAGGGATGGACATGGTCAGCAACAATACTTAGGTAGGCTGTGGCATTGACACAATGCTCAATTGGTACCAATCGGCCCAAAGTGTGCCAGGAAATATCCCCCACACCATTTCACCACCAACACCAGCCTGAACCGTTGATACAAGGCAGGATGGATCCATGCTTTCATGTTGTTGACGCCAAATTCTGACCCTATCCGAATGTCGCAGCAGAAATCGAGACTCATCAGACCAGGCAACGTCTTTCCAATCTTTTATTGTCCAATTTTGGTGAGCCTGTGCGAATTGTAGCCTCAGTTTCCTGTTCTTAGCTGACAAGAGTGGCACCCGGTGTGGTCTTCTGCTGCTGTTGCCCATCTGCCTCAAGGTTAGACATGTTGTGTGTTCAGAGATGCTCTTCTGCAGACCTCGGTTGTAACGAGTGGATATTTGAGTTACTGTTGCCTTTCTATCAGCTCGAACCAATCTGGACATTCTCTTCTGACCTCCGGCACCAACAACCATGCCACGTTCAAAGTCACTTAAATCCCCTTTCTTCCCCATTCTGATGCTCGGTTTGACCTGCAGCAGATCGTCTTGACCATGTCTACATGCCTAAATGCATTGCGTTGCTGCCATGCGATTGGCTGATTAGAAATTGCGTTAACGAGCAGTTAGACAGAGAACAAGAAAATATTAGAAATCGGGTATATTGGTAAATTAGGCACAAATGTTTTTAACTCCACGTGTTAATAGAGTTCTATTCATTATGTATGTGAGAGCCATGATGTCAAGATGATTTGTAATAATCCTGCATTTTGAATGATGTAATTTCAGCATATTTGGCTAAATGTGCTCTTATGCTTTCTCTAACTCTCTCAGATTTTAATATCTTTTTGAGGATTGAAGTGAAGGCTGCGGCTGGACTCGACCCAAACACTGCTGGAATCATGAATAAACTTTCCACTGAGGTGTCAAAATCACTTACTTTTTGTTGTCATCTTCTGGCTGTTCACTTAACAATCAGTTCCATGTATTCACATTCAGTTGATTCTCATAGATAGGAAAGAAACTGCCAATACCTGTAAATGGGATGCTGATAACTCAGGCTGATGGAAAAGTCTTCCATGAGAGAAAAAAAACTGCACCCTGACAACCGGGTAAGACTTCGACATCCACTCAAGTTTAATTCTGAGTTTAATATTTATCAGAGTAACAATATCACAATGGTGTTGGTTTCTCAGGTCATCGCGTGCATTCAGAGGAACAAGGATGATCTGATAGGAAACTGAATGGCTTATAGTTCTTACAATATCCTCTTTATAAATCTTATTGTCATTGCTTCATATGTAATTCCTATTTTTGTTTTTCAATGTAAGTGTGATATTTATTTTTAGACATTGACAGTGTTTAGAGACTGATAAAGTATCTTTTTGAGTCACATCCTGCTAACCAGGGTACAAAATAGTTTAAATTAATTTGTTAGGAATAATTATTGCAACAGCTACAATCTAATATATCAATGTGGGAATGGTAAACACTATAATTGTAAACTATTATTAACAATAGAATTGTAAAGTATAAATGTTTTTGGTAATACTTTATTTTGATGGTCCATTTGAGTATTAGTTGATTGTCTGCTTAATATCTGCTGATATGCTCCTTCAGCAGACTATAAGAAACTTTGCAAGTACATGTCAACACTAACCCTAACCCCAACCCAAACCTAACAGTCTACTTATAATCTAATGAGAATTAGTTGGCATGTAGATGAAATGTAACTTAAATTTAACAAACGGACCATCAAAATAAAGTGTGACCATGTTTTTTTTTTGTAATTGTAAATAATTGTAATTGTTAAACTACTGTAATTGTAAACAATCTAAAAAAAACTATAAAGAATATAGCAAAAAGCAAGTCACAGGCATGAATGTAATTTGCAAAGAACAATGTAAATAAAGTGTAATAAAATAATAAACATTTCTGGATCTTGTAACTTTATACTGGATACACTAAAAAGTAATCATTAGGTGGCATCAGAAAGAAAACAACATAAATCAGCGAATAGAAATAATCATCTTTAATGTTTTAAATTATGATCTTTATACTTTCTTAAACTTGCTTATGTTTATTGAAGGGTATTTGCTTGAGTAAAAACAATGACATTACCTTTAAATAAATGTTGATTACTGCTATAATGCAAATAATCAGCATTAAAGATTTAAAACAAAATACAATACAGTGCAATTTTTGGAAAAATAGATTTGCTTTTACTAACAAACAAGTGAACAAACAAACAGACACTTATCTTTATTGCAAATTCTTGTTTATAAATCTTATCTAATAATAATTAACGTGCTTATGTGCAGATGTACTTATGTGCTTATTTGCCTGTAGAAGCTTGGTACTTAATTCATTCATAAATATGAAATTATATTTAAAAATAGCAATTTAGAATCCATTAAAAGCCATTAAATCAAACAAGCAAGTGTTAGTACTTTTGCATGATGCTAGTTTATCTGATCAACACACAACTGCATTATTTAAAAATCTGATGATGTATTTACACTGTATACATGCTTTTTTAACTCCTTTTGTTTCCCAAAAGGCAAAGAAGCTTTCCTGGTGAGTGCCCGTTTTGGTGACGTCTGGTAGCTTTTAATTTAACATAATGTTACAGTATTTATGCAATCATTCTAGTTGCTGAATTATTGCCTCATCATAACCTAAATAATAACACAACAGAAGCCTTTTGTTGAGGTTTTGTTGTTTGTCACATTTGTCAAAAAGAACATGCCGAGCTTTGTGAATGATTTGCAACTGTAATGAACTGAGACAGACATATGCACGCATTTAGCAAGAAAAGCAGCCTATTATTGTTTAAAAGCAGGGTGAAGTCCTGACCACACACAGAAAGTGAAACCAGACTCTAATTTGAGATATGAAATGTCTTCAGAAGACATCAACTAAAGCAGACAAGTCCTGTTATGGTTTGTCTTTGTGGTCCCATTTGGAGCTTTACATACAGAATCTGGGATTATTGTAAATATTCAAAACTTCACCGTTTGCATCCTGTTAATGAGGCCTGGCAGTCTAATTAGGAAAGAACAACTCGTTTAAACTACCCAACCAAAATGCAAAAAATCTTCTGTTTACCACCAATGAGTTATTTGTGTGCAAGTGCAAAAGTTCAGACGGGATTAGGATTTGTGGAAAATTAAGCAGTTCAGACACTTGCATACAGAGACCCTTAAAATCCAGCATTACAATCTCAGAAATAAGGTTAAAAAAGCTGTCACTGGAGTGGTACATTATTAAAAGTTGAATGTACAAAATTAAATGTTAAAACTGTCGCCTCACAGTAAAAAAGTCGCTGGTTCGAGTCCCGGCTGGGCCATTTGGCATTTCTGTGTGGAGTTTGCATGTTCTCCCCGAGTTGGCATGGGTGCTTCAGTTTCCCCCACAATCCAAACACATGCGCTATAGGTAAGTTGATTAAACAAAATTGGTCGTAGTGTATAAGTGTGTAAGTGTGGCTGGAAGGGCATCAGCTGGGTAAAGCGTATGCTGGAATAGTTGGTGGTTCATTCTGCTATGGCAACCCCTGATAAATAAGGGACTAAGCTGAAGGAGAATGAATGAATGAATGAATGAAAAGTGTCCATAATGAGATTATAAAGGTACATATTAATACCAAAAAATTTAACACTGGTGTTTTTTTAGGTACTAATATGTACTTTGTCAAAATAAACGGTTATGGTACCGTTATGGACACTTTTAGGTTCATTTTAGTACCTAAAATTTCAACAAGGTACATATTAGAACCTAAAAAGTATAGCAGTGTTAACATTTTTGGTATTAATATGTACCTTTATGCTCTCATTATGGACCTTTTAGTGACATATGACTCCAATGACAGCTTTTGTACCTTTATTTTAAATATATAAAATTATACTCTCAGCTCAAAAAAAAGGTATAATGCTGTCCGTGGGGCATTACTTTTTCAAAATAAACATTTCATGCTAAATTAAATAATTATTTAAGTACCTAAAAGTACTAATCAGTGTAATTCTGTACACTAGTTTACCCAAATTGGCCCATAATGGTGCCATAAAGGTACATATTAGAACCTAACATGTTGACATGCGCACTAGTATACAAAATTACCCTAAATAGTACTTTTAGGTACTAATAATGTCCTTTAATTTACCATGATGGACCTTTTAGGTACAAAAATTTACCTTTTTAAGGGGTAATACCCCAGTGACAGGATTATACCTTTATTTCAGAAAGAGTATGAATGAAAAAACAAGCTGATAAAAAGCTGGAATGATAAGAAATGAGAGAGCGATACCTTGTATTACTTTTATGTCTATCTATTTGCAAGCCATGGCATCTTTCATGAGAACATTTGTTTACACACCTGTTGAACATGTGCTGTAATTAGCAAATATATGTAAATGAATACTCAGAAAAGGTGTCAGGAACAGGTGAAGGGAGGAGACGTCAGAACTGGAGAAATGCACTATAAATTCCTAACATGCAGACTTATTTTTCAGAGCTGGAAAGAAGACATGGGATGCCCCAATAGGTTTAAACATATTTTGTATTTATATGTTGGAATATATGTTTGTGTTATTCGTATGATAAATTAATATTAATTTATTAGTAAGTTTCTTAATTATACACAATATGTTCTGTTTTCTACATTAGTTTTAGTTGCTTTTTTATTTTGTAGCGCTTACTGTGTACTGAAAACTGTTTCAACACTAATTATTTTATCAATGTAGTTTTATATATTAATATATTTAATATATTGACACTTTTCACAAATTTTCTTATCTAAAAGTGATAAATTAAGTTTATATTAATGCAAAATTATGACTTCAAAAGTAAGAATCTTTATCTTTTTTATTGTTTTTATGTTCTCAGTTATTATTTTCAGTGTTATCATTTTTTTCTCAGTTTCTTCCCATCAGGGCTGCTGTATACAGTATGGCTCATTTTAACTCAGAGTAAGTAAACATTAACACTACTCATACTAACTTATTTTGCTATATACAGTGAAGGCAAAATGATTAGCTCTTGTATGAAATGTTAATTTCATGGGAGGGGGTGGGGGGGGGTGTTACCTTTATTGGATAAGACAGTAGAGAGAATTGACAGGGAAGTGTGGGGAGCAGAGAGGAGAAGGATCGGCATAGGACCTCGAGGTGGGAATCGAACTCTGGTCGCTGTGAGCACCAGAGTGCATATGTCGATGCACTTTTCACTACTTCATTGACACTGACAAAAATTAAATATTATTTAAGGTCTACATTAGCGCATCCCCTTAAGAATTTTTTTTTTTAATTAACTGTTGTCCAATAACCAACGACCAATGACAACCTAATTAACCTAGTTAAGCGTTTAAACTGCGCTTGTATATCTTGCAAACTAACATTCAGGCATCCGGAGGTCACAGGAGGGCTAATCATTTTGTCTTCAATATGATTCTTAATGTGTTTATTTTATTTTTCAGTTTTGGGAATTTCCTGTTCATTTGTCAGTCCTCAAGTCAGACTCGTTGACGGCAGCAGCTCTTGTTCAGGAAGAGTGCAGATTCTCCATTCTGGCGAATGGGGAAAAGTATGTTATGATGGCTGGGATTTGCTTGACGGAAATGTTGTGTGTGGGGAATTGGGTTGTGGGGAAGTGCAACAGGTGAAAGTAGCAGCATTTTTTGGCCCAAGCTCAGGACCGATATGGCTGAATCATGTAAACTGTGTTGGGAATGAATCATCATTGGTAGACTGTGCGATGAAGAGTTTGGGACCAACCGGATGCCTGAATGATTTATATGCTGGAGTCATCTGTCAGCGTGAGTAGAAACACTTTTAAACCACACTGTAAATATATATTTTAATTCACAAGTGTTTTCTGTTTATTTAGGGTTGTGAATTGCATTATGGGATGTTGATCTCTACTCTGTCGACATTTGATCAAAATACAAACTTTGTTGTTTGAAACTTCAGGAATCAAACAAATGGTTAAAATACTAAAAATAAATACGTAAATAATTTACATAAATTCAAATAATAGCAATACATAATTAAAAAAACAATAATAATTTTGTACAGTGACTTTTATTGACATTTTAGTAGTTTGAAATGATGTATAAGAAATGGTATATAGGGAAATAAGCCTTATATACAGCAGATATTTTTTACAGTGCACATTTAATGTTTTAATTCTCGTGTCTTTATCAGCCAGAACTAGACTGGTGAGCGGCATCAACTCTTGTTCAGGACGCGTGGAGGTTTTCTTTAATGGCTCATGGGGAACAGTGTGTGATGATTACTGGGATCTGACAAACGCTGCAGTGGTGTGTAGAGAAATGGGATGTGGAGATGTGATTGAGGCAAAGAGTAATGCTTATTTTGCAGAAGGTTCAGGGCAAATATTGATGGATGATGTGAACTGCTCAACAAATGATAATGCATTGAGTAAATGTGAGTTTGCTGGATGGGGAGTGCATAACTGTGTTCATTCAGAGGACGCTGGAGTCATCTGTCAGGGTGAGTGAACTTTGCTCTGCATTTATTTGAGTATTTTGACAGATTTATAGTTGTCGAAGACAAAATTATTATTTTAATTGTCATTTTTGTAACAGCATTAGGGAAAAAACACATTTTTAAACATGATAGTTTTAATAAATGATTTCTTTTGTTTTTGCCATAATGACAGTACATAATATTTTACTAGATATTTTTCATGATGCCAGTATTCAGCTTAAAGTGCAATAAAAGTGCAGTTAAAGGCTTAACTAAGTTAATTAGATTAACTAGGTGAATTAAGTTAATGAGCTGCTGTTCCCTGCTCTCTTTCCAAAAAAGTGTGGAGCCTCTACAGCTCATGCCTCAGTTAATCTTTCAACAACAAACAAGGCATTTACTTGTACTCTAAAGCCTCGTGAATTTCCACTACTTATTTTTGAGCACATAAACATAAGGTATGCCTACAGAATGTACTTTTAAAAATAAACTGCATGTGTATAAGTATATTAGATCTGTGAAACTGCGTCTCATGGACTTTAAGACAGCACACTATTGCAGCAACTAAATCAGGCCCGCCCCATTGGACAGGATTTGGTTTTAATTCAGGGTACTGTGTGTGACATGTATGTTCCAAAAATAAAAAATCAGGACTATAATGGAGGCATTTGGGAACACAGATAGCAGCAATATCCTCTGAAAGGACAGTACTGTGCCAAAGTCTTCGGCTCCCAGTTAAATTTGTTGTTTTAGTGAGAGTATAATGACATTATATATTACTTCTTATTCTCTTTATTAGAATACAATCAGAAAATCCCAGTTCTAGTTGGATTTTTTGGGTTTAATTGTTTTAGACATATGAAAGAAAGAGTTGGAGTAAGATGGAAGGATGAATGAAAAATACTGAAGTTTCCGTCTTGGATTGATCTGCATTTCTGTCAGAGCTGTTGTCAATATTGCCTGAATTAATGGGATTGTGAATGCTGAAAAATACAGGCAGGTTTTTATTTGTCCTGTAATTCCTAGAAAGCACCTCATTTGTAATAGTATTTTACAGCATGATAATGATCCCAAACACACTACTAATGTAATTAAATCATATTTGAAGAGAAAAACAGCTGATAAAACAAAGACAGTCATGAAATGGCCTCCACAGAGTCCAGACCTAAATATTATATACAGTATAAATAGGCAATATTATAGACGCTTCACCTGAAGGGAAAAGGAAAGATAGCTCATGTTAAATCTATAGAAGAACTCTTAAAAATGCTGAAAGATACTTGATATTAAATTGCACATCATTTCAGAAAAGCCTCAACAAAAAAGTTCAAGCTGTTGCTTAGTGCTAAAAAGGTCACGTTAAACAGACTTAGGGTGCTAGTCTTTTGATTCCAAAAGTCATTTTGTTCTGAATATTGTGTACATATTTCCTATATTGTCTGTTTGTTTATTAAAGGTATAATTCACCTAAAAGTAATGACCCTGCACTTGCTCCATACCTTTTAAATAGATAGATTTGCTCAAAAGTCTTAGCCTCCCAAAGCTGGTGGTGGCCTCAGACTTTTGCACAGTACTTTAGCTAAAATAGGGCCTATTTAAAGGGAACAGCAATCAATATAACTATAATTTGACATGTGTCTCTGTTTTCTTTTGCATTAGCCAAAATGTGGCTGTTTAACAACTTTGACAGTTGTTCTGGGACAGTGGCGGTTTTCCATAATGGAGTGTGGGGAGCAGTGTGTGCTGATGATGACTGGGATCTACCAGATGCTACGGTGGTGTGCAGAGACATAGGATGTTGGAAAAGTATAGGCTTTTTTACTCATTATATTTGGAGCAGCACACCTCTGCAAACATGGATGAGCAATGTGAGCTGCAGCGGAGATGAAACAGCTCTGAGCACCTGTGCATTTCAGGGATGGGGGCCGTATAACTGTGCTCCAAAATATGCAGGAGTCATCTGCAGCCGTGAGTAGCTTTTTATTGTGGTTGGAGGAAAAGTTAAAACGTAAACTTATTTTTAGTTCTTATTTGTTAAACCTTATGTTACTTATATCAAACCGTTGTTTTGATCAGTAATATGGCTTGCTAAGGACTTCATTTGGATTTGACATTTTCTCAATATTTGAATTTCTCAATATTTTTGAAACCTCAGATTCCACATATCTCAGCCAAATATTCCCCTGTCCCAAGCAATGCATCAATGGAAAGCTTATTTATTCAGCCTTCAGTTGATGTATAAATTTGGTAAAATGACACTTGTTATTGGTTTTGTGGTGCAGGGTCACAAATACTGTAGATCATATCATTTTACTCATGTTAAAACAGTGATTAATTATGTTTGAGTACTAAAAATTCATGTTAATAAAAGGTGAAAGCAGAACCTTAAAACACATTAGATCGTTTAATCATGTTTACCTAAATTTAAAAAAAAAAATATTTTTCTAAATAATCAGCAGAAAGCAGGCACGGACTGGCAAAGCATTTTCAACCGGGACAAAGTAAGTGGTGCGCGGCAGGCCAGAGTGCCGGTGGCAGGCTACATCCGATGCGATATAGAAAGTGAAGAGCTGGGGGGTGGGTGGCCAGACTCATGGTGGCAGGCCTAATTGACCTTCAGGCCACCGTGAAATGTCCCAGTGCTCCCTATGGCCAATCGCCCCTGGCAGAAAGTAATTATATATGGCACTACCCCATATAAGGTCTATTAGATTTATATTTGCTGTAAATCATCCTATCGAGAATTTATATTATTCATTTCAATTAAGACCTCACACAGTGAAAAAGAGCTAGTATAGTTTACATTATACAATTTTTTTATTTGGTGTTGTTTGAACTACAGAACAAAATACATAAAAAATAAAATAAACAAATAAAATAATAGTAAATAAATAAATAATATATATATATATTATATATATAAGTACAAATAAAAAATTATGAAATATTGAAACACCAGAAATCAAACAAATAGTTAAAATGGTGAAAATAAATATATAAACAAATTACATAAATTCAAATAACAACAATACATAATTAAAACATAAATAAATAAATAACAATGTTCAATACATATTTTTGTACATTGCATTTCACAGCTTTCCGGTGTGGAAAAGTTTGTCTTTTGCTGGTTAAACAAATGTGTTAATTGTTGCTGAAATATAAGACATCTGAACTATTCAATAAGACGCCAACAAGGGTTGGAAAGCTCAAACATCAAAACGTTGCATGTTCCACGTGGTTAAGAAAGTGTTGAAAGGGGGTCCATATTTTATTTTTAAAAATCATGTAATTTTCCTTTAACAGTGTATGTCAGAGCAAGATTGCTAGTAATTTCTCTAATCCACTGGCCACGGGATGGCCTTTGAGTTTTTTTTTTCCAATTTAAAGCAATAAAATGTCATACAAAGTTTAAGGTGCTGTATGTAAGTTTTTGACTCTTCTAAAGCATAAAAATACCATTATATGTTTGCAGACATTTAAGAAACATACTAAGTGAACATGTTTAACTGAAAAACAAAGCTGAAGTCAGATATTCTGCTTTGAAAGTGTGTTTTCCATGCCGGAACGATGTCTTTGTTTTGGTCATTGTAACCTGCCTAATGTCAGTTTAGCCAATTATATTTCAGCACTCCCGGTTGACCTTGGTGGAAAATCGTGTATTTGATTCATTTAGTCAGGAAGGCTCTGAAAGCATGCGTCCGTGAGAGAAATGCGACCTCTGGTGGACAGTAGCAGACGTTGAAATGAGACAGATTCAGAGTTCCTCATGAGGTTATTAATTAGCAAGTGATATAAATATTACAAACATAAACATTAGGTGAGCAGGTTACATTGTAGCCGCGTGTCTTAACAACACACTTTGTGATGAGATATAAAGTTATGAGCGATTTGGCTGTTGGCACCAGACGAAAAACGACAGAAATTTAAATATAGCCTTTCAGAAGAACAGAATAAGCACTCACTCATGAAACTGTAAGGTTTAAAATCTATTTAATACATGTTAACCCTTCTTAACATCATTAAATGTAGATGCTGAATCACTGATATGTGTTTAGTTCTAAAGTTCAGTCTCAAACGGTTTATTGTATTTTCATGATCTGAGGTGAACTATCTGCTGCTGCTTTCAGTATATGGCAATAAATGTCATGTAAAATGGCATTCAAAGTCGGTGCCAATAGCCTAGTGGTAAAGTGTGCCGATATATAGCACTGAGGTGCTCATAGTGACCCGAGTTCGTTTCCCAGCTCGAGGTCCTTTGCCGATCCTTCCCCCCCTCTCTCTGCTCCCCATGTATTCCTGTCTCAACTCCACAGTCCAATCAAATAAAGGTGAAAATCCATAAAAAATATAATAAAAAAGGGCATTCAAACTCACATTGTTAACATTTAACACTGAATAAAGCACATGAGGTGTACCTGAGGTGATCACTGTCATAGGTTTCTGTTGTTCAGCTGTGAGAAATAGAAACTGTTTCTAATATATCAATTCGAGGTGTTGATTAAAACCAAAAACTCCTTTTAATATGGAAAATATTCCCTCTATCCCGTGTCGTTGCTTTTATTTAGAGCACAATTTAAATCACTCGCTCCTGTACTCAATCTGGCAACCTGCACTTGCGTTTGTTTTGATGCATGCATTTTTCACAGTGCATTCATTTCTGTGTTCACTTTTGTTATGAAATATACATTGTGCATAAGTTAAATAACGTTTTTGTTGTTTTTTCAATGGGGTCGTCATCAGTCCCTGTCAGGCTGATGGGTGGAAGAAGCACATGTTCTGGACGTGTGGAGGTTTTTCATGATGGTCAGTGGGGGACGGTGAATGCTGATGGCTGGGATCTGACAGACGCTGCAGTGGTGTGTAGAGAGTTGGGATGTGGAGATGCTGTACAGGCAACAGGCGGTGCTTTTGGACAAGCAACTGGTCCAATATGGATGACTTTGGTCAATTGTGTTGGGAGTGAGGCCTCACTGATAGAGTGTAGCTTAGATCGCTGGCTGCCAAATCACGTCAACCATCTGAATGATGCTGGAGTCGTCTGCACTCGTGAGTGTCAATCACATTTAAATGGTTATACTTTGAAATGTCCTATAAGTATTTCAAGCAGACGAAAGGGAAGAGCGGGGCGGGGGGCTGTGGGTGTCATGGACGAAAGTGAAGAAGATTGGGGAGTTGCAGAAGAAAGTGAAAGTGAACAGCGAACGGGGAAGGAGGGCGATGGGGGAGGGGGATCGGTAAAATGGGGTGCCGGATCAGATTTCAGAGGTGCCGTATCAGGATCCGGCGTGTTCTGGCACAAATTAAGCCCTGCTTTTGTTATTAACTAATGGAAAAAAAAGCCATTAGTGGGGTAGACAATGTACTTATTTTGCTCACCTGGCTTTGAATGGAAATGGCAATTTCTCCTCACCCGGTTGTGGTATTGCTCAGATGACACGTCAAACAGACACGGGTGCTCCTGCCAAATTTTCACAAGTTCTTCCTCCATTTCTTGGGTCCAAATAAACTGAAAATGAGCACTTTTAACTTCTCCCTCATCCTTCTCCCTTCATCCCTCATTGTTATTTTCAATCAGAACACATTTCCCACGGTATGATTTGAATCACCGACAGCTCCAGATATTTAGCATGGCAAATATCTCACGGGTGTCGGCGACCCATTGGTGATTGTCTCAGAACGCGTCTTTAATAGTTCACACTGTGTGATTGTCACTCACAAGAACAAGCACCCATTTGCCTGTGATTTCAGCCATTTGTCTGCGATTACTTAAAACCTGTCGGCGAGTCAAAATCGGGGCTAAAATCATGCAGTCTGAACTCGACATAACTTGGCTAATTAACATAGTTCAGCCTTTAAATGTCACTGAATGTCAAGCTGAATACTAATATCCTGAAAAATATCTAGTCAAATCATGTTTGACAAATGTATAGAATTTGCCCCCCCCCTCTTCCCTTCTCCACTCTTCACTTTTGTCCGCGACCCCCTAGAAATGTTTTCATAAGGCTTGTACCGGCCAGCATAGAAAAAAGAAATTAGTTATTAGAAATGAGTTATTGAAACTATTATGTTTAGAAATGTGTTGAAAAAAAGTCCTTTCCATTAAACAGAAATTGAGAAAAAATATACAAGAGGGCTAATAATTCTGACTTATTTAGGAAAAACTTATTTAGGAACAGCAAAATTTATAAGATCAGTCTCTTTCTTTTCAACAATAAACCATTAAAGGCAAATTAAATATGTAAAGTTTTCATTTGTTTTCAAATGTGATGTTTACAATGTTCCACAGTATTTCATATAGTATTTTTCTTGTGGAGAAACTCTCGTTTCTTTCAGTTTGGTTGGAACAATATCTTTTTTTTAAACATGTAAAAACTGCTACGGTCAATATTGTCAGCCCCCTTAAGAAATTACTGTTTTTGATTGTCTACAGAGCAAATTACTGTTTCCAATGACTTGCCTAATTAACCTAATTAAGCCTGCACTTTAAGCTGAATACTAGTGTCTTGCAACATAACTAGTAAAATAATATATATGCTGTCATTATGGCAAAGACAAAAAGAAATGAGTTATTAAAGGGATAGTTCACCCAAAAATGAAAATGATTTCATCATTTACTCACTCTTTAAATCTTTAGAAGTTTCTTTCTTCTGTTAAACACAAAGGAAGATATTTCAAAGAAATGAGTAACCACAGTATTTCATAGTACTTATTTTATTTTACTCTGGAAGTCAGCGGTTACAGGTTTTCAGCTTTCTGAAGAAAGAAACTCAACGGTTTATTACCACTTGAGGCAAAGAGTAAATAGTGAGTACATTTTCTTATTTTGGGTGAACTATCCCTTTAAAACAATTATGTTGAAATAATATCTTCTCTCTGTTTAATAGCACCTGGTAAATATTTGAAAAAGAATTCAAATTTCATAGCAGGGCTAATAAAAAGTTATTTTATATCATTTATTTTGTAATGATCTATTTTGGATCTTTTTTAAATCTAATTTTGCATCTTTTATACTGCTCTGTAGATTCTAGCATCAGCTCTGACTCCAGTGTTAAAGTCCTGCTGAGGATTAAAGTGAAGACTGATGCCCAATTCTACCCAAACGACCCAAAAACCTTGAGTAAAATTACAGAGGAGGTGAGAGCTGTGAACCGTGAGCTGTGATCTTTCACTGTCATCTCCCAGGTGTTCATTTTAAAATTGTTTCTCTGTTTTCATTAATTTGAATTTCGCAGATGCAAAAGAAGCTACAAATAAGCGGATCTTTCTCACTGACTTGGAAAACTCAGGAAGGTGGAAAAGTCTTCAAAGAAGTCACCTACAAGAAGAACTTTGCAGGAACATGTAACTGACATGCTGGATAATACAATATTGTTTGTTTTAAAAAACTGGGGTTTGTTCATACGTAATATCTGCACAAATGTTGGAAAAAAGCAGCTTTTGACATTCATAGTAGGAACAAATATTACTATGGAGGTCAATGGCTAATATTTTTTGTAAATAAATTAAAGAAATATATTTAAAGAAACTCAAACAGGTTTTGAACAAGTGGAGAGTGAATAAATGATGACGGAATTTTTATTTTTGATTTAATTTAAGGATTTAATTTCATATTATTCTGAATAAATAAAATATGACACCACAGCCATCTTATATAATGCATAAAATGATGCCAAATTCACATTAAGCAATTAGCTGACAATATTTAATGTGACTGAAAATTAAATAATAAATATGAATTTTAAAACACAATTAATTAAGCCACTGAAATGTTCACAAATGGGGGAAATTTACATCGTTCTTTCTGCATATCTGAAATGTTTTCTGCCAACACTGTGTAATATTTTCCCATATTAAAAAAGTAATTTCTGTGGTTTTACAATAAAAAAGTTAACGGAAACAATAAAGTGTGATTTGAACCCACGTCTCCATTAAATCTTGTCCTTAGAGAACATGTTTATCCACTGGTCCAGTGCTGGTGTTTTAGTGAGAGATGTGCTTTAAATGAGGATTAATATTGTCAGTTTTAGGATTTGAACCTGGACTTCTATGTATGAAATGAAAACTCTTTACCAGTGAGGCGCAACGTTTATTTGCAATCAGTTTGCAAAAGCTGTAGTTCACAAAAGTCACCACAGGAGGGTGCAACATTTATTTGCAAACAGTTTGCAAAAGCTGTAGTTTACAAAAATCACCACAGGAGGGCAAAAAAATTATTTGCAATTAGTTTGTAAAAGCTGTAGTTTACAAAAATCACCACAGGAGGGCGAAAAATTTATTTGCAAACAGTTTGTAAAAGCTGCAGTTTGCAAAAATAACCACAGGAAGGCACAACATTTATTTGCAGTCTATTTGCAAAAGCTGTAGTTTACAAAAAAGACCACAGGAGGGCGAAATGTTTATTTGCAATCGGTTTATAAAACCGGTAGTTCTCAAAAATGACCACAGGAGGACGCAACATTTATTTGCAATCAATTTGCAAAAGCTGTAGTTCACAAAAGTCACCACATGAGGGCGAAAAAAGTATTTGCAATCAGTTTGTAAAAGCTGTAGTTTACAAAAATCACCACAGGAGGGCGAAAAATGTATTTGCAAACAGTTTGTAAAAGCTGCAGTTTGCAAAAATGACCACAGGAAGGCACAACATTTATTTGCAGTCATTTTGCAAAAGCTGTAGTTCACAAAAGTCACCACATGAGGGCGCAACATTTATTTGCAATCAATTTGCAAAAGCTGTAGTTCACAAAAGTCACCACATGAGGGCGCAACGATTATTTGCAAACAGTTTGCAAAAGCTGTAGTTTACAAAAATCAACACAAGAGGGTGCAACATTTATTTGGAATCATTTTGTAAAAGCTGTAGTTCACAAAAATGACCACAGGAGGGCGCAACATTTATTTGCAATCAATTTGCAAAAGCTGTAGTTCACAAAAGTCACCACATGAGGGCGCAACGATTATTTGCAATCAGTTTGCAAAAGCTGTAGTTTACAAAAATCACCACAAGAGGGCGTAACATTTATTTGGAATCATTTTGTAAAAGCTGTAGTTCACAAAAATGACCACAGGAGGGCTCCACGTTAATTTGCACTTAGCTTGCAAAAACTGTAGTTTACAAAAATAACCACAGGAGGGCGAAATGTTTATTTGAAGTTAGTTTGCAAAAACTGTAGTTTACAAAAATGACCACAGGAGGGCGCAACATTTATTTGAAGTTAGTTTGCAAAAACTGTAGTTTACAAAAATGACCACAGGAGGGCGAAATGTTTATTTTGAATCAGTTTGCAAAAGCTGTAGTTTACAAAAATGACCACAGGAGGGCGAAATGTTTATTTGCAATCGGTTTATAAAACCGGTAGTTCTCAAAAATGACCACATGAGGGCGCAACATTTATTTGCAATCAATTTGCAAAAGCTGTAGTTCACAAAAGTCACCACATGAGGGCGCAACATTTATTTGCAATCAATTTGCAAAAGCTGTAGTTCACAAAAGTCACCACATGAGGGCGCAACGATTATTTGCAATCAATTTGCAAAAACTGTAGTTCAAAAAGGTCACTACAGGAGGGCACATTTATTTGCAGTCAATTTCCAAAAGCTGTAGTTCACAAATGTCACCACAGGAGGGCGCAACGTTTAATTTCAATCAGTTTGCAAAAGCCGTAAATCACAAAAATCTCCACAGGAGGGCATAAAATTTATTTGATTTTGAGAAGTTGTAGTTTACAAAAATCCCCACAGGAGGGCGCAACATTTATTTGGAATTTGTTTGCGAAAGCTGTAGTTCACAAAAGACAACACAGAAGGGCGCCACATTTATTTACAATCAGTTTGTAAAAGCTGCAGTTTACAAAAATGACCACAGGAGGGCGCAACATTTATTTGCAACCAATTAGCAAAAGCTGCAGTTCACAGAAATCTCCACTAGAGGGCATAACATTTTGTTTCATTTTGAGTAGTTGTAGTTTACAAAACTCCCCACAGGAGGGCGCAACATTTATTCGGAACGTCTTTGCAAAAGCTGTAGTTCACAACATAACCACAAGAGGGTGCAAATAATGGAAAAGTTGTAGTTCACACAAATCACCAAAAGAGGGCCAACATTTTTCCAGTGTTGTAGAATACAAATAATTAAAAAAAACACAATTTGCAAAGTTGTCATTGTAAAAGTTCAACACAGGAAGGCGCAACACAGTTAAGTATACGATGTCCAATTTACATTGGTTTAATTCACAAAGATCACCAGACAAAGGCTAACACATTTTACAAAATTGTTATGCGGCAGAGTGTAGTTTTTCCTCCGCTCCACTAGGCGGCGAGAGCGGAATTCACCTCCAGTCTGACACCTTTCAGTGATTGACCACATGTTGACGCTCGATGACGACAACCACAACAACACATGCAGATCCTGCAGATGACAGATATTAATAATTACACTTTAAACACAAATATTACCAGCTAATCTGCGAATAAAACCGACTCACAACCCGTTAAAATGGAGGACTCGAGCTTGTCACGCGACTCAGCTGAAAGTAAGTGGATTTCCTCATGTACAGCAGATGTTTTGATAGTTGTTGCGGTACATTTACAATCTGTCAATGTTTTATCCACTGATATTCACATCACCAAGAGTAATGTGTGTGTCTGTGTTGATCCTGCAGTCGGTGTGTGAAGCTCTGATGTTTATTTCTGCTGTTTTCTGCTTTTAATTCTTCTAGTCCTGAATACTGTAGTAAGAGTAAATGACAGGATTATTTAAAGCGTCCAGATATAAAACACATGTGATGAAGGACACTTTGCTGATGTTTGTGTCTGCTGTTCATTCCCTTTCATTGTTTCTGTAAGCTAGTTATGATGTTCATAGATCTGTGATTATTTTAATGAGGCTTTTTTATTCAATGTTGTTGTTTTGTGGCTGTAAAACTGTATTTAACACCAAAGCGAACAGTAAAACACTGATGCAGCACCACTGAAGTATAATAGAGTCTGCTGTAGTTTATCAATATGAAACATTAATATTCAATCATATTTTATTAATTATTAATCCTGAAATTCAAATGTCCAACAATATTTTGTGTGTATTTGTCTCTTTCTAGATCAGATATGTGTGTATTAATGTATTTCTGTCTTGACTACAGAATCTTGTGGACTGTAAACCTGTTGAACAGAAGCAGAGACGTGTGGACAGACCCTGACTGTACTGATGATGATCATCTGCTCATGCACAGGTGATGTAGATCATGTGTGTGATTGTGTGTGTGTGTGTGTGTGTGTGTGTCGGTTACCATCATTTGCTTTGTGGAGGGTCTCTCCTCTAGAAAGTAAATGATGGTAACCGAAACGGGTGGGGAAGGGACGAAGGTCCAGAATTTTTATACAGTTGATTTTAAAATTTTTGGCAGGCTGTAAAGTATAACCCCTGCTGGTCACGGCTCCGGAAGCTCCAGGGGGAGACCGAACTGGTATCCCCCCTTCTTCAGGCGCGCCTCACACTCACTCACCATTCACACATATCGCAGAGATCTGGCTGGGATCGAACCAGCAACCCCTGAAGCCGTGGGGCAGCGCTCTTACCACAGAGCCACAGATCTCCTGTCTGAACACCTGCTGGAACTGATATCTGACTCGGTCTGAGCTGTGATTGGACAATAAATTAGTTAAAGTTTGACTCCACATCTCTCCCAGACTCCTCCTCTATGTGTTTATCTACTCACACCACTGTGCTCTTCACACTCAGAGGAAGCTTTCAGTCCTCTTTGATTTGATCACATCAATGTAAAGTCAGCAATGGTGGGATTTGAACTCAGATCTCCATGACTGAAGCACAACACTTTACCAGCTGAGCCACTGAGTCTGACGTGTGCTTCAGGGTTTATAATTAAGTTCACAAGTTTTTAATGAAGATCACAAATCAGCAGATCACTTACAGCTCTTCATCTGTGTTTTCTGTACAGTAAAGGAGACATTTCTTAATGTTTGTGTTTTTATTCACAGCACAGATGGAAAGTAAAGGAGTGTGAAGAAAAGAGGAGACAAACACAGGTGAGTTAAATCTCTTATATGCAGTGATGCTGCTTTTAAATCACTGATTCATGAAGCTTTGAATCTTTAATTTGAATCTTTAATGTGAATCTTTGATTTGAATCAGTGGTTCAGAGCACAAATCTATCTGGCCAATCCTGATTTTAGAAAGATGAACAGAATCCTGAGATGTCAGTGGTTCTCCACTAGAGGGCGCTGATGTGATGAATCTACAATATAGTTTAAGCTGATCTTAAAAACAAATGAGCTGAATTATTGAAAAGCAACAATCATCACCACTCGACTCTCTTTATCTTCAGACAGACATTCAGCCTGAGCTAGAAGAGACGTCTAGAAGAACCAGACGGTAAGAACATCTTACTTTAGCTGACTCTGACCAAATCAACAAGCTCAGTTTAGATGACAGACATTAATAATCATCAGACATTAATAATCATCAGTCATCAATAAGTCAGTGACGTGTAAAATCGGGCCTGTCTGAATACCAGCACTTGCTGTCTTTGCTTTGAGCACTTGTGTACTTGCTGCTGTTTTCTGTGTTTGATCAAGTGTTCAATATAAGACTGCAGGAGTCGACATGTTTGATGGTCTTACAGGACACGTGTGCTCTGTCTAAACTTCACCTGCAGCAGTAGTTTATTATCTGTAATCTTCTAATGAGGTGACAGTAATGAGCTGCACAATCATACTGCTCTGACAGTAAGAAATGGTGTAATACTTTAGTTTTACCACCAAATTATAGATCTTATTAGCATAACTTTAACACTAAAGACTAGAACTAGAACATGATGACTGATGGGAAACGTTTAGCCTCAAATATCATGTTCAGATGCTCTGATGTGTTCAGAGCAGAAGTGTGTGTATTGAAACAGGCCCGTAATCAGGTCGACATTATAGGTAAAGAGTGTAAAGTCAGGGCTTCATCAGTGAGGATATGATGAAGAACCACCTTCCTCTTCCTCATGGGCTTCAGTTCACATGTAAAGCTGTATTTCCAGATCCTGCACAGGGTTTCTCTCTTCCTGAAATCCTCAGCATGTTTCAGAGAGCTGCATGAGCTGAACTGAGTCTATCAGAGACGAGAGAGAAACGACATGTGCAGCGTAATGAACAGATATCAGTGTAGATCCATCACCAGAAGACATCTAGTAAAACAAAAGAACAGATCAAGAGGTTATTTACCAGATGCTGCATTGACTGATTCAGTTCTGAGTGCAGGAGCAGAAAGGCTGACATCCATCATGTGCACTGATAGAATAATCAGTCTTCTTCTTATTATTAATGTCAGATTGCAGTCATCACTTATCAGGTGCATATCGCCACCTACTGTATCGGAGTATGCAGGATGATTATGTGCTGCGAAATTTACTTATAAATGTCATATATTAGTCTTGAGTCCCCTTTTTAAAGTTATTAAATGTGATAATTACTTTTTAAGAAACAGTAATGTTATGATATTGTGGTGTAATTTATTTATTTTCATCTCAGCTGGGTTTAAGATTAATATATTACTTTTAAAAATATTTTCCCCAATATACTGTATATTTTCTATCTTTTGTTAAAGCATTATTATCACTATTATATAATCCTATAATATATCCTAAATCCTATAATATATCAGTGTATCCTTCAGATATCCCACAACAGCTCCCTCTGCAAATGTGCGTCTCCTCAATGATTGACAGCTGATATAAATCCACCTCCAGCAATAAACTGACCGTCTGTCTGGAACCCGCAAACACAGACACGCGGAGTGATACAAACTGTGAAAAGTCTCAATGCTGTTCGGCCTGAATATCAGTCCGCTCTGAACTCCAGAACTAACTTATGCATCATAGAGTTTATTTACTTTATAAATGTGCATATTTAATCATTTAAAGTGTAAAGAGCCAATGAAGCTACTAGTTCTGCTTAAACTAATATAATCTGCGTCACACAAACCCAAATCACTGATCAAACACGACACACATCAGATCAGGCTGAACCGAGGATGAATTAGCATCTGCTTTACACACACACACTACAGGCAGATCGCCGTGTGTACACACTGAGCACGTGCTTAATTCAACAGCATCTGTCTTACCCTATCAGTTGAGTGCACAGAGTTAACTCACGATGTTTTGCGAGTCGAAATCCTGTCAAAATGATGACTTTGTTTACAACTGGATGAGTTTAAAGCTTCAGTCTCCTGTGTGCTGCTGCAGCTCGTGTTGATCCTGAACTGCAGTTCTCCAGCGCTCCACTAGGCGGCGTCACTCACTGACTGACCGACTGAGACACGCCCCCTGTCAGAGCACAGCGTGGACTTCAGCAGCAGGTGAGTCTCAGCATTCATTCAACTCTTCTTCTGTTAATATGATCATGTTTGAGTGCTGTAATGAAGAGCACATCAATATATTCAGAGTTAGTGATGCACTGAATTAATGATGCTGATCGAGCTGTTTTAGCTGCAGAGAAGTGAAATTTCTGGCTGATTAATGATGTTTGGGTCATCAGTACTCATAAATGATGTGATGGAGGGTTTGTTTAATCTGTTTTTGTAATGTGCTGTACTGTACTGTAGTTAATGCAGACCCTCAGTTTATCCAGATCCTCTAGTTAATGTCATCAGATAGTAAAAACTCTTAGATTCTGATTATAATCATTTATATTTGCACATTTCTGTGTTTATTTGTATAAACTGATATTTAAATCTTATTTTATTGTGTTTTAATCCTTATTTTTATATATTTTTTTTGATATTTGACATCTAAAAATGTGCTCAAGTTAAGCAGAAGCTCCTCTATGAGTGTGGCTGATGATGGTCCAGTGGTCAGAGCACACAGCATGAGCTCTGAACCCTCACAGAGGACCTGGGATCAAACCCCTCCTCAGAGCATGAGGGATCTTTAACTTGTTTATTGTGAAATCACAGCTCATCTACAGGTGAAGAGTCAAATATGAGTTACTGCAGGAGTTCAGACAGGAGATCTGTGGCTCAGTGGTGAGAGCTCATGATATCAGACCTCCTCCATCACAGAATCACAGTTGATGTGGGTTCAAGCCCCACTTCAGAAGGTCGAGTCGACACAACAAGTTTATTTTTATTCATTTCTTTATTGTGAATTCACAGGTCAGCAGTCAGACATCAGTTCCAGCAGCTGTTCAGACAGGAGATCTGTGGCTCTGTGGTAAGAGCGCTGCCCCATGGCTTCAGGGGTTGCTGGTTCGATCCCAGCCAGATCTCTGCGATATGTGTGAATGGTGAGTGAGTGTGAGGCGCGCCTGAAGAAGGGGGGATACCAGCTCGGTCTCCCCCTGGAGCTTCCGGAGCCATGACCAGCAGGGGTTATACTTTACAGCCTGCCAAAAATTTTAAAATCAACTGTATAAAAATTCTGGACCTTCGTCCCTTCCCCACCCATTTCGGTTACCATCATTTACTTTCTAGAGGAGAGACCCTCCACAAAGCAAATGATGGTAACCGACATGTGGAACACACACACAGACACACACACACACACACACACACACACACACACACACACACACACACACACACACACACACACACACACACACACACACACACACACACACACACACACACACACACACACACACACACACAATCACACAAGATCTACATCACCTGTGCATCAGCAGATGATCATCATCATTACAGTCAGTGTCTGTCCACACGTCTCTGCTTCTGTTCAACAGACTTACAGTCCACAACACTTCACTGATCCTGTAGAGTCGACACACCGATAAACACATTATTACACACACTGCATATCTGATCTGACAATAGACAAATACACAAATATTACACATGTATAAAATATTGCGCCCTCCTGTGGAGATATTTCTGAATTACACATTCAAATCTAATGAATTTAAAATATTCGCCCTCGTGTGGTGATTTTGGTGAATTACACCACTGCAGATCAACTGAAGTCATTTAAGCTTTTCGCCCTCCTGTGGAGATATTTCTGCATTACACACTTGCTAATCTCAGATTTGTGGTGATTTTTGTGAACATCATTACAGTCAGAGTCTGTCCACACACACAGATCTGCTTTACAATCCACAACAATTCACTTATTCTGTAGAGCAAAGACATTCAGACATTACTAGACTCATTACACGTCTTAAAGTCAATGATAATTCAGTGAACACCTCTGTTAATATCTCATATAAGACCTGCAACATCAGACAGAGAGATGATCGATTTCAGTGATGCTCCATCAGTCACTATTATTAATCTACTGTTGTTCTCTGTTCACTTCTGATGATGCTTTAATTAAATGAGTGTCTTACAGGCCACAGAAGTAACATATAAACACTGAACAGAAACACAAACACTGTTTCCTTCCTTCAGTGTGTATATGTGATGCTTGTCTGCTGTGTGTGTGTTAGTAAGTGTGATCAACATTACCTGAGCATGTGCAGATTTCCATCATTAAAGTCAGTTTCTGTCCACTAAACCCAGACTGAGGACTCTTATTCTGTCAGACCTACAAAACATCACAACAAGAGATTAAAGAAACAACAAACTCTAGCAAACATGAGTCTACTGAGCTCCTACAGCACTGCAATATCAACACAGACTAATATTGATGATCTGATATCAGCGTGTGACTCATTCTGATGTAAATAACAGAGGAAAAGTGGCAGGTAGTATCTCCAGATCAGTGTTGACAGGATAAATTCACTTACTTAGAGGAGAATCGCGTTGACATGCTGGATTCCTCCATTTTAACGGTCTGCCTGTCAGATTTATGTGCAGATGAGCAGGAAAATGTGCTGTTTAAGTGTCATTATTGTATTTATTCTGCAGGATCTGCATGTGTTGTTGTTGTCATCAAGCGTCTGTCGTCCATCATTGAAAGGTGTCAGACTGAAGGTGAAACCTGCTCACGCCGCCTTGTGGAGCGGAGGAAAAACTGCACTTTTGATTTGATCTACTAATCCTGACACTGCCGTGATCACATTTGACAGTTTGACTCATAAACTGCATGTTTATAAACGTTACTTCATATCATGTTTTTCATATAATATCCGACACAACTGAAGCTATGGCCGTTTGACTTATTGAACTGTGTAATTCATAACAGTGACCACAGGAGGGCGCACTGCAGGTTTACCCTTTCACCTCTGCCGATTGACCACCTGATGACGCTTGATGACGACAACCACAACAACACATGCAGATCCTGCAGATGACAGATATTAATAATTACACTTTAAACACAAATATTACCAGCTAATCTGCGAATAAAACCGACTCACAACCAGTTAAAATGGAGGACTCGAGCTTGTCACGCGACTCAGCTGAAAGTAAGTGGATTTCCTCATGTACAGCAGATGTTTTGATAGTTGTTGCGGTACATTTACAATCTGTCACTGTTTTATCCACTGATATTCACATCATCAAGAGTAATGTGTGTGTCTGTGTTGATCCTGCAGTCGCTGTGTGAAGCTCTGATGTTTATTTCTGCTGTTTTCTGCTTTTAATTCTTCTAGTCCTGAATACTGTAGTAAGAGTAAATGACAGGATTATTTAAAGCGTCCAGATATAAAACACATGTGATGAAGGACACTTTGCTGATGTTTGTGTCTGCTGTTCATTCCCTTTCATTGTTTCTGTAAACTAGTTATGATGTTCATAGATCTGTGATTATTTTAATGAGGCTTTTTTATTCAATGTTGTTGTTTTGTGGCTGTAAAACTGTATTTAACACCAAAGCGAACAGTAAAACACTGATGCACAGTGGGGAGGCGATGCTTGGTTTTCACATGGATCTGAACGTTCGGCAGGTGTTTTAACTCTAAAGAATAAGTTTGCTGGTGAAGTTCTACATCATTATTGTGACCCTTGCGGGCATTATATTTTTTTGGTGATTTACTTTAGTAACATTTATATTTTTTTGATTAACATTTATGGTTACAATTCGTCAAGTGAAAATAAGATTTTTTTTGAGAAGATTGAAAACAAAATTGGCTAAATAAGTATCCATCTGGTACGATTTTGATGGGGGGGAGATTTTAATATTGCCCCAGATAATATGTTAGATCGATTGCCACCAAAGAGAACCCCATGCAATTTATTGTTAAAAATTTTTATGGAGAAATATTGCCTTATAGATGTATGGAGGCAAAAATATCCAGACAAAAAAACTTATACTTATACTGGAAACTTAACAATTCCCTATTAAAAATAGAATCAGTAAAAACAGAGATTGTACGTCTCATTCTATATTACCTTAAAAAGGCTAATATAGAAAAAAGATATTCCACTAATTGGGAAATGTTTAAATTTGAGGTGTCTAAATACTTAAGACACAATGGTAGTCACCTTGCAAAGGCTTATAAACAACAGGAAGATAAAATTATATTTGACATTACCTCACTCTTTTCCACAGGATTTAATAACTTTTCAGATATAGATAAAATAAATATGGCAGAATTACAAAGTCAATTAGACAATATATATAAAAGAAAGGCAGAAGGAGCTTTTATAAGGTCTAGGAAAAGATGGCTAGAGGAAGGCGAGCAGAATCCCTCCTATTTCTTTAGACTAGAAAAACATCAGGCCACATTGAATACTATTCATCAATTAGAAATTAATGGGAAATTATCAGATGATCCTAAAGAGATTTCAAAGTACTGCTCCGCTTATTATAGTAACTTGTATACATCACAATTTGATGATAAAGCCTCTAATGATTTTCTAAATTCAGTGGGTGAGATTAAAAAAATAGACAGTTTGGATGAAATTATATGTGATGAACATATTAAATTAGAAGACGTGATCAACTCGATTCATAATTTGAAAAACAATAAATCTCCAGGAACTGACGGTTTGACGTCAGAGTTTTATAAACTATTTGCTGAGCAGTTAGCCCCTTTTCTTCTTCTGGTGTTTTCTGAAAGTTTATCTAATTCTATCCTTCCAGCTACTATGACTTAAGGTTTAATTACCTATATTCCTAAATCAAGAAAAGATTCGAAAGTTATTAACAATTGGCGACCAATTAATCTTTTGAATAATGATTATTAATTAATTGCCTCTATTTTTGCTAAAAGAATCAAAAAAGTTTTAGACTCAATTATAGACGAAACTCAGACAGGCTTTATGACAAATAGACACATTTCAAATAATATACGATTGGTGCTAGATATTTTAGATTATTCGGATTTGGTGGATGACAACAGCTTTATTCTATTCTTAGATTTCCGTAAAGCATTCGATACTGTAGAACATAGTTTTTTATTCTCTTCTTTAAGGGTTTTTGGTTTCGGTGAATTTTTTTGCACAGCAGTTAAAACCTTATATAAAAATGCCAATAGTTCAATTAAACTTAAATATGGAACTACTTCTAGATTTGAAATAAAAAGAGGTATTAGACAGGGTTGTCCCATCTCCCCTTATCTTTTTCTACTTGTTACCCAATTATTATCCCTATATATTAAAAAAGTACAATTAATGGTATCTCAATTGCGAATAGAGAAGTTATTTTAAGTCAGTTAGCTGATGACACAACCCTCTTTTTGAAAAATAGCGACCAAATTCCAACTGCGATTAAAATAATTAGCAATTTTTCTAGTGCATCTGGTCTTTATTTAAATATTAATAAATGTGAATTGATGGCTGTTAAAGAATGTGATGTTAATAATATATGCAACATTCCTATAAAAGATAGGGTTACATACTTAGGAATTATTATTGTTAAAGACCAATTGAAAAGATGCCCTCTTAATTTTATCCCATTAATTGATAAAACAAAAAAAAAGTTTAATTGTTGGCTTCAGAGAGACCTCTCTCTTAAGGGGAGAGCTCTCCTTACAAAGGCTGAAGGTATAGCCAGACTGACATATGCCTCTTTAGCTTTATATCTGGATAACCACACTAATAAAGATATAGATAAAATGCTATTTGATTTCCTATGGAAAAATCGAACTCATTATATTAAAAAGACTGTAATTATGAATTCGCATGAGAATGGTGGCCTTAATTTCTTAGACTTCACCACTATGAACCAGACCTTTAAAGTTAATTGGATTAAAAACCACTTAAGAAACCCCAATTCTATCTGGAACTTTATCCCTCATTATGTCTTTTCAAATATTGGTGGTCTTAATTTTATTTTGATGTGCAATTATAATATAGACAAAATCCCAGTTAAATTATCTGCCTTCCACAGACAAGTGCTCCTATCTTGGTCATTAATATATAAGCATATTTTCTCCCGACATCGCCATTTCATCTGGAATAATAGACACATTTTATACAAGCGCAAATCTCTTTTTTTTAATAATTGGGCTGAAAACAAAATTAATCTAGTTAGTCAGTTATATAATAAAGAAGGTATACTCTTTTCTTACAACGAATTCCTCTCTTATTACAAACTCTCAATTAGACAACAAGAATTTTCAACTGTTATTAGTTCAATTCCTTCAGGTGTCCATATGTTATTTAGAGGTATTAAACAAGACCATGATTACTATATACACATTTTACTAGATATACCAAGAGTAATAATAAGGCTATCCGTACCCTTTTCCAAAGAGAAGTCATTACTATACCTTATATTCATTCCTATTGGATGGCTTTAGTAAAGGATCAACTGATTTGCTGGAAAAAAGTGTGGCTGTTACCACTGAAATATCGCGTTAGAAATAAAATTAAAGAAATATCATATAAACTTCTCCACAGATTTTATCCAGCTAGACATTATTTACAAAAACTTAAAAGTGGGATTGATGTAAATTGTATTTTTTGTAATGAATATGAGGAGACTGCTTTACACTTATTTTGGTATTGTGCATACTCAGTCAACTTATGGGGTGAGGTGCAAAAATTTATTAATAACAAATTGTGTTCTAAACCGCTGTCATTGTTGTGGGAAAATGTATTTTTTGGCTTTACTATGTACCCTAGTCAGGAAGAAAATTGTTTTTATTTAATTAATTATTTTGCTAACAAAATTTTACATTCATAAATGTAAATTTACCAATAAGAAACCGAATTTTAAGGTATTGATGATTGAATTATGCTTATATGTTAGTAGTATCAGAGACTCTCTAAATAAGAAAGCCCTACGCACTTTAAAACTGTGTGAACTCTACAATATATTTGTTTGATTGTTACATATGTATATTTTGTCTATATGTATTTGATTTATGCCTACCCCCTGGCATGTATTTTTTTTTTGTAGTTATAATGTTATTAAAAAAAAAAAAAAAGGTAAAACACTGATGCAGCAGCACTGAAGTATAATAGAGTCTGCTGTAGTTTATCAGTATGAAACATTAATATTCAATCATATTTTATTAATCCTGAAATTTAAATGTCCAACAATATTTTGTGTGTATTTGTCACTTTCTAGATCAGATATGTGTGTATTAATGTATTTCTGTCTTGACTACAGAATCTTGTGGACTGTAAACCTGTTGAACAGAAGCAGAGACGTGTGGACAGACACTGACTGTACTGATGATGATCATCTGCTGATGCACAGGTGATGTAGATCATGTGTGTATGTGTGTGTGTGTGTGTGTGTGTGTGTGTGTGTGTCGGTTACTATCATTTGCTTTGTGGAGGGTCTCTCCTCTAGAAAGTAAATGATGGTAACCGAAACGGGTGGGGAAGGGACGAAGGTCCAGAATTTTTATACAGTTGATTTTAAAATTTTGGCAGGCTGTAAAGTATAACCCCTGCTGGTCACGGCTTCGGAAGCTCCAGGGGGAGACCGAACTGGTATCCCCCCTTCTTCAGGCGCGCCTCACACTCACTCACCATTCACACATATCGCAGAGATCTGGCTGGGATCGAACCAGCAACCCCTGAAACCGTGGGGCAGCACTCTTACCACAGAGCCACAGATCTCCTGTCTGAACACCTGCTGGAACTGATATCTGACTCGGTCTGAGCTGTGATTGGACAATAAACTAGTTAAAGTTTGACTCCACATCTCTCCCAGACTCCTCCTCTATGTGTTTATCTACTCACACCACTGTGCTCTTCACACTCAGAGGAAGCTTTCAGTCCTCTTTGATTTGATCACATCAATGTAAAGTCAGTAATGGTGGGATTTGAACTCAGATCTCCATGACTGAAGCTCAACACTTTACCAGCTGAGCCACTGAGTCTGACGTGTGCTTCAGGGTTTATAATTAAGTTCACAAGTTTTTAATGAAGATCACAAATCAGCAGATCACTTACAGCTCTTCATCTGTGTTTTCTGTACAGTAAAGGAGACATTTCTTAATGTTTGTGTTTTTATTCACAGCACAGATGGAAAATAAAGGAGTGTGGAGAAAAGAGGAGACAAACACAGGTGAGTCAAATCTCTTATATGCAGTGATGCTGCTTTTGAATCACTGATTCATGAAGCTTTGAATCTTTAATTTGAATCAGTGGTTCAGAGCACAAATCTATCTGGCCAATCCTGATTTTAGAAAGATGAACAGAATCCTGAGATGTCAGTGGTTCTCCACTAGAGGGCGCTGATGTGATGAATCTACAATATAGTTTAAGCTGATCTTAAAAACAAATGAACTGAATTATTGAAAAGCAACAATCATCACCACTCGACTCTCTTTATCTTCAGACAGACATTCAGCCTGAGCTAGAAGAGACGTCTAGAAGAACCAGACGGTAAGAACATCTTACTTTAGCTGACTCTGACCAAATCAACAAGCTCAGTTTAGATGACAGACATTAATAATCATCAGACATTAATAATCAGCAGACATTAATAATCATCAGACATTAATAATCAGCAGACATTAATAATCATCAGACATTAATAATCATCAGTCATCAATAAGTCAGTGACGTGTAAAATCGGGCCTGTCTGAATACCAGCACTTGCTGTCTTTGCTTTGAGCACTTGTGTACTTGCTGCTGTTTTCTGTGTTTGATCAAGTGTTCAATATAAGACTGCAGGAGTCGACATGTTTGATGGTCTTACAGGACACGTGTGCTCTGTCTAAACTTCACCTGCAGCAGTAGTTTATCATCTGTAATCTTCTAATGAGGTGACAGTAATGAGCTGCACAATCATACTGCTCTGACAGTAAGAAATGGTGTAATACTTTAGTTTTACCACCAAATTATAGATCTTATTAGCATAACTTTAACGCTAAAGACTAGAACTAGAACATGATGACTGATGGGAAACGTTTAGCCTCAAATATCATGTTCAGATGCTCTGATGTGTTCAAGAGCAGAAGTGTGTGTATTGAAACAGGCCCGTAATCAGGTCGACATTATAGGTAAAGAGTGTAAAGTCAGGGCTTCATCAGTGAGGATATGATGAAGAACCACCTTCCTCTTCCTCATGGGTTCAGTTCACATGTAAAGCTGTATTTCCAGATCCTGCACAGGGTTTCTCTCTTCCTGAAATCCTCAGCATGTTTCAGAGAGCTGCATGAGCTGAACTGAGTCTATCCGAGACGAGAGAGAAACGACATGTGCAGCGTAATGAACAGATATCAGTGTAGATCCATCACCAGAAGACATCTAGTAAAACAAAAGAACAGATCAAGAGGTTATTTACCAGATGCTGCATTGACTGATTCAGTTCTGAGTGCAGGAGCAGAAAGGCTGACGTCCATCATGTGCACTGATAGAATAATTAGTCTTCTTCTTATTATTAGTGTCAGATTGCAGTCATCACTTATCAGGTGCATATCGCCACCTACTGTATCGGAGTATGCAGGATGATTAAGTGCTGGGAAATTTACTTATAAAAGTCATATATTAGTCTTGAGTCCCCTTTTTAACTAATTAAATGTGATAATTACTTTTTAAGAAACAGTAATGTTATGTTATTGTGGTGTAATTTATTTATTTTTTCATCTCAGCTGGGTTTAAGATTAATATATTACTTTTAAAAATATTTTTCCCAATATACTGGATATTTTCCATCTTTTGTTAAAGTATTATTATCACTATTATATAATCCTATTATATATCCTAAATCCTATAATATATCAGTGTATCCTTCAGATATCCCACAACAGCTCCCTCTGCAAATGTGTGTCTCCTCAATGATTGACAGCTGATATAAATCCGCCTCCAGCAATAAACTGACCGTCTGTCTGGAACCCGCAAACACAGACACGCGGAGTGATACAAACTGTGAAAAGTCTCAATGCTGTTCGGCCTGAATATCAGTCCGCTCTGAACTCCAGAACTAACTTATGCATCATAGAGTTTATTTACTTTATAAATGTGCATATTTAATCATTTAAAGTGTAAAGAGCCAATGAAGCTTCTAGTTCTGCTTAAACTAATATAATCTGCGTCACAAACCCAAATCACTGATCAAACACGACACACATCAGGATGAACCGAGGATGAATTAGCATCTGCTTTACACACACACACACACACACACACACACTACAGGCAGATCGCCGTGTGTACACACTGAACACGTGCTTAATTCAACAGCATCTGTCTTACCCTATCAGTTGAGTGCACAGAGTTAACTCACGATGTTTTGCGAGTCGAAATCCTGTCAAAATGATGACTTTGTTTACAACTGGATGAGTTTAAAGCTTCAGTCTCCTGTGTGCTGCTGCAGCTCGTGTTGATCCTGAACTGCAGTTCTCCAGCACTCCACTAGGCGGCGTCACTCACTGATTGACACACAGAGACACGCCCCCAGCCGCGACACAACACGACATGATGACAGCTGAAGCAGCTCGTGTTTACTGCTTAAATAACTGCTCTAAAGATGCAATCTCCTGTTTTTTAGAGGAGCTGAAGGTTTGCTCGCCTCATAAACATCCAGCTTTAATGACCAACAACTGAAACAGAGAAGATTTAAAGGCCGAAACCTGGACTTCAGCAGCAGGTGAGTCTCAGCATTCATTCAACTCTTCTTCTGTTAATATGATCATGTTTGAGTGCTGTAATGAAGAGCACATCAATATATTCAGAGTTAGTGATGCACTGAATTAATGATGCTGATCGAGCTGTTTTAGCTGCAGAGAAGTGAAGATTAGTGTGTGGCTGATTAATGATGTTATTATCTTAAAAACTCTTAGATTCTGATTGTAATCATTTATATTTGCACATTTCTGTGTTTATTTGTATAAACTGATGTTTAAATCTTATTTTATTGTATTTTAATCCTTATTTTTATTATTTTTTTGATATTTGACATCTAAAAATGTGCTCAAGTTAAGCAGAAGCTCCTGCATGAGTGTGGCTGGTGATGGTCCAGTGGTCAGAGCACACAGCATGAGCTCTGAACCCTCACAGAGGACCTGGGATCAAACCCCTCCTCAGAGCGTGAGGGATCTTTAACTTGTTTATTGTGAAATCACAGCTCATCTACAGGTGAAGAGTCAAATATGAGTTACTGCAGGAGTTCAGACAAGTGATCTGTGGCTCAGTGGTGAGAGCTCATGATATCAGACCTCCTCCATCACAGAATCACAGTTGATGTGGGTTCAAACCCCACTTCAGAAGGTCGAGTCGACACAACAAGTTTATTTTTATTCATTTCTTTATTGTCAATTCACAGGTCAGCAGTCAGACATCAGTTTCAGCAGCTGTTCAGACAGGAGATCTGTGGCTCTGTGGTAAGAGCGCTGCCCCACGGCTTCAGGGGTTGCTGGTTCGATCCCAGCCAGATCTCTGCGATATGTGTGAATGGTGAGTGAGTGTGAGGCACGCCTGAAGAAGGGGGGATACCAGTTCGGTCTCCCCCTGGAGCTTCCGGAGCCATGACCAGCAGGGGTTATACTTTACAGCCTGCCAAAATTTTTAAAATCAACTGTATAAAAATTCTGGACCTTCGTCCCTTCCCCACCCATTTCGGTTACCATCATTTACTTTCTAGAGGAGAGACCCTCCACAAAGCAAATGATGGTAACCGACATGTAGAACAGACCCACACACACACACACACACACAATCAGACACAAGATCTACATCACCTGTGCATCAGCAGATGATCGTCATCATTACAGTCAGTGTCTGTCCACACGTCTCTGCTTCTGTTCAACAGACTTACAGTCCACAACACTTCACTGATCCTGTAGAGTCGACACACAGATAAACACATTATTACACAATGCATATCTGATCTGACAATAGACAAATACACAAATATGACACATGTATGAAATATTGCGCCCTCCTGTGGAGATATTTCTGAATTACACATTCAAATCTAATGAATTTAAAATATTCGCCCTCGTGTGGTGATTTTGGTGAATTACACCACTGCAAATCTACTGAATTCATTTAAGCTTTTCGCCCTCCTATGGAGATATTTCTGCATTACACACTTGCTAATCTCAGATTTGTGATGATTTTTGTGAACATCATTACAGTCAGAGTCTGTCCACACACATAGATCTGCTTTACAATCCACAACACATCAATTATTCTGTAGAGCAAAGACATTCAGACATTACTAGACTCATTACACGTCTTAAAGTCAATGATAATTCAGTGAACACCTCTGTTAATATCTCATATAAGACCTGCAACATCAGACAGAGAGATGATCTATTTCAGTGATGCTCCATCAGTCACTATTATTAATCTACTGTTGTTCTCTGTTCACTTCTGATGACGCTTTAATTAAATGACTGTCTTACAGGCCACAGAAGTAACATATAAACACTGAACAGAAACACAAACACTGTTTCCTTCCTTCAGTGTGTATATGTGATGCTTGTCTGCTGTGTGTGTGTTAGTAAGTGTGATCAACATTACCTGAGCATGTGCAGATTTCCATAATTAAAGTCAGTTTCTGTCCACTAAACCCAGACTGAGGACTCTTATTCTGTCAGACCTACAAAACATCACAACAAGAGATTATAGAAACAACAAACTCTAGCAAACATGAATCTACTGAGCTCCTACAGCACTGCAATATCAACACAGACTAATATTGATGATCTGATATCAGCGTGTGACTCATTCTGATGTAAATAACAGAGGAAAAGTGGCAGGTAGTATCTCCAGATCAGTGTTGACAGGATAAATTCACTTACTTAGAGGAGAATCGCGTTGACATGCTGGATTCCTCCATGTTAACGGTCTGCCTGTCAGATTTATGTGCAGATGAGCAGGAAAATGTGCTGTTTAAGTGTCATTATTGTATTTATTCTGCAGGATCTGCATGTGTTGTTGTTGTCATCAAGCGTCTGTCGTCCATCATTGAAAGGTGTCAGACTGAAGGTGAAACCTGCTCACGCCGCCTTGTGGAGCGGAGGAAAAACTGCACTTTTCATTTGATCTACTAATCCTGAAACTGCCTTAATCACATTTGACATTTCGAGTCATAAACTGCATGTTTATAAACGTTACCTCATATCATGTTTTTCATATAATATCCGACACAACTGAAGCTATTGCCGTTTTAACTGTGTAATTCACAACAGTGACCACAGGAGGGCGCACAGCAGGTTTACCCTTTCACCTCTGCCGATTGACCACGTGATGACGCTTGATGACGACAACCACAACAACACATGCAGATCCTGCAGATGACAGATATTAATAATTACACTTTAAACACAAATATTACCAGCTAATCTGCGAATAAAACCGACTCACAACCCGTTAAAATGGAGGACTCGAGCTTGTCACGCGACTCAGCTGAAAGTAAGTGGGTTTCCTCATGTACAGCAGATGTTTTGATAGTTGTTGCGGTACATTTACAATCTGTCAATGTTTTATCCACTGATATTCACATCACCAAGAGTAATGTGTGTGTCTGTGTTGATCCTGCAGTCGGTGTGTGAAGCTCTGATGTTTATTTCTGCTGTTTTCTGCTTTTAATTCTTCTAGTCCTGAATACTGTAGTAAGAGTAAATGACAGGATTATTTAAAGCGTCCAGATATAAAACACATGTGATGAAGGACACTTTGCTGATGTTTGTGTCTGCTGTTCATTCCCTTTCATTGTTACTGTAAACTAGTTATGATGTTCATAGATCTGTGATTATTTTAATGAGGCTTTTTTATTCAATGTTGTTGTTTTGTGGCTGTAAAACTGTATTTAACACCAAGGCGAACAGTAAAACACAGATGCAGCACCACTGAAGTATAATAGAGTCTGCTGTAGTTTATCAATATGAAACATTAATATTCAATAATATTTTATTAATTATTAATCCTGAAATTCAAATGTCCAACAATATTTTGTGTGTATTTGTCACTTTCTAGATCAGATATGTGTGTATTAATGTATTTCTGTCTTGACTACAGAATCTTGTGGACTGTAAGCCTGTTGAACAGAAGCAGAGACGTGTGGACAGACACTGACTGTACTGATGATGATCATCTGCTGATGCACAGGTGATGTAGATCATGTGTGTGTGTGTGTGTGTGTGTGTGTCTGTTCCACATGTCGGTTACCATCATTTGCTTTGTGGAGGGTCTCTCCTCTAGAAAGCAAATGATGGTAACCGAAACGGGTGGGGAAGGGACGAAGGTCCAGAATTTTTATACAGTTGATTTTAAAATTTTTGGCAGGCTGTAAAGTATAACCCCTGCTGGTCACGGCTCCGGAAGCTCCAGGGGGAGACCGAACTGGTATCCCCCCTTCTTCAGGCGCGCCTCACACTCACTCACCATTCACACATATCGCAGAGATCTGGCTGGGATCGAACCAGCAACCCCTGAAGCCGTGGGGCAGCACTCTTACCACAGAGCCACAGATCTCCTGTCTGAACACCTGCTGGAACTGATATCTGACTCGGTCTGAGCTGTGATTGGACAATAAATTAGTTAAAGTTTGACTCCACATCTCTCCCAGACTCCTCCTCCATGTGATTATCTACTCACACCACTGTGCTCTTCACACTCAGAGGAAGCTTTCAGTCCTCTTTGATTTGATCACATCAATGTAAAGTCAGCAATGGTGGGATTTGAACTCAGATCTCCATGACTGAAGCACAACACTTTACCAGCTGAGCCACTGAGTCTGACATGTGCTTCAGGGTTTATAATTAAGTTCACAAGTTTTTAATGAAGATCACAAATCAGCAGATCACTTACAGCTCTTCATCTGTGTTTTCTGTACAGTAAAGGAGACATTTCTTAATGTTTGTGTGTTTTTATTTACAGCACAGATGGAAAGTAAAGGAGTGACACAGGTGAGTCAAATCTCTTATATGCAGTGATGCTGCTTTTGAATCACTGATTCATGAAGCTTTGAATCTTTAATTTGAATCTTTAATGTGAATCTTTGATTTGAATCAGTGGTTCAGAGCACAAATCTATCTGGCCAATCCTGATTTTAGAAAGATGAACAGAATCCTGAGATGTCAGTGGTTCTCCACTAGAGGGCGCTGATGTGATGAATCTACAATATAGTTTAAGCTGATCTTAAAAACAAATGAACTGAATTATTGAAAAGCAACAATCATCACCACTCGACTCTCTTTATCTTCAGACAGACATTCAGCCTGAGCTAGAAGAGACGTCTAGAAGAACCAGACGGTAAGAACATCTTACTTTAGCTGACTCTGACCAAATCAACAAGCTCAGTTTAGATGACAGACATTAATAATCAGCAGACATTAATAATCATCAGACATTAATAATCAGCAGACATTAATAATCATCAGACATTAATAATCATCAGACATTAATAATCAGCAGACATTAATAATCAGCAGACATTAATAATCATCAGTCATCAATAAGTCAGTGACGTGTAAAATCGGGCCTGTCTGAATACCAGCACTTGCTGTCTTTGCTTTGAGCACTTGTGTACTTGCTGCTGTTTTCTGTGTTTGATCAAGTGTTCAATATAAGACTGCAGGAGTCGACATGTTTGATGGTCTTACAGGACACGTGTGCTCTGTCTAAACTTCACCTGCAGCAGTAGTTTATCATCTGTAATCTTCTAATGAGGTGACAGTAATGAGCTGCACAATCATACTGCTCTGACAGTAAGAAATGGTGTAATACTTTAGTTTTACCACCAAATTATAGATCTTATTAGCATAACTTTAACGCTAAAGACTAGAACTAGAACATGATGACTGATGGGAAACGTTTAGCCTCAAATATCATGTTCAGATGCTCTGATGTGTTCAAGAGCAGAAGTGTGTGTATTGAAACAGGCCCGTAATCAGGTCGACATTATAGGTAAAGAGTGTAAAGTCAGGGCTTCATCAGTGAGGATATGATGAAGAACCACCTTCCTCTTCCTCATGGGTTCAGATCACATGTAAAGCTGTATTTCCAGATCCTGCACAGGGTTTCTCTCTTCCTGAAATCCTCAGCATGTTTCAGAGAGCTGCATGAGCTGAACTGAGTCTATCCGAGACGAGAGAGAAACGACATGTGCAGCGTAATGAACAGATATCAGTGTAGATCCATCACCAGAAGACATCTAGTAAAACAAAAGAACAGATCAAGAGGTTATTTACCAGATGCTGCATTGACTGATTCAGTTCTGAGTGCAGGAGCAGAAAGGCTGACGTCCATCATGTGCACTGATAGAATAATCAGTCTTCTTCTTATTATTAGTGTCAGATTGCAGTCATCACTTATCAGGTGCATATCGCCACCTACTGTATCGGAGTATGCAGGATGATTATGTGCTGGGAAATTTACTTATAAAAGTCATATATTAGTCTTGAGTCCCCTTTTTAACTAATTAAATGTGATAATTACTTTTTAAGAAACAGTAATGTTATGTTATTGTGGTGTAATTTATTTATTTTTTCATCTCAGCTGGGTTTAAGATTAATATATTACTTTTAAAAATATTTTTCCCAATATACTGGATATTTTCCATCTTTTGTTAAAGTATTATTATCACTATTATATAATCCTATAATATATCCTAAATCCTATAATATATCAGTGTATCCTTCAGATATCCCACAACAGCTCCCTCTGCAAATGTGTGTCTCCTCAATGATTGACAGCTGATATAAATCCGCCTCCAGCAATAAACTGACCGTCTGTCTGGAACCCGCAAACACAGACACGCGGAGTGATACAAACTGTGAAAAGTCTCAATGCTGTTCGGCCTGAATATCAGTCCGCTCTGAACTCCAGAACTAACTTATGCATCATAGAGTTTATTTACTTTATAAATGTGCATATTTAATCATTTAAAGTGTAAAGAGCCAATGAAGCTTCTAGTTCTGCTTAAACTAATATAATCTGCGTCACAAACCCAAATCACTGATCAAACACGACACACATCAGGATGAACCGAGGATGGATTAGCATCTGCTTTACACACACACACACACACACTACAGGCAGATCGCCGTGTGTACACACTGAACACGTGCTTAATTCAACAGCATCTGTCTTACCCTATCAGTTGAGTGCACAGAGTTAACTCACGATGTTTTGCGAGTCGAAATCCTGTCAAAATGATGACTTTGTTTACAACTGGATGAGTTTAAAGCTTCAGTCTCCTGTGTGCTGCTGCAGCTCGTGTTGATCCTGAACTGCAGTTCTCCAGCACTCCACTAGGCGGCGTCACTCACTGATTGACACACAGAGACACGCCCCCAGCCGCGACACAACACGACATGATGACAGCTGAAGCAGCTCGTGTTTACTGCTTAAATAACTGCTCTAAAGATGCAATCTCCTGTTTTTTAGAGGAGCTGAAGGTTTGCTCGCCTCATAAACATCCAGCTTTAATGACCAACAACTGAAACAGAGAAGATTTAAAGGCCGAAACCTGGACTTCAGCAGCAGGTGAGTCTCAGCATTCATTCAACTCTTCTTCTGTTAATATGATCATGTTTGAGTGCTGTAATGAAGAGCACATCAATATATTCAGAGTTAGTGATGCACTGAATTAATGATGCTGATCGAGCTGTTTTAGCTGCAGAGAAGTGAAGATTAGTGTGTGGCTGATTAATGATGTTATTATCTTAAAAACTCTTAGATTCTGATTGTAATCATTTATATTTGCACATTTCTGTGTTTATTTGTATAAACTAATATTTAAATCTTATTTTATTGTATTTTAATCCTTATTTTTATTATTTTTTTTATATTTGACATCTAATAATGTGCTCAAGTTAAGCAGAAGCTCCTGCATGAGTGTGGCTGGTGATGGTCCAGTGGTCAGAGCACACAGCATGAGCTCTGAACCCTCACAGAGGACCTGGGATCAAACCCCTCCTCAGAGCGTGAGGGATCTTTAACTTGTTTATTGTGAAATCACAGCTCATCTACAGGTGAAGAGTCAAATATGAGTTACTGCAGGAGTTCAGACAAGTGATCTGTGGCTCAGTGGTGAGAGCTCATGATATCAGACCTCCTCCATCACAGAATCACAGTTGATGTGGGTTCAAGCCCCACTTCAGAAGGTCGAGTCGACACAACAAGTTTATTTTTATTCATTTCTTTATTGTCAATTCACAGGTCAGCAGTCAGACATCAGTTTCAGCAGCTGTTCAGACAGGAGATCTGTGGCTCTGTGGTAAGAGCGCTGCCCCACGGCTTCAGGGGTTGCTGGTTCGATCCCAGCCAGATCTCTGCGATATGTGTGAATGGTGAGTGAGTGTGAGGCGCGCCTGAAGAAGGGGGGATACCAGTTCGGTCTCCTCCTGGAGCTTCCGGAGCCATGACCAGCAGGGGTTATACTTTACAGCCTGCCAAAATTTTTAAAATCAACTGTATAAAAATTCTGGACCTTCGTCCCTTCCCCACCCGTTTCGGTTACCATCATTTACTTTCTAGAGGAGAGACCCTCCACAAAGCAAATGATGATAACCGACATGTGGAACAGACACACACACACACACACACAATCAGACACAAGATCTACATCACCTGTGCATCAGCAGATGATCGTCATCATTACAGTCAGTGTCTGTCCACACGTCTCTGCTTCTGTTCAACAGACTTACAGTCCACAACACTTCACTGATCCTGTAGAGTCGACACACAGATAAACACATTATTACACAATGCATATCTGATCTGACAATAGACAAATACACAAATATGACACATGTATGAAATATTGCGCCCTCCTGTGGAGATATTTCTGAATTACACATTCAAATCTAATGAATTTAAAATATTCGCCCTCGTGTGGTGATTTTGGTGAATTACACCACTGCAAATCTCTGAATTCATTTAAGCTTTTCGCCCTCCTGTGGAGATATTTCTGCATTACACACTTGCTAATCTCAGATTTGTGATGATTTTTGTGAACATCATTACAGTCAGAGTCTGTCCACACACATAGATCTGCTTTACAATCCACAACACATCAATTATTCTGTAGAGCAAAGACATTCAGACATTACTAGACTCATTACACGTCTTAAAGTCAATGATAATTCAGTGAACACCTCTGTTAATATCTCATATAAGACCTGCAACATCAGACAGAGAGATGATCTATTTCAGTGATGCTCCATCAGTCACTATTATTAATTTACTGTTGTTCTCTGTTCACTTCTGATGACGCTTTAATTAAATGACTGTCTTACAGGCCACAGAAGTAACATATAAACACTGAACAGAAACACAAACACTGTTTCCTTCCTTCAGTGTGTATATGTGATGCTTGTCTGCTGTGTGTGTGTTAGTAAGTGTGATCAACATTACCTGAGCATGTGCAGATTTCCATCATTAAAGTCAGTTTCTGTCCACTAAACCCAGACTGAGGACTCTTATTCTGTCAGACCTACAAAACATCACAACAAGAGATTATAGAAACAACAAACTCTAGCAAACATGAATCTACTGAGCTCCTACAGCACTGCAATATCAACACAGACTAATATTGATGATCTGATATCAGCGTGTGACTCATTCTGATGTAAATAACAGAGGAAAAGTGGCAGGTAGTATCTCCAGATCAGTGTTGACAGGATAAATTCACTTACTTAGAGGAGAATCGCGTTGACATGCTGGATTCCTCCATGTTAACGGTCTGCCTGTCAGATTTATGTGCAGATGAGCAGGAAAATGTGCTGTTTAAGTGTCATTATTGTATTTATTCTGCAGGATCTGCATGTGTTGTTGTTGTCATCAAGCGTCTGTCGTCCATCATTGAAAGGTGTCAGACTGAAGGTGAAACCTGCTCACGCCGCCTTGTGGAGCGGAGGAAAAACTGCACTTTTCATTTGATCTACTAATCCTGAAACTGCCTTAATCACATTTGACATTTCGAGTCATAAACTGCATGTTTATAAACGTTACCTCATATCATGTTTTTCATATAATATCCGACACAACTGAAGCTATTGCCGTTTTAACTGTGTAATTCACAACAGTGACCACAGGAGGGCGCACAGCAGGTTTACCCTTTCACCTCTGCCGATTGACCACGTGATGACGCTTGATGACGACAACCACAACAACACATGCAGATCCTGCAGATGACAGATATTAATAATTACACTTTAAACACAAATATTACCAGCTAATCTGCGAATAAAACCGACTCACAACCCGTTAAAATGGAGGACTCGAGCTTGTCACGCGACTCAGCTGAAAGTAAGTGGATTTCCTCATGTACGGCAGATGTTTTGATAGTTGTTGCGGTACATTTACAATCTGTCAATGTTTTATCCACTGATATTCACATCATCAAGAGTAATGTGTGTGTCTGTGTTGATCCTGCAGTCGGTGTGTGAAGCTCTGATGTTTATTTCTGCTGTTTTCTGCTTTTAATTCTTCTAGTCCTGAATACTGTAGTAAGAGTAAATGACAGGATTATTTAAAGCGTCCAGATATAAAACACATGTGATGAAGGACACTTTGCTGATGTTTGTGTCTGCTGTTCATTCCCTTTCATTGTTACTGTAAACTAGTTATGATGTTCATAGATCTGTGATTATTTTAATGAGGCTTTTTTATTCAATGTTGTTGTTTTGTGGCTGTAAAACTGTATTTAACACCAAAGCGAACAGTAAAACACTGATGCAGCACCACTGAAGTATAATAGAGTCTGCTGTAGTTTATCAATATGAAACATTAATATTCAATCATATTTTATTAATTATTACTCCTGAAATTCAAATGTCCAACAATATTTTGTGTGTATTTGTCTCTTTCTAGATCAGATATGTGTGTATTAATGTATTTCTGTCTTGACTACAGAATCTTGTGGACTGTAAACCTGTTGAACAGAAGCAGAGACGTGTGGACAGACACTGACTGTACTGATGATGATCATCTGCTGATGCACAGGTGATGTAGATCATATGTGTGTGTGTGTGTGTGTGTGTGTGTGTGTGTGTGTGTGTGTGTTTGTCTGTTCCACATGTCGGTTACTATCATTTGCTTTGTGGAGGGTCTCTTCTCTAGAAAGCAAATGATGGTAACCGAAACGGGTGGGGAAGGGACGAAGGTCCAGAATTTTTATACAGTTGATTTTAAAATTTTTGGCAGGCTGTAAAGTATAACCCCTGCTGGTCAGGGCTCCGGAAGCTCCAGGGGGAGACCGAACTGGTATCCCCCCTTCTTCAGGCGCGCCTCACACTCACTCACCATTCACACATATCGCAGAGATCTGGCTGGGATCGAACCAGCAACCCCTGAAGCCGTGGGGCAGCGCTCTTACCACAGAGCCACAGATCTCCTGTCTGAACACCTGCTGGAACTGATATCTGACTCGGTCTGAGCTGTGATTGGAGAATAAACTAGTTAAAGTTTGACTCCACATCTCTCCCAGACTCCTCCTCTATGAGCATGTGATTATCTACTCACACCACTGTGCTCTTCACACTCAGAGGAAGCTTTCAGTCCTCTTTGATTTGATCACATCAATGTAAAGTCAGCAATGGTGGGATTTGAACTCAGATCTCCATGACTGAAGCACAACACTTTACCAGCTGAGCCACTGAGTCTGACGTGTGCTTCAGGGTTTATAATTAAGTTCACAAGTTTTTAATGAAGATCACAAATCAGCAGATCACTTACAGCTCTTCATCTGTGTTTTCTGTACAGTAAAGGAGACATTTCTTAATGTTTGTGTTTTTATTCACAGCACAGATGGAAAGTAAAGGAGTGTGAAGAAAAGAGGAGACAAACACAGGTGAGTCAAATCTCTTATATGCAGTGATGCTGCTTTTAAATCACTGATTCATGAAGCTTTGAATCTTTAATGTGAATCTTTGATTTGAATCAGTGGTTCAGAGCACAAATCTATCTGGCCAATCCTGATTTTAGAAAGATGAACAGAATCCTGAGATGTCAGTGGTTCTCCACTAGAGGGCGCTGATGTGATGAATCTACAATATAGTTTAAGCTGATCTTAAAAACAAATGAGCTGAATTATTGAAAAGCAACAATCATCACCACTCGACTCTCTTTATCTTCAGACAGACATTCAGCCTGAGCTAGAAGAGACGTCTAGAAGAACCAGACGGTAAGAACATCTTACTTTAGCTGACTCTGACCAAATCAACAAGCTCAGTTTAGATGACAGACATTAATAATCATCAGACATTAATAATCATCAGACATTAATAATCATCAGACATTAATAATCAGCAGACATTAATAATCATCAGACATTAATAATCATCAGACATTAATAATCAGCAGACATTAATAATCATCAGACATTAATAATCATCAGACATTAATAATCATCAGTCATCAATAAGTCAGTGACGTGTAAAATTGGGCCTGTCTGAATACCAGCACTTGCTGTCTTTGCTTTGAGCACTTGTGTACTTGCTGCTGTTTTCTGTGTTTGATCAAGTGTTCAATATAAGACTGCAGGAGTCGACATGTTTGATGGTCTTACAGGACACGTGTGCTCTGTCTAAACTTCACCTGCAGCAGTAGTTTATTATCTGTAATCTTCTAATGAGGTGACAGTAATGAGCTGCACAATCATACTGCTCTGACAGTAAGAAATGGTGTAATACTTTAGTTTTACCACCAAATTATAGATCTTATTAGCATAACTTTAACACTAAAGACTAGAACTAGAACATGATGACTGATGGGAAACGTTTAGCCTCAAATATCATGTTCAGATGCTCTGATGTGTTCAGGAGCAGAAGTGTGTGTATTGAAACAGGCCCGTAATCAGGTCGACATTATAGGTAAAGAGTGTAAAGTCAGGGCTTCATCAGTGAGGATATGATGAAGAACCACCTTCCTCTTCCTCATGGGTTCAGTTCACATGTAAAGCTGTATTTCCAGATCCTGCACAGGGTTTCTCTCTTCCTGAAATCCTCAGCATGTTTCAGAGAGCTGCATGAGCTGAACTGAGTCTATCAGAGACGAGAGAGAAACGACATGTGCAGCGTAATGAACAGATATCAGTGTAGATCCATCACCAGAAGACATCTAGTAAAACAAAAGAACAGATCAAGAGGTTATTTACCAGATGCTGCATTGACTGATTCAGTTCTGAGTGCAGGAGCAGAAAGGCTGACGTCCATCATGTGCACTGATAGAATAATCAGTCTTCTTCTTATTATTAGTGTCAGATTGCAGTCATCACTTATCAGGTGCATATCACCACCTACTGTATCGGAGTATGCAGGATAATTATGTGCTGGGAAATTTACTTATAAAAGTCATATATTAGTCTTGATTCACCTTTTTAAAGTTATTAAATGTGTTAATTACTTTTTAAGAAACAGTAATGTTATGTTATTGTGGTGTAATTTATTTATTTTTTCATCTCAGCTGGGTTTAAGATTAATATATTACTTTAAAAAATATTTTTCCCAATATACTGTATATTTTCTATCTTTTGTTAAAGTATTATTATCACTATTATATAATCCTATAATATATCCTAAATCCTATAATATATCAGTGTATCCTTCAGATATCCCACAACAGCTCCCTCTGCAAATGTGTGTCTCCTCAATGATTGACAGCTAATATAAATCCGCCTCCAGCAATAAACTGACCGTCTGTCTGGAACCCGCAAACACAGACACGCGGAGTGATACAAACTGTGAAAAGTCTCAATGCTGTTCGGCCTGAATATCAGTCCGCTCTGAACTCCAGAACTAACTTATGCATCATAGAGTTTATTTACTTTATAAATGTGCATATTTAATCATTTAAAGTGTAAAGAGCCAATGAAGCTTCTAGTTCTGCTTAAACTAATATAATCTGCGTCACAAACCCAAATCACTGATCAAACACGACACACATCAGGATGAACCGAGGGTGAATTAGCATCTGCTTTACACACACACACACACTACAGGCAGATCGCCGTGTGTACACACTGAACACGTGCTTAATTCAACAGCATCTGTCTTACCCTATCGGTTGAGTGCACAGAGTTAACTCACGATGTTTTGCGAGTCGAAATCCTGTCAAAATGATGACTTTGTTTACAACTGGATGAGTTTAAAGCTTCAGTCTCCTGTGTGCTGCTGCAGCTCGTGTTGATCCTGAACTGCAGTTCTCCAGCGCTCCACTAGGCGGCGTCACTCCCTGACTGACGCACAGAGACACGCCCCCTGTCAGAGCACAGCGTGGACTTCAGCAGCAGGTGAGTCTCAGCATTCATTCAACTCTTCTTCTGTTAATATGATCATGTTTGAGTGCTGTAATGAAGAGCACATCAATATATTCAGAGTTAGTGATGCACTGAATTAATGATGCTGATCGAGCTGTTTTAGCTGCAGAGAAGTGAAATTTCTGGCTGATTAATGATGTTTGGGTCATCAGTACTCATAAATGATGTGATGGAGGGTTTGTTTAATCTGTTTTTGTAATGTGCTGTACTGTACTGTAGTTAATGCAGACCCTCAGTTTATCCAGATCCTCTAGTTAATGTCATCAGATAGTAAAAACTTATAGATTCTGATTTTAATAATTTATATTTGCACATTTCTGTGTTTATTTGTATAAACTGATGTTTAATTCTTATTTTTTATTATTTTTTTTTATATTTGACATCTAATAATGTGCTCATGTTAAGCAGAAGCTCCTGCATGAGTGTGGCTGGTGATGGTCCAGTGGTCAGAGCACACAGCATGAGCTCTGAACCCTCACAGAGGACCTGGGATCAAACCCCTCCTCAGAGCGTGAGGGATCTTTAACTTGTTTATTGTGAAATCACAGCTCATCTACAGGTGAAGAGTCAAAAATGAGTTACTGCAGGAGTTCAGACAAGAGATCTGTGGCTCAGTGGTGAGAGCTCATGATATCAGACCTCCTCCATCACAGAATCACAGTTGATGTGGGTTCAAGCCCCACTTCAGAAGGTCGAGTCGACACAACAAGTTTATTTTATTCATTTCTTTATTGTGAATTCACAGGTCAGCAGTCAGACATCAGTTCCAGCAGCTGTTCAGACAGGAGATCTGCGGCAAGAGGGGTCTGGAGGCAGATTGTATGAAATGATTTTAATGCTCACACTTAACCCCACCCCTAACCACACCCCTCACAGTGACATCACTAGCTCCATTAAGTGGATTGTGTCTGACATATGCAGTCTCAGCTTGCAAATCTAAGTGTGCATCCAGATAATATCGTCTGTGGTAAGAGTGCTGCCCCATGGCTTCAGGGGTTGCTGGTTCGATCCCAGCCAGATCTCTGCAATATGTGTGAATGGTGAGTGAGTGTGAGGCGCGCCTGAAGAAGGGGGGATACCAGTTCGGTCTCCCCCTGGAGCTTCCGGAGCCGTGACCAGCAGGGGTTATATTTCTTTACTGCCTGAAAAAAATAAAAATCAGCTGTTTAAAAATGTGTAACCTTCGTCCCTTCCCCACCCGTTTCGGTTACCATCATTTGCTTTCTAGAGGAGAGACCCTCCACAAAGCAAATGATGATAACCGACATGTGGAACAGCCAAACACAAATGCACACACACACACACACACACACACACACACACACACACACACACACACACACACACACACACACACACATGATCTACATCACCTGTGCATCAGCAGATGATCATCATCATTACAGTCAGTGTCTGTCCACACGTCTCTGCTTCTGTTCAACAGATTTACAGTCCACAACACTTCACTGATCCTGTAGAGTCGACACACAGATAAACACATTATTACACATCTGATACAACATTAGAGAAATGTACAAATATTACACATTTATATAATAGTGCTCATTGTATTACACTAGCGTAATTAATCACTGTAGTTCAATCAAAGTTTGCACTTCACTTTTTATCATTGTACTAATGTTCTCTTTTCGGATTTACCCAAAAGTCAATATAATATAATATAATATAATATAATATAATATAATATAATATAATATAATATAATATAATATAATATAATATAATATAATATAATATACATTGTTATATAATATAAATGTGTCGCCCTCCTGTGGAGGTTTTTGTGAACTGCAATGCATCAACTATAATTAACTTAAACATGTCGCCCTCTTGTGGTGATTTTTGTAAACTGCACTGCTGACATTTTAAAGCAGGGATGTCAAACTCAATTCCTGGAGGGCCGCAGCCCTGCACAGTTTAGTTCCAACCCTGCTTCAACACACTTAAGCCGCAGTCACACTAGAGTTTGAGCTTGCGAAATTCTGTCGTACGGTGCTGCGAAAAGGGGCGGGATTAAACAAGATGATTAGACATTTAAAAAAGCAGAGATTGCTCCATGTTTTAAATTTCAGTTCAGAGAGGTCATGTTTTGATCCTGGATTGATCTCACGCAGTCAAGTGATGCGATTTCGCAGGTCAGAGATCACCAAGCTAAAACTTTGCACTGTAGCGAAATGCGAAACTTGACGCATGACCCTGCGCTTCCAGTCTGACGCATTCGCGTGCGTATGAATGGAAGTCTATGGGGAGTAAAGTCCAGTTTGACCGCGGCTTCACTAGTAGGTTTCAAACTAGCCTGAAGGACTCAATTAGTTTGATCAGGTGTGTTTAAGTTGGGTTGGAACTAAACTGTGCAGGGCTGCGGCCCTCCAGGAATTGAGTTTGACATCCCTGTTCTAAACTAATGAAAGTAGACAATAATTTCATCCTGATGTGGGGATTTTGCTTAATTATTACACCATTACACAAACATCAACTAATTAATTTAACTATTTTGCTCTCATTCAACATTTTTGTGAATTAGGGTGTCCACTACGGAGCCTCCAGGATCTTGACTAACAGTGCTTATACTATATCTGACACAATGAATAAAAAAGAACTGTATAAAAATATAACTTATGTTTAGCACACATATAAACACACATCACCTGTGCATCAGCAGATGATCAGCCATCACCCCACAACACATCACTTATTCTGTAGAGCAAAGACATTCAGACATTACTAGACTCATTACACGTCTTAATGATAATTCAGTGAACACCTCTGTTAATATCTCTTATAAGACCTACAACATCAGACAGAGAGATGATCTATTTCAGTGATGCTCCATCAGTCACTATTATTAATCTACTGTTGTTCTCTGTTTACTTCTGATGATGCTTTAATTAAATGACTGTCTTACAGGCCACAGAAGTAACATATAAACACTGAACAGAAACACAAACACTGTTTCCTTCCTTCAGTGTGTATATGTGATGCTTGTCTGCTGTGTGTGTGTTAGTAAGTGTGATCAACATTACCTGAGCATGTGCAGATTTCCATCATTAAAGTCAGTTTCTGTCCACTAAACCCAGACTGAGGACTCTTATTCTGTCAGACCTACAAAACATCACAACAAGAGATTAAAGAAACAACAAACTCTAGCAAACATGAATCTACTGAGCTCCTACAGCACTGCAATATCAACACAGACTAATATTGATGATCTGATATCAGCGTGTGACTCATTCTGATGTAAATAACAGAGGAAAAGTGGCAGGTAGTATCTCCAGATCAGTGTTGACAGGATAAATTCACTTACTTAGAGGAGAATCGCGTTGACATGCTGGATTCCTCCATTTTAACGGTCTGCCTGTCAGATTTATGTGCAGATGAGCAGGAAAATGTGCTGTTTGAGTGTCATTATTATTACCTGTCATCCACAGGATCTTCACGTGTTGTTGTTGTTGCCAATCATTGAAAGGTGTCAGACTGAAGGTGAAACTCGCTCACGCCGCCTTGTGGAGCGGAGGAAAAGAATGTGCAAAATAGTCTACAACCTATTTAATATATTTCTATATTGTTTTATTATGTAAAATTTTGACAGAAATAGTTTATGATGCATTAATTGCAATCACATTATTAGAACATAACACCGCCCTCCTGTGGAGAATTGTGTGTATTACACTGATGCAACTTCTGTGTACAGTCGCTCTTATTAAATAGTTTTGTATTAAATAATTGTTCTAAAATGGCTAAATAATTAAAATGCAAACGTGCCTAGTGGAGTGGGTGGAGAACTGCACTATTGCAATCATAAAACACCAATATATAAGTGTTTAAATCTCACATATGCAGTTTTACTCAACACAAGAAGACTTAATAACATAATTACACTGTCTAACAGCACACGTTTATTCTGTCAGTGATATTTGTTGGTATAATGTTAATTAAACTGCTGTCGATAAAATAAAAATGCATTTTAAGAAACAAAGTATCGTGTTTTTTTGCTGTGATGTTGAATTCATAGAATATTGTTGTTTTTTAAAGTACATTTCTCAGAGGAACGTGATTTAAACTCAAGCTTGAAATAAACCAATGAAATAATAAATAAATCAATAAATAAATAAATAACTTTAGCTCGAAATAAACCTGAGATTTATATATAGAGAATGTGGCTATTTTAATTATATTTAATGATGTTCTTCAGTAATGCAATTTAATAATGTATCTATCTGCTTGTCTGTCTGTCTGTCTGTCTGTCTGTCTATCTCTGTCTCTATCTATCAGTCTGTCTATCTATCTATCTATCTATCTGTCTATCTATCTATCTCTGTCTCTATCTATCAGTCTGTCTATCTATCTATCTATCTATCTATCTATCTATCTATCTGTCTGTCTGTCTGTCTGTCTGTCTGTCTGTCTGTCTGTCTGTCTGTCTGTCTGTCTATCTATCTATCTATCTGTCTGTCTGTCTATCTATCTATCTCTGTCTCTATCTATCAGTCTGTCTATCTATCTATCTATCTATCTATCTATCTATCTATCTATCTATCTATCTATCTATCTATCTATCTATCTATCTGTCTGTCTGTCTGTCTGTCTGTCTGTCTGTCTGTCTGTCTGTCTGTCTGTCTATCTATCTCTGTCTCTATCTATCAGTCTGTCTATCTATCTATCTATCTATCTATCTGTCTGTCTGTCTGTCTGTCTGTCTGTCTGTCTGTCTGTCTGTCTGTCTGTCTGTCTGTCTGTCTGTCTATCTATCTATCTATCTATCTATCTATCTATCTATCTATCTATCTATCTATCTATCACAAATAAACGAAAATGTAAATATTACCGTGCCGCGTACGTCACACTCCGGCGACGGAAGTTGAGTCTGTCAGTCGCAGAAATGGCTGGGTTGCTCAAAAAGGTACGTGCGGAGGTCATGAAAATATATTAATAAAAAGAGCTGAAATTGATCTATAAACGAGACATGTATCTAAATAGCAGGGCGTTTGAGTGTTTTCACCCTTTCTGCTCGGCATCTTTATAGTTTGTGTGTATTTATAAGCATCAGTCGCGCTTTGTTTTGGACGATCGAGATGGCTGAAATCTGAATTATTGCACATTATAACTTACAGTAAGATTATAGTTATATAAGTGCTTAGTTTGATGTTTGAACGTCTTTCAGAAGCTGTAAATGTCAAATTAAATCAAGATGTGCTTTTAGCAAACACATGCAATCGTGCATTAATGTATACATTGGATTTGGTCATTATATACTAGCTTAAATGGACATGCATGTATATTATAAAATCAATGACTGCATCTGTGTTGCTTGACGCTTTTATTAGGGTTTATTGTTAATAAAAACGATGTTTGTGATGTTAATATTTTGATTTCTAGACCACAGGTTTGGTTGGCCTCGCTGTGAGCCAGAACCCACACGAGGTGAGGCGTTTTTCACATCATTTTTATTTCTTATGACCCTTCTGTTGAACTGCATTCATTAAATCTGTTATATTTGTTGTATATAATGCATTTAATATATAAGTGTTTTGTTTCTAGAGCAAAACAATCGGTTTCCAGAACTACAACTACATCCATTTTATCAATAGGGGAGCTATTTTTTAATAACAGCTGATAAACCTTTAAAGACAGACCTTTTGTGAGCCCTGGGGTTGTTAATATTGATTAACCAATATGTTTGTTTTAATTTAACCATTAAATAAAACCCATTTACATTCAATACTTGAGGTTATGCAGAAAAACTACATTACCCATAATTCTCTATGGAAAAATTCCAAAATTTTAAGTCACTGCGATTGCAAATGCTCTCAAACATTTCTATATATTTAAATGTATGCATATATTGCTGTAAACTTTACATTTTGTTTCTATACATACTAAACTCTTTAAATGAATGTTAGTGAATAAAACATGAGTCATTCGCAATGCATCATGGGATTGTAGTCCTTTCATTAGAACCACCTTACCTTTGTGTTTTTGTCTGATTTTCATATATTTCTGTCCTTCAAATCAAAGCATGTGATGTGATTTTCCTCGTAGGTCATAACAACATCAAAATATGACAAGCAGTAATGCAGTTATTGTTGTCTTTCCTAAAGCGTCTGGGAAATCTGTACGTGAAGATCCTGTCATGTCTGCAGAGGATTCCTCAGGACGCCGCTTACAGAAAATACACCGAACAACTGGTCAACGAGAGGTTCAACCACGTCAAAACTGTAAGAAATGTAGACGGATACATGCACAAACATAAAAAACTCTGATTTAGACAGCAGGAGATCCTATCGATTTGTTGATGAACGTCGCTTGTGTTTTATGAAGGAGCCAGACGTTGGAAAGCTGGAGAAGAAAATCAACGCTGGACAGATAGAGGAGATTATTGCACAGGTCAGAAAGGACTTTATTGTCATTTATGGACCCTTTTCACAACTGTTTATTATTTAATGGTCATCAGCATCTTAAATCCTTGAAAGTTCATAATATTTAGATAGATTTATATACAAAATAAAGAATATTTATATGTATTCATGCATGTATTATATCACCAAGTTACAAAAAACTAATTACTGCTTGTGTGAGGTGTTTCTAATGCATTGTCTATGTGTGCAGGACAGTAAATCTGACATTATTCTCTCTTCTGGCTGCCAATATTAGTCTCACACTATTATTTCCTTTGTCTAAAAGTCTTGATAACACCATCATGGAGTTTTTCTTTTATCATTTAAGCCAATAGGATTGTTAAATAATAATTTGTTGTACTCTCCAATTCACTGCGCTCTAAGTTTACCAACTATTATGACTTCCTCTACTGAAAAAACCTGGAACTGTGCAAAGGGTCCATTTGTAATGAATGTGTGTGCTGTTACCTCAGTGTGTGTGTGTTGTGTTTGCAGGCTGAAGCGGAGCTCTCGCTGTCCAGAAAGATGGTGGAATGGAAAGCCTGGGAGCCGCTCATTGAAGAAGCTCCAGCCAGCCAGTGGAAGTGGCCCATCTGAAGTCCTCCTCACTCACATACATGTAGATTATGTTTATATTCAGTAATAAATCCACTCTGTCTATTTAAAGGGATGCCTTTTTGTTGTTTCTTTGGTAAAATAACAGCTTGAGTAATACAGTTGAAGTCAGAATTATTAACCCTCTTGTATATATTTTTCTCCAATTTCTGATTAAAGAAGATTTGTTCAACACATTTCTAAACATAATAGTTTTAATAACTCATCTCTAATAACTGATTTATTTTATCTTTGCCATGATGACAGTAAATAATATTTGACTAGATATTTTTCAAGACACTTCTATACAGCTTAAAGTGACATTTAAAGGCTTAACTAGGTTAATCAGGCAAGTTAGGGTAAATATTGTTTTAAGACGGCTAATAATATTGACCTTAAAAAGGCTTTAAAAAAATTAGAAACTGCTTTTATTCTAGCCGAAATAAAACAAATAAGTCTTTTTCCAGAAGAAAAAATATTATAGGAAATACTGTGAAAAATTCATTCCTCTCTTAAACATAATTTGGGAAATATTTGAAGAAACAAAAATTCACAGGATGGCGAATAATTGTGACTTCAACTGTACACCTACTACTGAGGAAATCATTACAGCTTCATTTTTTCCTAGTGATTTTGACATTAAAAACCTCAAGATAATTAAAACACAAAAGTCGATCACAAGATAATCAAGACAGATAATTAAAACAGCTTTTTAAATGACAAGGACGCTTGGCTGTCAACAAGAAAACAACTGATGAAAAATGATTTAAGTAATCAAAACTAACTTCTCTCTCATAGATATATACATTAGATGTCGCCTACCCTGCTGTTGTCTATTAGCCGCCATTTAAGTACAGGGTAGCTCTCCTTTGAAATTAATGCAGGTACATAGTTTGCATATGGACTATATATCAGCATAATATTAAGTCATAATCACATATAACATTTGCAATATCACTAAAATTAGGGCTTTAAACATTCAGTATGCAATGGAAACTACAGTAATGCTAGGAAATGACACTAAGGGTTTTGTGGTACAGGATCACATATATAGAATTAATACTAATTCTGTGAGATCATGCAGATATTTAATAATAGAATGAATTTATTAGGAAATAACCTCTGATTTTAATTATTTAAAACACCTGAATGAGGGACTTCTAAACTGAGAGAATCAAATGTGCATATTGTAACATCAGTTTGTATACTTTGTGCTAAATTAAATAAAATAGGAATCGAGGCCAAGCTTGTGCTCCAATATGAAAAATAAAAATCAATATCAAGCTAAATAACATACATGTTAACATCAATAAGGAAAAGTAATCAGTTTTATCTTTGTTTTTGCTCATTAGTTGTGGCTAAAATCCTTCACATGAGTGTTTACTTCTTATGTTTTTCAATAGTCGATGCATAGTTTGCCCATGGACTATAAATCAGCATAATAATAAGTTTTCATCACATATAATCTTTGCAATATCACTAAAATTAGGGCTTAAACCATTCAGTATGCAATGGAAACTACAGCAATGCTAAGAAAAGACACTTAGGGTTTTGTGCTCCAGGATCACATATATAGAATTAAAACAAATTCTGTGAGATCATGCAGATATTAAATAATATAATGAATTTATTAGGAAATAACCTCTGATTTTAATTATTTACCAGTGATTTGAACAATGTAAGAAAACACCTGAATGAGGGACTTCTAAACTGAGAGAATCAAATCTGCATATTGTCAAATCAGTTTGTATACTTTGTGCTGAATTAAATAAAATAGGAATCGAGGCCCAGCTTGTGCTCCAATATGAAAAATAAAAATCAATATCAAGCTAAATAACATACATATTAACATCCGTAAGCAAAATTAATTAGTTTTTGTTTTTACATGAGTGTTTACTTCTTATGTTTTTTAATAGTGGATGCATAGTTTGCCTATGGAATATAAATCAGCATTATACCCTGCTGAAAAATCCAGCTTAAACCAGCCAAGATGGTTGGCTGGTTTTAGCTGGTCAGCCAGCCTGGTTTAGAGGGGTTTTGGCCATTTCCAGGCTGGTTTCCAGTCATTTCCAGCCTGGTCTGGTCAGCCTGGGAGTTGACCAGCTTAAACCAGCTTGACCAGCCAAAACCAGCTATGTCCAGTTTAAACCAGGCTGGTCAAGCTGGTTTTAGCTGGTTTAAGCTGGTCATTTTCCAGCCTGACCAGCTAAGACCAGGCTGGAAATGGCCAAAACCCCTCTAAAACCAGGCTAGTCGACCAGCTAAAACCAGCCAACCAGCTTAGGCTGGTTTAAGCTGTTTTTTTCAGCATAATATTTAGTTTTCATCACATACAACCTTTGCAATATCAATAAAATAGGGCTTAAAACATTCAGTATGCAATGGAAGCTGAATGCTAAAAATGCAATGCGATGCTAAAAAATGACACTTACGCTTAGTTTTGTGGTCCAGGATCACATATATAGAATTAAAATCAAGCTAAATAACATACATGTTAACATCAATAAGGAAAAGTAATTAGTTTGTACTCATTAATACTAATTTGTATTAATTGTTGCTAAATCCTTTACATGAGCGTTTACTCCAGTGGTGTCCAATCTCAGTCCTGGAGGGCTGGTGTCCTGCATAGTTTAGTTTCAACTTCCTTCAACACACCTCCCTGGAGGTTTCTAGTATACCTAGAAAGAGCTTAATTAGCTGGTTCATGTGTGTTTAATTGGGGTTGGAACTAAAATATTCAGGACACCGGCCCTCCATGACCGAGTTTGGACACCCCTGGTTTACTCCTTTTGTTTGATGCATAGTTTGCCTATGGACTGCTAAATCAGCATAATCTTTAGTATTCATCACATATAATCTTTACAATAGCAATAAAATTAGGGTTTAAAGCATTCACTATGCAATGGAAACAACCGCAATGCTAAAAAAATGACACTTAGGATTTTTTTTTGTGGTCCAGGATAGTAAGTAATTAGTTTTTTCTTTATTTTTACTCATGAATTGTTGCTAAAATCCTTCACATGAGTGTTTACTTCTTATGTTTTTCAATAGTCGATGCATAATTTGCCTATGGACTATATTTAGTATTCATCACATATAATCTTTCTAATATCACTAAAATTAGGGCTTGAAACTGATTTAGCATGCAATGGAAGAAATGACAAACACTCTTCAATGCCTTCGGGAACATACAACAAATCCTTTTTTATTTTATTTTTATACTTCTTTTTATATTATCCTAGCTCATTTTTTTATTGTGCTTGCTTTCTTGTGTCCAAGTACGACTTGTGTGTTAATGGTGGACAAAAGACTTAAAAGATTACACTTGAAACAAATAAAATAAAATGAACACTGGTTATGAACTGATGCAGAGATCGACTGCTGATTTAGTACGAGAAATAGATGAATTAAGTTAATAAAAAAAATCAATTGTCTACAATTAAAAAAAAAACTGAATCATTCAATTGCTACGATAATAAAAACAAACATAATAATAATAAAAAGTAACTCTAGTCATATAAATGTGTTTTGGTCTGTCGGTGTTTTATATATATATATATTTATTAGATTCACACCTTTCTCCAGTTCTAGGCTACATTCAGCAATGCTTTTTATATCTAAGATTTCCCCCAAAATACATATACAGTATGAAATCTTCTGCCCTGCTACGTATAAATATTTCCTCAACAGTTATGTCCGACTAAACCTAAAACCACCGGCGATACAGCAGTGTCTGTTTTTCCCCCAAAGAGTAGAAATTTTGGCATTAGTTACAACAATAATATTATATCAAAGCATTTTAAAGTACAAAGGTAACAAAAAGGCACAATAAAAGACCAAATGACAGTATATCCTGTACCACACAGTCCTGTTTTTCCCTCTACATCAGAGACTCCAGGCTTTCTGAAGGGTTTGCTGGGACCGTCCCGTTGTTTTCGGCGTATTGGAGCGCTCTTTCATCCTCCTGTGTGCTCACCAGACTCAAGATCGCTTTGTAGAGGAACTGAAACTGTTCCTGTGCACGGAGGAAGATCACAAATAAATGTTTTAGGATTCAAACATCATATCTTACTTATTCACTATTTCTGTTGTTTTCTAGTGTAAATCTTTAACACATTTTAGAATGAGGATTTATGCAATTGAGAAATGAAATGACTGTTTTGTTGTTGTTTTTTTTTCTTATATAAATGTACAACACTGAAGTGTTTCTGCTGCTTATTGGGTTACAGGGTTTCAGAGTTTTATTTGCCCTATCAAAAATATATATTATAATTGAATACATCTAATAATACAATTTGATATTAATAATGAAAAAATAAATATATTTTAGATATTTCTTAGCAAAATATTTAAAATATTGTATAAATACAAGTAAGCTCTACTTGTATCCATACACTTTTTTCCAACATAAACTTAAAAAAAAAAGAACAAATGTTCTAAAACTTTTAAAAACTATAATACTACAATAAACTAAATATATGCACAACAATCTGTCCAGGTCGGTTTCCTCAGCAGTAAATACATGAAGCACTTTTAAACCAATGTTTTTGTAAGGAAAATAATGAAACCATTATGATAAATAGAGTTAAAAATTACCTTTTTAAAAATAAAGATTGGTAACACTTTATTTTGATGGTCCATTTGAGTATCAGTAGACTGTCTACTTAATATCTGTTGACACTGACATTTAACAGTCCTTCAACAGACATTTAACTGACTATAAGAAACTTTGCAATTACATGTCAACTTACACTAACCCTAACCCCAACTCCAACCCTAACCCCAACCTAACAGTCTACTTATAATCTAATGATAATTAGTTGCAATGTAACTTAAATTCAACAAACGGACCGTCAAAATAAAGTGTGACCAAAAGTTTTATTAAGATGGATTGTTGGTGATGGGTTTTGGCCAGATTGTGTAGCAATACATAAACAAAGGGAACTTAAGAGCCGTTTAAAAAAACTTTAGGACCTACAACACAATATTTCAGTAAATTTAAGACTCAAGGCCTAATATTTTGATTTTGAGATTTAAGATATTTTAAGCCTTTTAAGACCCTGCAGAAACCCTGGGTTAAGAGAAATACACTTTATTTCTATATTAAACAAGTGCATTTTTCTGACTATATCTGCAGAAACTCGTTTAAAAAAAAGGTTTAAAAAGAAAGTTTCATTAAAAAAGAAGTAACATAAAGATTAAAGTTAGATAAATTTTTGTGTAAAAAAAACATTAATTAAAGAAACAGGGTTTATTTCTCTAAATACTTAGATTTTTCACTTAATTTGGTCTTAATCATAGATATGATACCTCAAGTTTATGTATCAAAAATGGGCTAGTGTGTCAGAAATGACTAACTTAAATCAAAGGGAAAACTAGGTTTACTTTAACCCATTGTTTTTGTTGTGTTTATTTTACACAACCTTCATTCCATTACAATGGACATCACGTCAACCCATGTTTTTTTGTGGTTTCATCTAATTTAATGCCTGCAGTCCGTGAGAGTGGACGATTGTCATCCAATCAAACGGTGGTAAGGCTCGGCATGTTGTGTTTTTAAAACAATCCACTACACTGAAAAGCAGCATGGCATCACTTCAGTCCAGACAAAGACGTGAGCCACGTTTACTGTTTTTATTCAGATTTATTGATATGTTTGCCAATATTTCATAGATTGTATGTAAAAAAGAGGGATTGCACTTACTAATTAAAGTTTAAGATCTTTTGTAACATTGCAAGCTTCAGTCTGTCCATAGGATGTACAATGGGTTCAAGATCTGTTACTGTAATTAAATCTCCAGTAATGCTGAATGAACTTTTTTTTTTGATGTACTAATTCTTTGCTGAAACAATTTCATATGCAGGATATGCAGATCTTGAAGTTTGTGAGTATATAGCTGATGGAAACTCTCAGATGAGTACATTATGTGGAGTGATGAGGAAGATGAAGAACAAGGTGCAATTTATACAATAAAAACCTCAGAATTAAAGTTAAAATGCTACAATGTGTATGTTTGTGATTTTGAAAATAAATTTCAAGATTATACCAGCAATTATGTATGGGTTTTGTATTTTATGTTGGTATGATGTTCGGGAAGTACAACTGTTCTGACCTGATGTCCATAGAAATGGACAAAACATATGTACGTATACTGAAAGGATGTTGAATTTTTATTATTATAATATGGACTCATTTATAGGAGTCTCAAGAACTGTGAAAACATACTTTAAATTTTGCAGAAACTTGGAACATAATATTTAATCTTTACTTATCTCTTTAATTATGCTTCACATAATTATCAATATATCTTGATCTTACTATCCTTATTTCCATTTACAATGACTTTATACCTTAGGATTTGTGTAAAACTAAATAAGTAGCTAGTCAGAAAAATATTCCTAAAATATATACCTAAATATATAGTAAAGTTTATGCTTATTATTGTGGGTCAAAAAATAAACTTAAATCAAAGGGAAAACTTCTGTAATCCCATTTGGAATATATATATATATATATATATATATATATATATATATATATATATATATATATATATATATATATATATATGGTCCCACTTTATATTAAGTGTCGCTTATACCTGTGAACTTACATGGTAATTAGATGTGTAAGTAGTATGTAACTACAGTGTATGTACACACGTTTACATAGTATTTACTTTTGTATTACTGATGTAACTACACTCATGTAACAACCCACTGAATAGTATGTGTAAGTACAAATGTGTAACAGGACATTGGTAACAACAGTAGGAAAGTACACATCTGTAACAAGAATTATGTAAGTGCATTGTGTAACAACAATATGTACTTGCAGATGTTTTCCCACTTCCACACCTGTTTGCAGATCATGCACTTGTGAACACTGTATGGCAGAACTAATGCTGCATTAGAAGGTTTCACCTTGTGATACCAGTGTACTTACATGGTAACTCCACAGGAAATGTCCACTTAATATAAAGTGTAAAATGGTCACAAATTACTGTGTAACTTGTAGAAATATCTTCTATGCAACACTTTAATAACAGTGTACTTACATGGTAACTCCACAGGAACAGTCCACAATATAAAGTTTAAAATAAAATTCATTTTCGTTTCGGCCTAGTCCCTTTATTAATCTGGGGTCGCCACAGCGGAATGAACCGCCAACTTATCCAGCATATGTTTTACACAGTGAATGCCCTTCCAGCTGCAACCCATCTAAGCCGAAAAGAAAATGAATGAATGTATGAACAGTAATTTGTGACCATTTTACACTTTATATTGAGTGGATCCTGTGGATTTACCATGCAAGTACACTTGTAGCACAAGGTGAAACCTTCTAATGCAGCCATACAGTGTTCACAAGTACATGATCTGCAAACAGGTGTGGAAGTGGGAAAACATCTGCAAGTACATATTGTTGTTACACAATGCACTTACATAATTCTTGTTACAGATGTGTACTTCCCTAGTGTTGTTACCAATGTCCTGTTACACATTTGTACTTACACATACTATTCAGTTGGTTGTTACATGAGTGTAGTTACACCAGTATACACAAGCAAATACTCTGTACCAGTGTGTACATACACTGTGGTTACATACTACTTACACATCTAATTACCATGTAAGTTCACAGGTATAAGCGACACTTAATATAAAGTGGGACCATATATATATATATATATATATATATATGTTTGTGTATGTATGTATGTATGCAAGCTATTGACAGCACTAATAGCACTAATAGAGACCCCCCCCCCCCCCCCCCCCCATGATTATGAAGCGCTTTGGGTGTATGGCCATACACAATAAATGCGCTATATAAATACACATTACATTACATTACATTACAATTTTGCTTCTGCTTTATCCTTAATTCTGCTTTCATTCTGCTGATCTAGCATGCTGTTTTGATATTTTTTGTAAAAACAAATTCCACTAGAAATGTTTAGATATAATATATTTTTTCCTCTTACAACATCATTGAAGACTCCGGGCCTCATGAGGTTGATCATTCTGGCGGTCTGATAGACGTCCACACTGTTCTCCTCATCCAGCTGATTAACCAGAGTCACCAGAGCACAAAATAAACCAGCACTGGACCCTCCACACCTACACACACAGATTATTATTATTATTATTATTATAAGTTACTTCAAAAAAGTTATTACTATCATTACAATTGTGTTAAATAACCTTTCAATTTTTTTTGTGTAAAAAGTAACTTAAGTATTAATCACGTAATAAGTACATAATAAAACTACTTGACCCAATACTAAAAATCCATATAAATCAGAAATTAAATTAAATACCACAAAAAGTATCATTTAAAACCATCATATGAATCAAAACACTAAACATTTCTAAGCAACAACACCGTATTTTTTACAGAACATTACGTATCTTAAGCATATGCAATTGTGGGACAAATCTATCTTTCTTTAGCTGAAAAAAAAGCAAAATATATTTACATAACAAAAAAATATTCTCTACTTCTCTGAATTGATTTATACAGAACTGTTGAATATAATGCATGTACAATATTTGTACATTATAAGTAACTAAATATATTACTTATCCACTAAAAAAATAGAGGGATTACTTTTCATTTCAAAGTCATTTAATTACAGTTACTTATAAAGTAATCCTTTATTTTTCAGTGCATAAGACATTTAATTACAGTAATTATTTACTTTGTAAGTAATTACACCCAAAATTGGGAATAATTTAGCCAAAAATGAACATTCTGTCATAATTTATACACCCTCAAGTTGCTCCAAAGCTATATGAGTTATATTAAACACACATACAAAAAAAGATATTTTGAAGAATGTTGAAACCTGTCACCACTGATGATCATACTGTGTTTTTCCTAATATGTAAATCAAACACTCCCAGTTTCCAAATTCTTTCTAAAATATCTTTTTTTGTGTTCAACATAATTCATAAACATTGTAAAATATGCTATAATTAATTCCTTCATGTTATCCTAAGTTAACCTAATAATTTTTACAAATGTAAGTGAATTGAACATAAAACAATTAAGTTGCCCCCCCCAAAAAAAAAAAAAAATTGTGTTGATTCAGCTCATTTTAAATACGCAGATTAAACAAGCAGCAAAAGTCTTTTGTTTTTGGGTGAACTCATGCTTGAGAGTGAATAATTTAGATTTTTGGGTGTACTGTTCCTTTAAGATGCTCTTTCACCAGTTAATGTGGAATGATCTTCCCATTCCCACTCGGACTGTGGATACACAGGTATCCTTCAAATGACAACTAAAAGACCATCTCTTTAGAGAACACCTAAACTCTGATGAACAATACCTAAACGACATATAGAAGCACTTTCTCTCTCTCTTCTTCTCTCTCTCTCTCTCTTTCATTGACTAAAAATGTTGGAGATCTTCAGTGGTGGGTGTTAAAGAGTATTATTGCAGTCAATGGTTTTATTTCGATACTGAATTCAACTGTGCATGATAAATGTCCTTTTTGTGATGAAAGAGAGACAATTTTTCATTGTTTTATTTTTTTAATTTCACAATAGACATTGATAATAGCACAATTTTTCCCTCTGTGCAGGTAAAGAGTTTGGGTGTCATCTTGGATAGCACACTCTCATTTGAAGGTCACATCAATAATATCACGCGTACTGCATATTACCACCTGCGTAATATCACTCGTCTTTGCCCTTCTCTCACAACCAACAACACAGCAATTCTTATCCACGCATTAGTTACTTCACGTCTTGACTACTGTAATGCACTTCTTTCTGGGCTTCCTTCTAAACTTCTTCATAAACTCCAACGGATTCAGAACCATGCAGCTCGTGTCATCTCTAGGTCTCCATCTCACAAGCATGTCTTTATCAGCTTCACTGGCTGCCGGTAAAGTTTCGTATTGATTTTAAAATATTACTTCTAACTTTCAAGGCACTTCATAATCTTGCTCCTCAATATCTCACCGAACTTCTCCACGTTTACACCCCTTCTCGCACTCTTAGATCCGCCAACTCTTTCTCCCTGGTACCACCTCGCACTAGATCAAGCACGATGGGAGACAGATCTTTTAGCTCTATGGCTCCTCGGCTATGGAACTCGCTTCCCCTGGATCTAAGGAGCAGTGATAGTCTTCACACATTTAAATCTCGTCTAAAGGCCCATCTTTTTAAGCAGGCTTTCCTTTAACAATTTTTTATCATGCTATTTTATATTCGGGATGTGTGTTTTATTATTTGTTTTAATTTGTTCTAGCATGCTGATACTTATTGTAAGGCGACCTTGGGTGTCTAGAAAGGCGCCATTTACAAATAAAATGAATTATTATTATTATTATTTATTGTGAAGGTCTTTATTCAATTTATTGGAGGTTATTTTCCTTTCCGTTGATAAGATGTTTACAAAAACTGTGTTCGTCTTTGGTTTTAAATTTGGAATGAAAGAAAAAGGAAAAGAGCGTCTGTTAAATTTTAGGACAAGCAAAAATGGCGATATACATCAGTAGGAGGCACAAGATCATGTATGAGACCAATTATAAAGTTGAACTGATTTTTAAAGGGCTTATAAGAGCAAGAGTAAGGCATGATGTTAATTTTTATTTGTCAATGAAAGAGTTGGACAAGTTTGAAGGCATGTGGAGTGTAAAAAATATGTTGTGTTGGGTTGAAAATCATGTATTGTTTTTTGATGAAAATATTGTGTGATTTGGAAATATGTTTTTGTTTAAATCAATGAAACATGTTGTAGTTTAAAATTATGTATTAAGTGTATTAAATTTCAAAATTTCTCTCCCTCTCTCAAAAAAAAAAAACTCTTACTCTAGCACTAAATTCTCCGAGCACAAACAGGTTACTTTGAATTGTGTTGCCTCTTCTTGTTGAATCGCTGAATACCTCCTCAATTGTAAGTCTCATTGGACAAAAGCGTCTGCTAAATGGCTAAATGTAATGTTTGAGTCAGTAATGTACCCATCGTGGATGAGGACGGGTCCCTCTCGCCGCGAGCTCTCGTCTCTGATGATGTTGATGAGCTCAAAGCAGTTGCTGATGGGACTGTCGGGATCTGGCCAGCGGGGCGACTGGAACTGATGCACCTCCAGAACATAATCATCCTGTCACATACAACAACAACACAAACGCATGCTCACAATATTCAGCAATATTCACGTTACACCATGGTTAACGATGAGTCGATGATCATGTATTTAGCTTGATATTAATTGCTTATTAATCACAACACTGATTGTTGAAGAATTTCACAGGAGGGCTAATAATTTTGACTGTATTTAATATACATGTCTATAAATCTAACTGAAGCATGACTGGAGTTTATATTTATTGTGATGTTGTGTGTAGTTGTTGACCTTCAAGGCCTCCAGGATGAAGTGCTGCACCGGCACTGGCTCTTCATTGGACAGACTCAGACTGTCTTCACCGCTGAAGCTCACAGTGAACGTCTCGCAGCTGATTGGTTCATCTTTAGTGGGCCAATAAACACACTCCGCCTCTGTGCTCTGAAACAACACACCTCCATTACAGTACATCAGGAACTATGTGTGTGTGAGTGTGTCTGTTTGTAAAACTCACCAAGTTGTGTGTGTCCGGCAGAGACACTATGATCTGAGTGTTGTGGTCCCAGATCATCCTCCAGAAGTCGTGTATGGTGTTTGGCAGAGGATTCTGGGTAATGATGAACTCGCGGCTCTGGTGAAAGCCCTGTGACATGGACACACTCATTGAGTCACTCCTCAAATCACACACCCGCTGAACATAAGCTTCAGAATCAGAGAGTTTACCAGTAAATAAGAGGCATTGATGTAGTCTGATGATTCTCCAGCTGCTCCAGACAGACTGACCCTCGATCTCTCCACTGAAACACACACACACACACACTTATTGCCCACAACGTCAGGAATACAAAGTACACAAATGATCAAATCACTCATGACAGAGTTTGATAAACATGCTCAATTTAAAAACCTGTATATATGGCAAAAAAATAACCAAATATGAATAGGGGATGATAATTATTATGAATTTAACATTAATTAGCTTCAATAAATTAAAAGCACACTTGCATTTCAGAACAATTACATTAAAAACATATCCAGAACATGATTTTTTTTTAAATTGCTTGCATACATCTTTATATAAATAAATGATACATTGACAAATATTTAACAAATAAATTATATTATTTTATAAAAGAATATATAATATATGTGATCTACATCTTTAACATGTATAAACCCATGTGTCTAAACAATAATATGAATATTTCTAAAATGTCTCAGTAAATATAAAGACCTTAGAGAATATATGCATTAAAAATAATATTGTTTATGAACACATTTTTACAAACAATTATCTATTAGTTCTTCCGCTGAAGACAAAGGTTAATTAGTCAAATCATTGGATAAAAACAGTGGTTTGTACTGTAGCGAATGGGGAAAAAATGATTAAGGGGGCTAATAATATTGATAATAATTAATATTGACCTTACCCATTTTTACATTTTAAAAAAAACTAATATTTTTCTGCAGGTTTCTTCAAGTCAAATTTAAGACTTTTTAAGACTCTTTTAAGACTATTATGAATTAAATTTTAGACTTATACGTGGCTAAACATTAAGGATTTTTTCTAATGGCTCAGTTATTTCTGTAAACAGTTTTTATATTGATAGAAGATCATGTAATGGGATGTGTTGCTTTAGTTTTCTTTCCCTGCTTAGGGAATTTATTTAGGAGAATTTGCTGTAAACATGTTTAACAGCTGTTGTGAATTGTATCTCTTTGCAATAAAAACATATTATATATTATATATATACAGTTATAGTCAGAATTATTAGCTCCCCCTGTTTATTTTTTCCCCCAATTTCTGTTTAATGGAGAGAAGATTTTTGTCAACACATTTCTAAACATAATAGTTTTAATAACTCATTTCTAATAACTGATTTATTTTTTATATTTGCCATGATGACAGTAAATAATATTTGACTAGATGTTTTTCAAGATACTTCTATACAGCTTTAAGTGACATTTAAAGTCTTAACTGGGTTAATTAGGTTAACTAGGCAGGTTAGGGTAATTAGGCAAGTTATTGTATAACAATGGTTTGTTCTGTAGACTATTGGAAAAAAAATAGCTTAAAGGGGCTAATAATTTTGTTCCTAAAATGGTTTTTAAATTTTTTTAAATGGCTTTTATTCTAACTGAAATAAAACAAATAAGACTTTCTCCAGAAGAAAAAATATTATCAGACATACTGTGAAAATTTCCTTGCTCTGTTAAACATCATTTAGGAAATATTTAAAAAGAATTTTTTTAATTCTGACTTCAACTGTATATATATATATATGGCGTCACGGTGGTGCAATGGGTAGCACAATCTCCTCAGCGAGAAGGTCGCTGGTTTGAGCTTTTGCTGGGTCAGTTGCCGTTTCTGTGTGGAGTTTGCATGCTCTCCTCGTGTTGGCGTGGGTTTCCTCCGAGTGCTCCGGTTTCCCCCACAGTCCAAACACATGCGCTATAAGTGAATTGGGTAAACTAAATTGGCCGTAGTGTATGTGTGTGAATGCAATAGTGTATGGGTGTTTCCCAGTGATGGGTTGCAGCTGGAAGGGCATCCGTTGCGTAAATCATATGCTGGATAATTTGGCAGTTCATTCCGCTGTGGCGACCCCTGATGAATAAAGGGACTAAGCCGAAAAGAAAATGAATGAATGAATGAATGAATGAATATATATATATATGAAGCTTTGAGATGTATTATTGGTGATTGAGTAGCTTTACTTGGACATAGGAAAATTAAGATCTGTTTAAAATGATTTAAGACCTACAACAAAATATTTAAGTGAATTTAAGGCCTGCAATTTTATTTTTGAAATTTAAGACTTTTTAAGACCTCGCGGACACCCTGATTATTTTATTCCAGCCAAACTAACAGAAATAAGATTTTCTCCAGAAGTCAAATAGGTCACACTTTATTTTGATGGTCCGTTTGTTGAATTTAAGTTACATTGCAACTAATTATCATTAGATTATAAGTAGACTGTTAGGTTGGGGTTAGGGTTGGAGTTGGGGTTAGGGTTAGTGTAAGTTGACATGTACTTGCAAAGTTTCTTATAGTCAGTTAAATGTCTGTTGAAGGACTGTTAAATGTCAGTGTCAACAGATATTAAGCAGACAGTCTACTGATATTTAAATGGACCAACAAAATAAAGTGTTACCGTCAAATATAATAGAAAATACAATGAAAAATGTCCTTGCTCTGTTAAACACCACTTGGTATATATTTGAAAATGAATACAAATTTCACTGGAGGGCTAATAATTTTATCTTTAACTGTATATCGATTTTGTATATCGAATTGAAATGTATTATAAAGATTTATATACTAATGTCTATATTATTATTAATCTACATTAATATTATATATTTATAAATATTTGTAACATACAAAAATCAAGTTACCCAGTCAGGTTTTGATATTATATTTATTTAAAAAGTCTCTAAAGTAAAACAATTTGTATTATCATCAATATTTATAAAAACATAAAAATAATTCATTTGATATTGCACCACTCACCAGGCATAAGACAAGATGTCCTGTTTTTGGATGCATTGCTCTCCTTCAGAGCCGTTGTGTAGTCACTCTGTTTGGCACAGCTCTGACTGACCAACTGCAAGAGCAAGACAGCAAATCCATTCATCTCTCATAATAGAAACACAGATGTAAACAAAATTGTTGGTACCCTTCAACTTGGTCCAGACCAGTTTCACTTAGACTTGAGCTGAATTATGACCAATGAACTTTGGCATTATCGAACTAAAACTAACTCTTTAATGAACCAAACTGTTCTGCATTGTGTTTTTAGAGCTTGGTTTTGATGTAAAGTGAGTGTTTATGAATGTGAATGTGTGCTCTGCAGTGCTGGTGTGGGAAAAACAGGATTAATGTAATTCGAAAGCAATATCTGATTGTCATTCATTTATTTTCAGACATTTCAGTTTCAAGTCATGTGACCACTGCAGTATTTCTTTCCTCAATGAAAAGGTACCAACAAATTTGTAATAATGATGATTAATGCACAGAAGGAGTACACAAACCCAACAGTCTGACCTTGAACTGTTTCTCCAGAGGGGTTTTCCCTGCGGGTCCTGGTGTGAGCAGATCAGTAACATATGTGTGAATGCAACTGGATGAAACCAGCGTCTCTTTACTCCTGATGGCCTCAACTAAAGCGTCATGGATGAAGACGTACTGCTCCTGATAACAGAAATATGAGATATGCTGTAGTTTGTGACACGACGTGAGCTGCATTGCAAGATTTACTCTGTTTACCTCTGTCTGCACCAGGTAGTTCCTCTGGGTGCGGATGTGTTTGAGGAAGCCCATGATGTTCACTGTGTTTTCCTCTTTTATCTGCTTCAACATGCTGTTGATCACGATGTATGTTCCTGTTCGTCCCACACCAGCACTGCAGGGCACACATTCAGTTCAGTTTGGTTCAGATAAGATTTAGTTTTGCTTCAAAGTTCATTAGTCTATATCAGCTCAAATCTATGGCAGCTTTTATCTCAATATTTTTATTGTGTTTTCTCCAGATAATATACAAACATATATAAATGTATATGAAAAGTAGAAGTCCTATCAGCAAAGAAGAGATGACCCTCCCTGTTTCCCGAAGCCTTCAATAAGTATGCAAAGATGAATCAAGACAGAGATAAATAAATAATAAACCAAAAAAAAAAATGGATAAATAAATAAAAACATATAACAAATATATAGGTTAATATAAAAGAAGAAAATATAAAGTGAATACTAAAAGAATACTAGTCAGCAGGTCTAGAATTAAGGTTTTCAATGACAGACAGTATGGGACTCCATGTTTTGTTAAAGGAGCTCAGTGATCCTTTGAAACAATGTCCCAGTTTCTCAAGATAGATGCAATGTAGAACCTCTCTAATCCAGTGTTCTGATGATGAAGCGGACACATGTTTCCATTTCAGGAGAATTGTGCTCCTGGCGAGAAAGGTGGTAAAGGCCAAAGATAACCAAAAAGTGCAGTCAGAGGGTCAGGAGTGATGATTATATTGAGAGCTTGAGAAAGAATTTAAAAAATATTAAACCTATAGTCTGTTAATTTTGAACAGGACCAAAACATGTGAAGGTAATCAGCCGGTGACTGCTTACATCTGTTACAGGCATCACTTCTGTGCCTGGAAGTATTTTAGAAAGTTTGGCTTTAGTGAAATGGATCCTATGTAGAACTTTACATTGTAACAGGGCCTGTCTGGCACACATAGACGAAGAGTGAACTAAACTGAAAATGTCCTTCTATTGGTCATCAGTAGGCCTACACGAAATCTGCGCGTGCAGAATTCCGCAGATTTACTGCAGATTTTCCGCAGATTTTTAGCACATCATTAATTCTGTTTATTTACTTAAAGTTAACCATTTACAGTTAATCTAATTGGATTTGCATTTTAAACATAAATAAAAGTTAAAAAGATATAATTTTTTATTTAACATATTAAGGTTTTAGTTATGAGACTCCCAAAATAATTCCGCAGAAATCCGCAGATTTTTACCAAAATTCTCCGCAGAAATAGCAAAAAACGTCCGCAGATTCCATCTGGCCCTGGTCATCAGGAATCTCAATACCCAGATCTTGCTCCCAAGTTTGTTTAAGTAAACCAGTTGGAGATGGGAGCAATGTTATTCTAACAGGAAGGTTTTATCCTATATCAGCAGTTTCAATTTAAAGATCACAATTCTGCCTTTTTCCCTTAAAGTTCTTAAATAAATTTTAATTCTCAATTTATTCTCAGAATTCTACATTTAAATTGCACAAATCAGCTTTTTCTCTCAGAATTCTATATAAACAATGCATTCTCAATTTATTCCCAGAATTCTAAATTAAATGTCACAAATCTCATTTTCCCCCTCAGAATTTAAATTTTTTATTTTAATTCTAAATTTATTCTAAATTGAAAATTCTACGTGGCGCAGTGGGTAGCACAATCGCCTCACAGCAAAAAGGTCGCTGGTTTGAGCCCCGGCTGCGTCAGTTGCCATTTCTTTGTGGAGTTTGCATGTTCTCCTTGTGTTGGCGTGGGTTTCCTCCGGGTGCTCCGGTTTCCTCAACAAGGTCAAAGACATGTGGTATAGGTGAATTGGGCAAGCTAAATTGTCCCTAGTGTATGTGTGTGTATGGATATTTGCCAGTGATGGGTTGCGGCTGGAAGGGCATCCGCTGCGTATTCATTTGCTGGATCAGTTAGCGGTTCATTCCACTGTGGTGACCCCAGATTAATAAAGGGACTAAGCCAAAAGAAAATGAATTAATGAATGAATAAAAATTCTAAATTAAAATCTTACAAATCTGCATTTCCGCTCAGAATTCTAAATTTAACATTTTATTATGTTTTTTCTCAGAATTCTGCATTTAAATATCACAATCCTACCTTTTTTCCTCAAATTTTTAAATTGAAATCTCACATCTATTATTTCTTTTAAATTTCATGTTACAATTTTCCACCCTCAGAATTCTAAATTTAAATTAATTAGAAACATCAGAGATTGTGAGATTCTAATCTAATTCTAATCTAATCTAATTCTAATCAATTCATTTTTTGGATGTTTTTTCTTGCAATTGCTGGTTTACATCTCACAATTCAGAACGTTTTTCCCCCACTGAATTTATAACTCAAATTGTGACATAAAAAAATACAATTATTATATATTCTTTTTAAATTTCTGTGGTGGAAACAAGCTTCCATGCAACTTAGCTCATTGTTGACTCAGCTTCAATGCATTATTAAATCGGGTAGTCCCAAATAGTTTGTAGTTTTAGTGTTGATGCCAGAAATGTGCTCTGTACCTATTTGCTAAAATTAAAATCCAAAAAAAAACACACACACAAATAATAGTAAAGCAGGAAGCAAAAACATTACATTATACAGAAAATAGATATTAAATAGATCAGATTTTGATCTGATAATATGTGTGCAATGAAATCAATTCAAGCTTAACAATTTGCTAAGTACAACTGGTTAGTACCTGCAGTGCACCACCACAGGCCCCATCTCAGCCGTTCTGGCCTGTGAGGACGTCCGGATGAAAGACAGCAGGGGCAGTGTGTATTCTGGGACGCCCATGTCAGGCCATTGAGTGTAATGAAAGTGAAGCACAGTCCTCTCCTGACTGCGGCCCTTCTGAGAGCCCTGATGGAGGAAACATGTCAGAAAAATGTTAAAAATGGGTACTTTTCCCCTCAGTGTTTTCTGCTGATGTAGTTACTGACCTTCTTGACCTGGACATTCCTCAGTGTGAATGTCCTCAGTGTGTAGTAGGCCATAGTTCTGCTGCTCTTTAGGGTTACTAGAAAACAGCCGTAGTCTTCCTGATTCTCCAGAGGCCAGTACTGGTCACATTTCCTCTGTTTGACACACACAGGCCATGTAGATATACAGTTGAAGGCAAAATCATTCACCCTCCTGTGATTTTTATTTTCTTTTTCAAATATTTCCCAAATGATGTTCAATAAGGAATTTTTCACAGTATTTCCTAAAATATTTTTTCTTCTGGAGAAAGTCTTATTTGTTTTATTTCAGCTGGAATAAATTCAAGTTTTGAATTTTTCTATAACTATTTTAAGGTCGATATTATTAGCCCCCTTAAACAATTTTTTTTATTGTCTACAGATCAAACTATTATGTTTAGAAATGTGTTGAAAAAATCTTCTCTCAGTTAAACAGAAATTGGAGAATTTTTTTTTATCATTGTTTATTGCAATTAATGTTAAAAAATGTCTTAAAATTAAGGTTCGTCATCAACTGGCATTGATGGATCTGTTAAGAACCTCTATAGATTCTTTTAAAACGTTGTTCAAACTAAAAAAAAGTAAAGAAAAAAAGGTCTTTAGTGTTTTTTATATTATAAAAAAACGTTGTTCAAACTAGGGAAAAAGTTATTTTTTATTTATATTATGAAAACTTTCCTGAAACTAGGAATAAAGGTCTTTAGTGTTATTTATATTAAAACTTTCTTCAAACTAGGAAAAAGTTCTTTGCTCTTATTTATATTATGAAAACTTTGGTCAAAACTAGGAAAAAAAGTTCTTTGAAATTCTTTGGATTATGAAAACTTTCTTCAAATAGGTGAAACGTTAGGAAAAATAACTTTCAAGAGTTCACACTTAGCTGATGATTGATTATAAAGCTTGTTTGGCATGCTGTCCCAGGAGAGAGCCCTGAGCTCATAAGATCCTCGAGTCCGGGGCTCCCTCCCGTTTGCAAGGCGAGAGGGGAGTTTGAGCTCAGGTAGATCTCGATAACTCCCCTGCTGTAGTAGCTAATGAACAGATAGTGATTGCTCTTAAGAGATAACTACTTACTAGGAGCATATCTATGGTGCCGATTTGGATTAGTCAATTAACTTAAGTTGCATGTTTTTGGATGGTGGGAGGAAACCGGGGAATCCGGGGGAAACCCACGTGAGCACGGGGAGAACGTGCAAACTCTGCACAGAAACGTCGATTGGCTTGGTAAGGACTAGAACCAGTGACGTTCTTGCTGTGAGGCAACAGTGCTAACCACTGGGCCACAGTGCCACCAATCTAGGAAAGGAGGAGGAGTAGGGAAGGATGGGGGGATTCTTCAAAACGAAGATGGCTGTTATATGGAACTTAGGGTATTTATAGTGGCTTAGGAATCCTCTGATTGGTGAATCATAAATTGAATAATGCGGGACCAGCCGCAAGCAATCATAAGCACACGATCCTCTTGAAATTAGTTTATAAGCAAACTTCACTTAGTGTTATTTATATTATGAAAACTATCTTTTAAAGTTTGGAAAAACGTTCTTTATTGTTATTAAAAACTTTGTTTAAACTAGGAGAAAAGTTCTTTAAAATTCTTTTAATTATGTAAACTTTCTTCAAACCAGATAAAAAAAATAGGAAGTTCTTAAGTTCTTTAGTGTTAATTATACTCTGAAAACTTTCTTGAAAACAGAAAAAAAGTTTTTAAAAATTCTTTGCATTATGAAAACTTCATAAGAAAACTTTCTTCACTGTACTTTATTTTATGAATACTTCAATTCGTAATGGAATTCCTAAATGGAAACTAGGGAAAGTGTCCTTTGGGGTTCTTTAGATTATTAAAATCAAGGAAGAAACTGACTCTTTAAGAACACTGTCAAAATGCAGGGTTCCATACAATTCATTCATGTTGTCCCAACACAAATAGATTAAGTTATCTAAACAATTTAAGTGGATTGAAAATAAAATAATTAAGTTGTCCCCCAAAAAAATCCCAAGAATTGTGATGTTGAAGCTCACTTTAAATACGTAGCTTAAACGAGAAGCAAAAATGTTTTTGCTGTTTGTGAGTGAACTGTTCTTTGTAAAGTTATTTTGAGAAACCAAAATGGTTTTTCTATTGTATTATTGCAAAGAAAAAAATACTTTCGAAACCTACATTTAAGAGTGTATGGATGTTAAAGGATTTACATAGGGGTCCACTCTTTGGCACTGGTAGTTCTATTTCTTTAAATCGAAGAACTTTGATCATCCACAAACATTTAAATTCCCAGCACTCTTATGAAACAGGTTATTTTAAAAACTGTTTAATGAAAGGGTAAAGAAAATTCATGATTCTATGGAAATACAAAACATTTAGTAGTTTTGTTTTAAGAATGAAGCCCATATTAATTAAAATTACCCATAATTATTGAATGATTTAAAAGTACTAAAAGCCTTACCCGGCCCTTCTCCACCAGGTTAGTGATCATGACAATCACACCCACATTCTGCTCCCAGATCATCCTCCAGAAGTCCTCCAGACTGCCCTTCAGTGGACCCTGGGCTGCTATATATGCTTTCGGCTGATTGAAGCCCTAGAGAGAATCATCCACAGACAGACCATCGTCATTTCTATTCACCATTTATTTTTTTGACCACTTTGAGGCAGCTCAAAATAATGTTTTGTGGCACATTTTTGGAGACCCTCCTCCACCTCAGCTCCACCTGTGTTTAGATCTGCTACGGTGGTTACACATATATTATGTTTGCATGTTTGTTATATTCTCAGACGGCATGTCTGTGTATACACTGGCAGTAGCAGGTCTTGGTACTTGCTCTGCCATAATAAACAAAGTAGTAGCAGTAGCGTAGCAGATCTATATCGCCAAGACCAAATCCATCAACATTGCCATATACATATTAATTACCATGCTAAATCCTGAGATTGTTCATGACAGAAAAGCTGTTCTTTTGAAGTTTCTGTCGATCAAAATCCAGATTAGAGATTAAAATCCATGGTTTCCACAAAAATCTTTCAACTTATATAGCATAACTATAGCTATAACTTATACTTATACTTATATAGCATATATTAGAATGGGTGTTGAGGATCACGAGACACTGAAGATTCAGTTTTACATCATAGGAACAAATATAAAATGTAATAAAATAAAATATACATATATTTAAAATGTTAATACTATTTCACAATATTCCACAGCCTTGGTGATCATGAGAGACCTTTCAAAAACATTGAGGGAATGGCAAACTTCAAGTGTGTGAAGTGAAAAAACAAATAGTGAAGTGAATATTCTCCAAAAACTAATATTCTAATACTATATAAAACTCAATGTGGGTGGCTCAGTGGTTAGCACTGTCGCCTCAGAGCAAGAAAATTGCTGGTTCGAGTCCCGGTTTGAATGGGTTTCCTCCGGGTGCTCCGGTTTCCCCCACTGTCCCCCACGAGACATGCGACATAGGTGAATTGGGTAAGCTAAATAAGCTCTAGTGTATGAGTGTGAATGTGAGCGTGTATGGATGTTTTCCAGTACTGGGTTGCAGCTGGAAAGGGCATCTTCTGCATAAAACATATGCGAGAATAGTTGGCGGTTCATTCCGCTGTGCCCACCCCTCATAAATAAGGGACTAAACCGAAGGAAAATGAATGAATAAAACTGTAAAATGCAGTATAGACTTACATCCACATAGTTAGCATTAATGTAGTCCCCTGTCTTTCCATCTTTGTCAGAGTTCTGAGAGAGTTTAACTCGACTGTGATCATCTGAAAGCACAAAAAAGCATTTATTTAACATTTCTAAATGCATACGCACATCTTATTATGCTGATATAGAGAGCTCATACAGGCCAGGATGTTAATGTATCTGTTCTTGCTTTTATTATCCGGATGGTTGGAGCTGTCTGTTGTAATGCCGATGTCTGCAGTACAGCCCTGAATCTCCTAAAATGAATCAAATATTTCAATCCATCACTAATTAAAGTAGATCCTAAATCAAGCTTATTTCATTTCATCATGCACACTAAGCATGCACAGAGCAACACCGACACGTCAAAACAATGCAAAAAGAACAAGTAACAAAAGGGAGATCCGTCTTACCTCGTAAGACTCTTTCAAGATCTAATAAGGGAGGGGTGAGAATGCAGAAAAGCACAATGAAAGTCCGGACAAACAGAGAGGCGCCAGTGCAGGAACATGAGGCACGTTTACATGTGTTTTCATGCTCCAGACGGGTTTAGACGGGGCTGTTTCTGTGTTCATGCAGTGTTTCCTTGCACAGACGCCTGTACATACATGCTGCCCCTCACATACGCTCCAAAACATTCATGAATTTATGTCATCAATGCACTGTTTGGTATATTTATATTACATAATAAAGGTGCTGTGTTTAAGGCTATGCATTTGAAAAACTGCAGATAAAGTGAATGCAATCACAAGTACCTCAAATTCTTTGGAGAATTTGTGATTTGCATGGAGGTCAGCAACATGTTTCACAAAATCCTTAACAGGGAGAGCTTCGTTGTCCTCTGAAAACAAAAAAAGAGGAAATTTTTATATCGAAGTAAATACATTTATGGATTCAAATATTGATGAAAAATATGCACATTTACTTAAATACAGTTATCTTTTTTGATTGTTTAATTTTATTCATTTATTTTTGAATAAAGAATATATAATTATTTTATTATAATAATAATACATTTTATTTATAATGCGCTTTTCTAAAACCCAAAGTGCTACAACAACAGAGGAAATTAAACATGCAATAAAATACAACATTAAAAAAATATAAAATCTAAACATTAATTTTAAAAATGCTGTCTTAAAAAGATGAGTTTTTAATCTTCTTAAAACTAGCTAGTGTGGAAGCATTCCTTACAGAATAAGGGAGAGCATTCCATAATATTTATTTAATATTTATTTATTTATTGCTTATTCATTCAAAATAAATGCAGGTAAACCAATTGAACAATTTTACATAGAATATATGTATTTATTTAAATATATGACTTAATTATATAAATTAATATATAAAATTAGTATTTTGAATATAAAATGTATACATATAATTATTTTATTTTAATATAATTAAATTAAATAAATTAAATATTTATTTAACTAACTAACGCACTAAATAAATAAACAAATAAATAAGTAAATAAATGAATAAACAAACATTTTTAATAAAGTTTTAAAATATATGATTATTAATATTTATTTATTCAAAATAAATGCAAGTAAACCCATTTATTATACAATGTGTGTACTTATTTAAATATATTACTTCATTATATAAAGGAATATATAAAATGTTTATTAAATTAAAAATGATTATATTATAAATGAATATATTTTTTCTTTTTATATAAATTCAATTAAATAAATAAACTATTCAACTAACTAACTAACTAACTAACTAACTAACTAACTAACTAACTAACTAACTAACTAACTAACTAACATTTCTTCATTTAATTGAATTTACATTAAAATAAAATTATTATATTATAAAATGCATATATTATTTATTTATTTTAATATAAATTCAATTAAATAAATTAAATATTCTAACTAATTAAATAACTAACTAATGCACCAAATAAATAAATAAGTAAGTGAATGAATGAATGAATGAATGAATGAATGAATGAATGAACGAATGAACAAATGAATGAATGAATAAATAAACAAATGAACAAATGAATATTTTTGTTACCTGTAGGCAGCAAAAGAGGAGTTGATGGAGCTGAAATGGCTCGGGCTGAATTGGTGTCCTCTACATAAAAATGTGCCGTCTGAAAGCATCTCCTGTAAGATACAGATGCAGATATTACAGAAAACACTGTGCTTCATTACAGTAAAAAATACCTAAAATGCAACAAAATCCATGTAAATTATAATTATCTGTAAAATTATGTCACAGCGCAAAAAAAGCATGTTTCCCTTAGTCCAACACAGACAAATGTGGCACAAACTCCAGCAAATATTCACTATCTGATGTGTGTTTTATGATCACTTACCTCCAGTAGATGAGGATGCCGACCAGCACCACCAAACACAGCACAGTGAGTGTGGAAACTATAGCCAGAGGAACAACAGCTCTCTTCTCTGTCTCTGTTCCTCCAACCATCCCAACACGAGACTCTGGACTGCTGTTACTGGCCTCTGTTGAAGGACACACAGTCAAGTCTTCAACACAATCGCATCATTAAACACATAACAGATGCTATATTCAATCAGCTGTTGAATGCATGCTTACATGAAGTCAAATAATCCAGCTGCTACACCTTCAGAACACGTTGTCAGAAAGTTTCTACTGTATGTCATTACCACCAATTATCACTTTAACTGGCATTGCAACGGTTTGCAATAGTATCTGGATGCAGCCTTTATATGCAAGCAGAGACTGCAAGTTTCAGACTTACAATGTCAGACACAATGCACTCAATGGAGCTAGAGATGTCACTGTGAGGGGTAGGGTTGGGTGTGCACATTATAAGCGTTGCCAGCAGTTCAGATTGAAAATGCATCAGGTCTGCATCCAGAACCCTCTCACTGTTTGGTTTACCTTTTGTGCATAGGTTATTAATCAAAACTCCAAATTTGCTTACAGAGTGGTTAACACAATTTAACCAAAGAAACTGGTCAAAAAATGATTAGTGTGGACGAGATATTGCATTTTAAGGTTGAGAAGTGAAATGTCAAAAACAGTAGTTTCAGTGTGTTGTTATGCTTATTTCAGTGGTTCAAATACCATTTAGCCACTCGATGGCAGCACAAGACCACTTATTGCTGCTGTCTGTGCTTTTCACAGCAAAATAAAATAAAACTGCATACTTTTGCATCAGCACAGTCCTATCCTAATCATTAGGTATGGTATAAGCCTGTAAATCCCAAAAGAAATGTCAAAACCTCAGTTATTTAAGCACATGAGACATTCTAAACCAATGGTCTCAAACTTAATTCCTGGAGATTTTCACTACAACCACCTCCAACTCACACCTGTTTAATAGTCTCTAGTAGTCTTAAACACCTTAATTAGTTGCTACCTTCTCTTGCCTCTCAAAATGACTTTCCCTCTATTCTGGTCACATTTAATGCCTTTCAGAAGGGCTATAAGGGCAACACTCATCTTCCAACCATCCAATCTGTTCCCATAGGACAAAATCATGCAGCGCCCTAAAATATTTCCTCATTTCAGGACTGTTTTAAGTGGCTATACGTCAGAATACATCCAACTCCAAATACAAAATGAAGTAACCAGGTCAGGATTTGCCTCATTTCTACTTGACTTTAATCGAATCCTTTTGTAAGATCTCTATCGGAAACAAATAATGGGAAAGAATGTCCTAATTTTGCAGAGTTAGATGTGTTCCTGAGTTAATATATATTGTTGATCATGAACATCATTCCTGTTAGAAAACGCAATCCACAAATAACCCCTACCTTACCCTAATTGTAAATTATTGCTATAAATGATAAGAAAAGGACAATTTTACCATCCAATTCATGGTGATCTTAAGTTTTTTTGTGAGATTAGTTTGGTGTTGTGCAAAGAAATGCATTAAAATAATGCTTTATTCTTCAATAATATGCCCCTGCAAATATCATTAGTGTGATAAGGAACATATGCTCGGCGTTATGCACAAGTTTTACCTGCATTCTGGTTTTCCTCTTGGATATTGAGTTCAGGAATTATTAGATGAATGGGAATATCATCAGTTTGGGAGATCACTGACCCGCCTTGACCTGATCCAGAGTCAGATTCGGCTGACCAGGTCACCCATGACAGAAAATCCTGGTTTTGTGGTTTATATGTGGTGGAAGCTTCACGCTCGCTCTCAAAGAAGAAAGTAGAGGGCAGACCTTCATGGTTTTTCTCTTCGGTTTTCCTCAGATCAGCATTTTTAGGAGCTGTGCGGGTTTGCTCGAGCTCCCATTCCCGGTCGAGCTCCTCCAGGAAGATTGCAGATCCAGACCCGCTGAACTCTCCTTGTTTGTCTGAAGGAGCAAAATGAGCAGATCCCTCCTCCAAAATGATGGTTGGAGAGTGGGTGGAGGATTCATAGAGACTGGTGGCATCAATAACCATCAGTACTCTTTCATTATTAAATGATGTGGCTGTAACAAACACGTCTGGAGAGATTAAGGGGCAGTTCACACAAAAATGAAAATGCATTTACTCAGCATTACTTCATCTTTATGTTGAACACAAAAGAAGACATTCTGGAAGTCTTTAACCTTTGAAATCAAAAGTAGAGCAATTCCATGCAAATGTAAACCATGCAAGTTTTCACCAAAATAGTGAACCCCTTTCTAGGTTTTTTTGTGTAGGCTTGTATTTTAAAGTACTGTAAAAATACCAGAGATGGGAAGTAACAAAGTACAAATACCAGATTTTTTTCTGGTATCAGTATGTTTACTTTTACTCCTTACATTTTACACAAAAATCTATACTTTTCACTCCTTATATTTTAAATTGGGCTTGTTACTATTATTTTAATGTGTTTTATGGCATAATTTATATTATTTTTTGTCATCGCACAATTTGAACGTCTTTTTGACTCAATCAACACATTTTTTGTCATTGTGCTCTGATCATGCACCATAGGCTAGTTTATTAAGCTTAATGGCAAGAATGGCTAACGTGGATGAGACAGAGCAACGTAAACATGACTAATATTTTGCTTATATCAGGTAATAAGATGCATTTTGGTTGATTGGATCACAGGTAAACAAGAGACACATTCCTTTTCAAATTTGGATGGGGTTAAATGGTCTTTTGTCCACTTGCGACCATGGTGTACTGTACTTCTATGATGTTTCAATCTAATAACCAGTTTTGACTAACTGCATCTCTGTTCTGTTTAATGTTTATCACCTTTTCTTTTCTCATATTTAATTTTGTGTTGTCACTTGTCACTTTATGTACACTGGAAGCTTCTGTTGCCAAAACAAATTCCTTGTGTGTGTGAAGCACACTTGGCAATAAAACTGATTCTGATTCTGAAAAAAACCCTTTAACGATCATGTGCTTTTTTTGTCAATGTTTGTACAGTTAGCACTAAAAAAAATTATTCTTTGTAAATATGTTGTGCATTAAATTGATTTATTTGGTTTCCAAAGTTTTTATCAAAAAAAAAAAAAAAAACTAAAATATGTTTTGGACCAAATTAAGTGTTACATGTAAGACCTTTATTAGTTATAAAATTATAGACCAACAGAACTATAAATTACATTTTACGAATTATGTTTTAGTATGGCAGCTGTTGTTCTTAACAGCTGTATAGTTAAGTTTTGTGTTCAGGTAATGATACCTTTTTGAGCAGTGTTGTGGGACGATATTGTAGAAAGATGTTACATGGCTACTTTTGCAAAAAATCAGAAATGTAAGTTCTTTTGTATAGATGTATACATGTTACCAGTGAAACTAAAACAGGTAGTAGTAATGAATACTTTTTACTTAAGTACATTTTAGGCCATACTTCTTCAGTTTACTTGAGTACAAAAGCATTGTCAGGACTTCAACTTTTACCAGAGTCGTTTTAAGCATGAGCATCTGTACTTCTACTTGAGTAAAGGATGTGTGTGTACTTTTGTCATTTCTGAAAAATAAACAAAGTCACACGAGTGACAATTTCACATCTGTCACATCCATAACAAAGTGTCACATTCATAACGAAGCATTTTTCCCAAATGCAAAAATGTAAAATAAGAGAGCCAACTCTTATCCTTTTGGGTTGTGCGGTTTAATTGACAGAAATTCAACAAAGTATGTTGTATACTGCAAAGTCGAATACTGTTTTTGGTCACATCCATAATGCAGGTTTATTTTAGTCATTTAAAATATTTTAAAAAATGGTTACAGATTGATATTTTTATGATCCCTTAATTGTGTGGTTAGTTGTTTTGGAAAATATAAACTGATGTATCAATATACTGTTAACATTCTCTGTGTATTTATGTTTGAAGGTTTTACTGCAAATGTCACATCCATAATGCTAAAATTGCTCAGTGGGAAAATACAATGGAAAAGCCAAAGATAAAATCTTCTTTTGTGTTCAACAAAGGAAAGAAAGTCAGGCTTGGAACAAGGAGGTGTAAAAGATGACGAGATTTTCATTTTTGACTGAACTCTCCTATAAAGACTTCTGAAGAAGGAAAGAAGCACTTCAAAGGAAAAGCATCTCGCAATACCTAAAGCCACCGTCTAGTGGGCGCCGTCACCATGAGCAAGAAAGATTGCTGAGTGCACAAGAGAAATAGAGGAACCACCACCACAAACTCAAGATTGAGCCAATCAGCCGAGAAGAAAGATTCCAGAGGGTGTTTGATGATAAACACAGAGAGCGAGTATTTCTAGAGTATTGTAGCAATCATAGTGTTATTTCATTGCAGCACCATCACCTTGAGAGCAACCAGGAGTTGCAGGATCAGAAACAGGTCATGATTTTGCTTCTTTAAGCTGAGTGACCTAGAAGTTATTCAAATGTTTTACAAATGGCATTGTATTCAATTGTGCATGATATCTTATACCTTTTGATCTTCTTTCACCATTGTTTAATGTCTAAGTTTGAAATAAACTCACTGCTAGGGTCTCAGAGAAGATTAAGCATGTATCAAACTGAACTATAATTAACTTTCATTTAATTGTAATTACCATAAAATATTCCACCATTAATCCTATCAAGAACCACTAATGTATGGAAGTAATCCAATCCCTTTCAAAAATACAAACATATTTGTGTGTGTGTGACCTTAAAATGAATTGCTTTTCTAAATTCTGAACTAGTCGAGCACTAGTGGATGCTATTGTCAAAAAACACTGCATTAAATATACTATTTCAAAGTATTTCTATTTGTTATACTTACTGCTTTTAATACTTTTAAAAGCATGCTAAAACTTTCTTGTGTTATTAATAATACAATTTAGTTTAATAAGAAGTCATTTAAATATGTAGAAAATTATATAAATATTTAACTATTTAACAGAGTATTTATGAAGATGAAAAAGATGGGGAAAGACTGCTCTATGCAATCACCAAACTACCCAGACGCTACTGCTAGCTTAACCTCTAGTTATTAATTTTCACAAGCAGCATGTCCATCACATTCCTAAAAAGCAAGTCAGCATTTAGCGAAAGGTGCAGAGTAAGAAAACACCCTAAACAACACTTTCTTACCATTAAAGAGCGGCTGGGTGGTCTGAGAAATGATCTTCATGGATGCTGAAAGCCAGGATCCAGTGGTTGCATTAGCCGTTGAAGATTCATTTGCTGGTTGTTTTGGGGGAGAAGTCGATGTTTTGTCTGTATATTGATCAATGAGGAGGTTATTATTTATCGTTGGAGTGATGTTTGGGGTGCTGGAGTTCAGGACGTCCTCGTAATAGACATCTGTGACCACTATGTTGCTGTGAGGAAAGTGTCCGCTTTCGTCTGGAAGGAGTCTGTTTGCTGGACGTTTGGTTTCATTTTTTCTGCTTTTGTTTTGATCGGGCGGCTGTGAAAGGGAAGACTCCTCTGTTATTTTCCGCCGGACTGTGATCGGGGTCGTTCTGGAGACGGGGAAGAGGAAGCCCGGCTGGTCCGTGGATGTGGTGATGGAGATGGAGCTCCCGGAGTCACGGATGAGAAATCGGCCTGGTGGAGGCTTTGAAGAAGGTGCAGATGTATGCTCCTGAATAAAATATGTAATTTTCAGATCACATGCACAACCATTTATGAATGCTTTTATGGTTTTATGGTTGAAGTCAAAATTATTAGCCTTTTATTAAATATTTCCCAAATGATGTTTAACAGATTCAGGAATTTTTCACAGTATTTCTGATAATATTTTTTCTTCTGGAGAAAGTCTTATTTGTTTTACTTCAACTAATAAAAGCAGTTTTAAAAGCCATTTTTAGGTCAATATTATTAGCCTCCTTAAGCAATATTTTTTTTTCGATTGTCTACAGAACAAACCACTGTTATACAATAACTTGCTTAATTACCCTAACTTTAACCTCATTAACCTAGTTAAGCCTTTAAATTTCACTTTAAGCTGAATACTAGTATCTTGAAAAATATCTAGTCAAATATTATTTACTGTCATCATGACAAAGATAAAATAAATCAGTTATTAGAAATGAGTTATTAAAACTATTATGTTTAGAAATGTGTTGAAAAAATATTTCCGTTAAACAGAAATTGGGGACAAAAATATACAGGGCGGCTAATAATTCTGACTTCAACTGTATATTCAGAAAATAATATTACCTCATTATATTCCTCTGATTCTGCTAAATCACCATAGGGATCAGGCTCATTTACTGCAGGGTCAGAGTAAGAAAACAAAACAAAACTGGTCATACTTTATTTTAAAGGGCACCTAGGTTACCACTCTTTCCACATTTAATATAAGTCTTTTGTGTCTCCAGAATGTGTCTGTAAAGTTTCAGCTCAAAACACCCATCAGATTTTTTATTATACCTTACATAAGTTACTAATTTATAGCTTTGAGCAGCAGGTAGCGGTTTTTGTGTACTGCGCCTTTAAGGCTAGTCCTTCACGCCCACCGTTTCCACGTGCCTGTCAGCGTGCCTTAATCTCCTCCCTCGGCTGCGTCAGACAACAGACAGACATAAAGGAAGCTGATCTCACGTAACGTTTGTGAGAAATACTACAGTAAGAACTTTATTTGACTTTATTCAAATCAGTATTTGATGCATTTGTTGTGGAGTTGCAGCAATGAGTCACACACAATGTTGTTACAAAGTTCACGCACACACATAGATACACACACACACACACACAGCGCAGACACGCACCCTTGAACTCTTTTTGCACGCAAATGTGACAGGATACAGGTTAATATCCAGTGCTGTATGGATATCTGTTACGTTAATGTACAAAATAAACCTGATTTAACGTCCACAAACCGGGATTGAAGCGTCTTCTTTTATAATTGTTCTGACACGCGGCTGTGCTGATGAAGTAAAGCTGAAGTAAATCGCTGTAATTTATTACAAACATGCACTGTTTTAAAACATTTTAAACTTGTAAAACTCACTCTTGATCACATTTGATGATGATTGATGATCCTAGCAAACAGAACAGACCTTTTTTTTCCGGTTGTTTTGCGCATGTCCTGTCTTGTTGATATGATTATAAGCGTTACTACGGAGACATGTTAATACGCAGCTGTCAATTCGGTGGCCGGGGTGACCGCACTCCTACGTCAAGTTGCGATCGGTCTCAAAACCGCTCCAATTGGTCCACCGTTTTTATGTTGTTAAACTGAAAAAAAAAGGACTGGGTGTGTTTATACCACCCCAATATAACGGTCTATACACTACACCTACACATATGTCTGTCCAAACATCTTAAAAAGTAGATTTTTCACCATAGGTGCCCTTTAAGGCACAATTCTCACTATTAACAAATCATTAAGACTTTTATCTCAATAAACGACTAATTTTCTGCTTATTAATAATTAGTAAGATAGAAGTTGGTTTAGACATTGGGATTAGGGATGTAGAATAAGATCATACTTAAGTACTATAAGTACTAACAAACAACCAATATCTTGTCAATAAGCAGGTAATAAGCCACTAGTTAATAGTAAAAATTCACACTTCAATTAAATTCAAGTTTGTCTGTATAGCGCTTTTTACAATAATTATTGTTTCAAAGCTGCTTTATAAAAGGTGCACATTATTGCATGACAATCAAAATCAGAAAAGTTTAGGTTATTATTTACCATTAGTTTAATAGTACTAATAGCTTTACCTAATTAACTAGTAACTAATTACTAATAACTTTTAACAGTTGACAGTATTATATATAAAAAATTGTTAACCTTCAGATATATAGTATATAGGTATACTTAAAATAAATTGTATGCATATGAATAACACAAATACTGTACCTGGGTCATTTTTCTCTAAAAAGGCTTATATTTGACATACTTTGCATAAAATAATATTTGTAAAATGTGTTAGTTTGTGTTTTAAATAGCAATTATTATAAATAGTAAATACATGCATTATATATATATATATATATTAATTAATGAATTTTCCTCTAATTCTGGTTATTGTAAAGGTGCCTAACTATAATGAACTGGTTTAATTTTCTTGAAAATAATAACAAACTGCTTAATCAATACATTACGTAAAACACAAATAACCATGAATAATATTTGCTGAATATAATAAGGTGATTTTAAAAACGAATTACTAAACAATGAATACAAATTGTTTGCATTATAGAAACTGCTGAACTGTAATGAATACGCCCTTTATAATTCTTCAAATGCTTTTTTAAACATGCACAACTGTCTATAAATTACATTTTATTTACCCAAATAATCTATCAGTATTTTTTAGTTTTGATTTGGGTCTGAAATTTGACCTCGATTTTTCTTCTAATTTTTCCTAAATCTACAATCCTGCATTTTTTTCCAGCATTACCAGGGTCTTCAAAAGGCATGTCCACGATGACCTGGTCGCTCATTTTCCCAGTCAAGCCATTCATGCACAGCGCCACCACCTGGACAACATAGCTACTGTTTGCCAGCAGATTGTGAATAATGGCCCCCTGGAAACACACATAACACCAACATTACACCATAACACCTGTTTTCAGCCATCAGGAATAGTTTAACCTTGAGCTAACGACTATCATATAACAACGCTGACTGATATCCCTGCTTTACTCAACAGTATGCAGATGCTCTAGAGTTTCTCACCACATCCTGGTCTCCGTCTGTCAGATACTGCTGTTTGGGCGGGTTTTGTCCCTGTAGTCTTTGGTAGGTGACGGAGTAGCGCTCAATTACGGTGTCATAGACGGCACGGGGTCTTTCCCATGTCACCACGATGCCGGTGAAGTTCTGAGAGTCCGCCTGAACATTTTGGGGCTCAGAGCTGCACACTAAACACAGGAGAGATTCACATTATATTCAATCATATCCAGATATATAACAACACTAGTGAACTAACTAAGGGGAGGATTTAACCGATAACTGAGGTAAGGTATTTAGGGCCCTATGGAGCTTAAAATATGACAAAACATCTGAATTTGAATTGTGTTAGTTTGAATTATTGACAATTGTAATTTAATAAAACTGAATATTACATGGTATTAAAAGCTAACTAACTTGAATATTGAATATCTGTAATTGAAGAGAACTGAACTTTAAGGCAGATTTTTTTAAAGCTAGAATTATACATATATAACATAGATTAAGCTCCATAAGGCTCCAGGAAATTTGGGGCCCCCCAATAAATACCTAGAATGATAAATTATACCTATATATAACATAGATTAAGCTCCATAAGGCTCCAAGAAATTTGCAGGGTGCCAATAAATACCTAGAATGATAAATTATTCCTATATATAACATAGATTAGCTCCATAAAGCTCCAGGAAATTTGGGGCCCCCCAGTAAATACCTAAAATTATCAATTTTACCTATATATCACATATATTTCTATGCTATTTGAATGATGAATGCAAATACAATTATTCAAGACAGAATTAAAATTGAGATTGTTTTGTCATATTCTGAGCTCCATAGGGCCCCATGAAATTTGAGAGGGTCCCGACAAATATCTAGAATTATAAATTTTACCTATATATAACTGAATATAATTTCTGTCCTATTTTGTATGGTGAGTGTCTAACGAATACAATTTTTTCAAAACAGAATGCAAATTGAGATTGTTTTGTCATATTTTAAGCGTCATATAGGGCCCCAGGATATTTGGAGCCCCCGATAAATGTTGATAACAATACATTTTACCTATATATAACATAAATTTCTATGCTATTTTGTATGGTGTTTGTCTAACAAATACAATTTTAATGCAATTTTTACATCCGTGTAAATTTATCCCACACCCCCATGACCCCAATCAAGGAACAGTCCAGAAGTCAATGAGATGAAGATTTAGTTTAAAAATTAATTTCTAGATACAAAATAGTAGAGGAGTAGATTGGGTAATATAATAAAAAGACAGATAAATAAATAAATAAATAAACAATTTAACCGACAAACAAACAAACAAACAAACAAACAAACTAACTAACTAACTAACTAACTAACTAACTAACTAACTAACTAACTAACTAACTAACTAACTAACTAACTAACTAACACATAGGGTGCATATTTGGACTGTTGGGCCCCATGGATGGAATTGCTTAGGGCCTCAAATCACTAAATCTGCCTCTGTGCTTTCATAATTAATAAGGTTTACAAAGTTATTGTACAGAACAAAGTTAACTTTGAAATTTGCATTGCATTAAATATTATATAAATAAAAGGTCAAATTAAATGTGAACATTTTTGAAAAAGTAAGAACTGTAACAATTTCTGGAAATAAAGACATAAGATACTAGATGCTGTGCTATATTGTGCATATTCAAAATAAAAATACAATAAAAAAAACCCTGTATTTAGAAAATCTGTCAAATATTTTAAAAATAATATTTAGAAGTACAATATTGATTAATTATTGATATCATTATTATTAATGATAATAATACACATTTTGTCAACTCATAAATCAATATAAACAACAAACAATAATACAAAAACAATGAAAAATACTTGAAATAATAACAACTTTTATAAAATGTCTAATTTTTGCATATAGTTTAGGTTAAAACTAATATGATACTTGATAAAAATAAATACAAATCCACATGGGTGTAATGTGAAGTGACCCTGGACAAGGAGTGCAGATCCAAACGCAGGGTTTATTAGCAGGATGGTCAGGCAAGCAACAGTCAACACATGAGCAAACAGATGTATACGGGCAATCCAGAGTCGTAGTTAAATAAACAAGCAGATGGTCAAAAGGCAGGCAGCAGAGAGGGTAAAACAAACAAAACAAAGCACGGTTCAAAAACGGAAGGCATAGAAAATGTGTCATAATGTTCACAGTTAAGTATAACAAGACTCAGCAACGTGTGTGTTTGAGAGGAGTATATATAGTCTGTGTAATTAGTCCTGAACAGCTTCAGCTGCAATCATGGGGATCTAGGCAGTTGTTGCTAGATCGGATACGTTTGCGGCCGGAAGTTAACGAGAATAGTTTATGTTATTTATGAAATTTCTGATTTATTGTATTTTATTAACGTCTACCCCCACCCTAACCCTAAACCCAACCGTCACAGAAGCGTAAAAACGGTAGTTGTACCAAGTATTATTTATGATATCTATTAAATTACCCAATAAATTGTATTTTATAACGCCTACCCCTACCCCAACCCTAAACCCAACCGTTACAGTACTGTAAAAATATAAATTATTGTTATACAGTGTCATAAAAAAATGCCGCTATATTAATGTGCATATCGCACTTCCGGCCGGCCGCGTATCCAATCTAGACTTTACCGATCTAGGCCAGGTGTGTGAGTAGTGCATAACTGGATCTGTAGTTCTTTTGCTGGCAGATTTGTAGTTCTCTAGCGATCTGCATGGGCTAGATTGCTGGTGACTGTGACAATATGACTCAAAGCATTTTTGTCTAAGTTTTTAATATAATAAAGTGCTCATATTCAATGAAAAATTGATAAATATTTTATATAAGTATTAAATATGTTCATATAAATATTAAATATATTATCATCATCATCATCATCATCATCATCACAAAACTATAATTAAGCAACAAGATACTACAAAATGAACAGCAAAAAGATTTTTTCAAAGATTATTGATGTACCCAAACGTTATTTCAGTCTGTCTACTACCAGAATGTCATGTTTAATTCATTGTGTTGCGTTGGTGTGTCCTTGTAATTAATTTAAAATTAAAGTTAAACTGCTTTCAACACCCTTTTGCTATATTGTGATTATTCAGAGCCTGAGAGAACACTATTATTGCAAAACAGCATGTCCTGCTTTATTTTTAATAAGGCGCCGTAACTTCAGCCGAACAGCAATAACTCAGAAAATAGCTTCTAAATCAACTCGGTCTGAAAGAGAATTGCTGCATTTGTTTTCTTGGAAAAGTGCCAAAGTGAGGTTTCCTAGCAACACACACTGGCTGCTGGGACTTAAAGAGCGTAACGCATGTGTGTGCATGGTCAGAGGAGGAGAAGAAGTGTACTAACTCTGCATCTGACCTACAGAGCTGACCTCTCACTCCTCTCACCATTATTTCATGCTATTCATGGGTGTTTCTGAGTGTCTAGGCTGTGCATTGTGTGTATGGATTATGTGTGATTGTGCAGTATGTAGATGTGTGTGTGTAGCATGCGTTTAGTTTGTGCACAATATGTGTAAGTGTGTTGAATGAATGAACAAGTATGCAGTATATGTGTGCGTTTGCATGTAATATGCGTTAGTGTGCAGTATGTATTCTGTGCATGAAGTACAGTATTTGTGTGTAGTATGTGGATGTAGTGTGTTTTAGTCTTCATAATAGAGCTAATATGTGTGTGTTTAATGTAGTATGTGTATGTAGTATTTGTGATTGCTTAGTTTGTATGAGTGTGCTAGTATGTATAAATGTGTAGTATGTGGGAGTGTAGTGTTCAGTATGTGTATTGAAAAGGATGTGTAAGTGAAGTATGTAGTATGCATGGTAAGGAGAATGTGTTAAGTATGTAGTATGTTAGGGTGGATTATGTAATGTAGTTTGTGCAAATGTGTATCATGTAGGAGTGTGTGTGAGTATGTAGTATGCATACTGGGTGCAGGGACTTCCTCTGTGCCTGTGTAGGACGAGAACACTTGTCCCATGAACTGCTGCTGTTGTTCTCTGTAGTTGTTCTGCAAGTAGTCGGTCAGCATGACGTATCCGGCCTGCTGTATGGTCATCACCTCACAGAACACCTCCAGCTACACACAACCACACACAAACAAAAAACAAACAAACAATTAGACCATAATCCAGATTCACTCAGTTATCTCATATGTAGTTAGTATGTATAAGCATGCAGTGTGTGTGTGTTGTACAGCATATCTACGTAGTATGTATGATGAATTGAGTATGTTAGGGTGTACTGTTAAGTGCAAATTTGTATGTATGTATGTATGTATGTATATATATATATATATTAGAGGTGTGAACCTACACTGGTCTCACGGTTCGGTTCGGTTACGATTATCATGCCATCGATTCGGTTCAATTCGATATCTCGGTGCATCACGATGCATTGTCGATGCTTTCCCCAAACACAGTTTTATATTTGGGGCTGTCTGTATAAACACACACACACACATAGACACACAGCACCAAGCAAGCGACACAGAGCATCACGCCCTCTCATTCACACACATACACGCACACACAAACATAGACAGCAACACACAGCATCGCTCTCTCTCATTCACACACATAAACACACACATACACACACACGTGCTTGCTCGGGAGCTATATTGTTAGACCGCCCGCTCCCGTTCAACTTACACCAGAGTTACCGACCGCTCCCGCGCTTTATTCGGAAATGTATTTCCGCGCCGCAAGAAATCTGGTCTGGTCCAGCGGCTCCCGCCTTACACCCGCGGGAATGCAGACCTCTATCCAGACGTATCGCCGTATCAGCCGAGAGGGGAGAAAAAGTCACGTCAGCAGGTCAAATGGGCCACAGCGAGAGAGAGAGAGAGAGTAATGGAGTTTACTTTCATTCTCTCAATCGCAGTGAAATAGGGGCTTCTGCTGTAAGTGTCAGTTAAAGAGTGTCCAGAAAACACACACGCAGTGAAATTGTGCACAGTTTGTGCGTCAAGTAGGAGAAGCATTGTAAACACTCGCGCTCGCCTCCCTCGCCATAGTAAGCTACCGCGACATAGCGCATAGGAGATAAATGACGTCACTACATAATAACCGGTTATGATTATTTCTGAACCGATACCGAATTGTCCGCTTCATCATGGTGCACCGAAGAAACAATTCATTTTGACACCCCTAATATATATATATATATATATACATATATATACATAAGGTTATGCTTGTTAACTTAGATTGTTAGACACAGATAATACTCTACAAGAACTATCAATGAATGACTGTTCCATTAACAACCTTAAGTAATACAAACTTAATGTGTGACCCATTTTGTTCACGCATGAACAAACATATGGGAACTAAGTTAATTTGTTAAGATTTATTATTTATATTGGCTGTATTTATACATAACCATAATAAATGCATTTGAAAAGCTTTAGATGTACAAATGAATTCATGCAGTAATGAGATAATGATGCAAAACACTGAGCCAGCACTAAACATTCTTCACCTGTACTTCAGCATGCCTGAGTTTCACACATAAAACTTTCATGCTCAAGAAACAGACTGTGCTTTAAAGTGGATCAAACTTGAGTGCAAAGAAAAAAATAACTACACAACCACACGGCAGAAAAAAAAAAGTCCTCCTCGCTTCTTAAAAGTGAGCTTTAAAGTACAGCTGGATGAGAAGAGCAAAAAGTTGTGTCCCGGCGCTCAGGGCTTTTCTCTGATCCACACGTCAGGCTGTGGCCAGCTGAAATATTAATGCACAGCCTCCGTTTGCTCAAGAATAGCTCGAAGGGGCTGTCAGGGATAAACTCGACGCGGTTCATTTTTAGGAGAGGGGTTTTCTGTCTTCCACAAAGACACACACAATAGTGCCTGCGGCTGCAGTATGGACAGACCCATCTTAAAGCGATAATTTAAACCTTATTCAAACAAATCATGTTCCTCAAAAAACATCAAAGTGCCCATTAAATAATGCTTAGGTTATGATATGTAATAAGATGTAATAACTCCATTAATTTTGTTGAGAGAATTGGTTATTAACTACGAGCTATTTAATCAATTGTAGGGTGACCATATGTTCTCTTCCAGTCCAGCTAGAATTTGTATATTTCTAGAGATTTGGCTTTTGCTTTTTACAGTTGTCATTAATTGTATGTGTTTTTAGCATTACTTTTACTGCTCTCTTCAGCCCAAGCCTTGTTGTACGCGACCATTAGTCGTTGATGTACGTATGTAAACATACACACACATATATATATATATACAGTTAAAGTTAGAATTATTAGCCCCCCTGAATTATTAGCCGCCTTTTTTATTTTTTCCTCCAATTTCTGTTTAGCGGAGAGAAAATTTTTTCAACACATTTCTAAACATAATAGTTTTAATAACTCATTTCTAATAACTGATTTCTTTTATCTTTGCCATGATGACAGTAAATAATATTTGACTAGATATTTTTCAGGACACTTCTATTTAGCCTAAAGTGACATTTAAAGGCTTAACTAGGTTAATTAGGTTAACTAGGCAGGTTAGGGTAATTAGGCAAGTTATTGTATGACCATGGTTTGTTCTGTAGACTATCAAGAAAAAATATAGCTTAAAGGGGCTAATAATTTTGACCCTAAAATGGTTTTTAAAATATTAAAAACAGCTTTTATTCTAGCCGAAATAAAACAATTAAGACTTTCTCCAGAAGAAATAATATTATCAGACATACTGTCAAAATGTCCTTGCTCTGTTAAACATCATTTGGGAAATATTTAAAAAAGAAGAAAAAAGTTATTGTATAACAGTGGTTTGTTCTGTGGACAGTTGAAAAAATTGCTTAAATGGGCTATTAATATTGACCTTAAAATGATTCATAAAAAATTTTAAACTGCTTTTATTCTGGCCAAAATAAAACAAATCAAACTTTCTCCAGAAAAAAAAAATATTATCAGACATACTGTGAACATTTCCTTGCTCTGTTGTACATTATTTGGGAAATATTTAAAAAATAAAAGAAAAATTCAAAAAGGGGCTAATAATTCTGACTTCAACTGTACACTCTCAGAAATAAAGGTACGCGAGCTGTCACTGGGGTGGTACCTTTTTAAAAGGTACAAATTTGTACCTAAAAGGTCCATATTAAAACCTCAAGGGTAAATATTAGTACCTAAAAAGTACAAAAGTGTTTCTTTTAAAATTTGTTGGTACTGATATATACTTTTGAGGTACCAATATGGACCCTTCAAGCACAAATGTGTACCTTTTGAAAAGGCACCACCCCAGTGACAGCTCACGTACCTTTATTTCTGAGACATATATATACAGCGGAGAAAATAAGTATTGAACACGCCTTGTTTTTGCCTGAGAATACTATTTCTAAGGAAGCTGTTGACATGGAACTGAGCCAGACTTTGGTAAAGATCCAAACAACGCAAACATAAAAATAAAACCAAACAAACAAAATCTTAAATATTATGTGTAATAACAAAGAAATGACACAAGAAAGTACTGAACTACTGAAATGCATTTAATACCTTATATTAAAAGGCTTTTTTGGTGATGCAGCTTAAAGACGTCTCTCTCTTGAGAATGAAATCACATGAATTGCTCAGGTGTGAGTTTCTTACAGACTTCAACATAGTGTAAAAATCTTGATGGTTCTGTAAGAGTCAAAATTATCATATGCATTTGTTTATATGGTAAAACATGTCTTTTTCACCAAAGAAGGCTCACACAAATTCCAAAGGCAGATACTGATTAGATCAGGGCCTGGTGTGCAGACTTTGGGGGTTTTACAATGTGGTCACATGTTGATCGATGAGTTTGAATGTCTCAGCATTTGGGCTTTAGTCACATGGTCAAGAAAGATACAAAATAGCTGGTAAACTTTGCTCTGGGTCTTTTCCTCATCTGCTCTTTTCTGGCTCTGCGCTTTTCCTGCGCTGGCTTCAGCCCCCTCCCTCCCTCCTTCCCTCCCTCCCTCCCTCTCTCTCTCCTTCCCCTGTCTCTCCCTCTCCCTCTGGTTACTTTAAGCTAGATACAATTTATAAAATATGTTTTTATAATTTCAGGTTTTATCATTTTATACAGTTATTTGTACTTAATACAGTTGTAACCATAGAGAATTATTGCCATTAAATCATTTCATTTTTAAGTATTTGTGAATTACTTTTGATTTAAGATCAACATTTAGTTGCTCCATATTGCAGTACAATACAATCACATAATAGAAACTCTCTATCACATTTTTAGCTATTAATAATGCCCTTATTTCCATATTTAGCATAAGATATAAGGCAGAAGAATGGTTTGACTAGAATGTATACTTTTTTTTACCATCAATACTGATAACTTTTTAGTCGCTCAGCAGAACTACTAGTTCGAACCGCTGTGGTTAAAACCTATTCCTACAGTTCTGTGTGTCTCGTCTATCAAATCTGATCTTTAATTTGTATTCTCTATTAGATTTGAGTCAGGCGATTGGCTGGGCCATTCTACAGCTTGATTTTCTTTCTCTGAAAGCATTCGAGAGTTTCTTCGGCTGTGTTTTAAATTATTGTCTTGCTGAAATGTCCACGCTGGTTTCATCTTCATCATCCTGCTAATGTAGATGTTGGACTGAAGCAGCTGATATTCATTTACACTGAGTAAGGGCAGAGGGTTGCTGAAGAAATACTGAGAGATTTCAGCTGCTGTCTGGGCTTTCACTGCCTTTCTATACCTGCCTTTCTTCATGTGTTCAATACTTTTGCTTGGCATCATTTCATTTTATTATGCATAACTTTATTTGTAAAGTAATTAGATTTGTTTTCTTCGCATACATGGATTTCATCTGGGGAAATTTTAAGTCAACAGCACCTTCAGAAATGAAAGTGACATGTTCAATACAAATTTTTCCCACAGTAGCTTGTGAAAAACACAGTTTTTTTGTGTGTCCCTTTAAATGCAAATGAGCTGATGTTTTCCCAAAGAGGGCGAATATCATGCAATCAAAATGTCTGAAATGACCTGCAGAGGATTAAAGCCTTACATGATCAGAAGAGGAAAAGGTTACAAGTTTTAGATGCACAAGGGCATTTCTGAAATATTACTGAAGAACAAAATCTAAATTTCACATTTTTCATATGCTTGCATATAAATGTTCACCAAAAAACAACAAACAAACAAACAAACTGGTTGTGATATTTCATGGTTTCTGTATGTATATATATACATCACTTTTAAAATAATTATGTTTGATATTAAAATTAATAAATTAAATAATAACCAAGTTTTATTAAAAAAAAAAAAAAAAAACAATATAGGAAAAATAAATTTGGGAAAAAAAACGTTTTGAAACCGGTGCTGCAGAAAAATTGGGTGGGTACTAACAAGCCAACCCTCCAATCAATTCTCAGTGTTTAAAATCAAGCCCCGCCCTACATATTTGCTAATTAAAGGATTCATCTCATGCTTCATAATAGGGAAGATTAATTGCAATAATAGGGATTGCAATTTCTGTTTAATGCTGACATGAATAGTCATCTGCGTATGCATCCTGACCTGGGTTTCAGAGATGCCCACAGTGTTTTTAAACACAATCCACTCCACATTTTCAGAGCAGGGCGGTGCGGTGAGAGACCCGTTGTACATGAAGTATTTTTCAGTGTTTTCTGGAAGCAAAGCCAGCAGAGAAAACTCCTCCAGAGCGCTGCTTTTACCTTAACATCAAATACAAGCGTGTTATTGCAATTATGCAGATCAATTCTAAATAATGCAAATAATATGTGGAAAGAAATGAGGGCATACCAAATCTGCTCACGTTGTTCACCCCTTCAATGATGGCCGCGTAGTCCTGGTTGTCTTCAATGCTGGCCTGAGGAACAGACCGTGCTTGGGTTATTATGATAGAAAGGTTGATATGCATGGTGTGACTTTATATGAGTTAATATACAGGTGTGTTTGTGCTTATTATTGTTCAAAGGATGATGAAAATGTCACCTGGAAAAGGACAGCCACAGCAGCGATCTTTCCTCCGCTGCTCATCGCCTCGTCTATGGACTCAAACTCCAAATCATCAAAACAATAAATCTGCATCTGAGAGAGAAAGAGAGAGAGACAGATGACTCACTTCCATCCATTTTATTTACAGCTGAAATCGGCTTAAAGCTAACATGAAATTACATTTGACAGAATTTATTTCTATGCTATTATGATTATATATACAGGGTATTTGTGTATGTGCCCTGTAAAGCTAGATTAAAGGATAGATAAAACGATGGATGGATACATAGGAAAATGGATGGATGGACAGGTAGACAGATAGACAGATAGATAGATAGATAGATAGATAGATAGATAGATAGATAGATAGATAGATAGATAGATAGATAGATAGATAGATAGATAGATAGATAGATAGATAGATAGATAGATAGATAGATAGATAGATAGATAGATAGATAGATAGATAGATAGATAGATAGATAGATAGATAGATAGATAGATAGATAGACAGACCGAGAGATAGATAGATAGACAGACAGACAGACAGACAGACAGACCGAGAGACAGACAGACAGACAGACAGACAGACAGACAGACAGACAGACAGACAGACAGATAGATAGATAGATAGATAGATAGATAGATAGATAGATAGATAGATAGATAGATAGATAGATAGATAGACCGAGAGATAGATAGATAGACAGACAGACAGACAGACCGAGAGATAGATAGATAGACAGACAGACAGACAGACAGACAGACAGACAGACAGACAGACAGACAGACAGACAGACAGACAGACAGACAGACAGACAGACAGACAGACAGACAGATAGATAGATAGATAGATAGATAGATAGATAGATAGATAGATAGATAGATAGATAGATAGATAGATAGATAGATAGATAGATAGATAGATAGATAGATAGATAGATAGATAGATAGATAGACCGAGAGATAGATAGATAGACAGACAGACAGACAGACCGAGAGATAGATAGATAGACAGACAGACAGACAGACAGACAGATAGACAGACAGACAGACAGACAGACAGACAGACAGACAGACAGACAGATAGATAGATAGATAGATAGATAGATAGATAGATAGATAGATAGATAGATAGATAGATAGGACAGACCGAGAGATAGATAGATATATAGACAGACAGACAGACAGACAGACCGAGAGATAGATAGACAGACAGATAGATAGATAGATAGATAGACAGACAGACAGACAGACAGACAGACAGACAGACAGACAGACAGACAGACAGACAGACAGACAGACAGACAGACAGATAGATAGATAGATAGATAGATAGATAGATAGATAGATAGATAGATAGATAGATAGATAGATAGACCGAGAGATAGATAGATAGACAGACAGACAGACAGACCGAGAGATAGACAGACAGACAGACAGACAGACAGACAGACAGACAGACAGACAGACAGACAGACAGACAGACAGACAGACAGATAGATAGATAGATAGATAGATAGATAGATAGATAGATAGATAGATAGATAGATAGATAGATAGATAGATAGATAGATAGATAGATAGGAAAATGGATGAATGCATAGACAGGTAAATAGATAAATAAAACAATGGATGGATGGATGGACAGTTAAATAGATACTGTACAAAGAATGATAGACATGTGACCAGATAGATAGATAGAACATGATGGATGGATAAACTGATATAGATGTGCTTTTTAAAATGTATTTAATAGTGGAAAGTATGTTTTTGATCATCTTTACAGAGAGAGCGGCTGATTATTTAGTTATTATTATTATGAACTATTTTTATTTACTCTTTTTTTTTTTTACAATAAAATAGAAAAATACATTCTTATTCAGTAATTCGTACTCAATTATGTTTTTATGATTTTTTCATTATTCTCCTTTATACAATAACTCATTCTTAATTTGATGAACACAAGCCAAAAAATCATTATAAAAGCATTATATTAAAAACATTAACAAAGGGTTATTTACAACGTCATATTGTGTTACATATTTGTAATATTCTTTCTACAGCACAGAACACTGTTAAACTGATGAATACATCACATTACGATAAAAAAAGTCTTAATAACTGTGAATCTTCAGTGTGAAAGAGTAGTGATTTATTCATGTGCTGAACTTTACCTCCAGGGGGAACCTGTCGCCATTCAGGCTGTGTTCAGATCCATCTGAAGTGGCGTTACATCTGCCCCAGTGGAACGTGATCCTGCCCACTTTAAACCTGGATCTGAGCCCACCTCCACTTATGAAGTACTCACCGTGCAGACCAATCACCACTAGAAAACATCACACACACATGAACACACACACAGAGATGCACACATATGCATGCTCAAGCACATACAAATAAAGACACACATCACGCAGACACGAATGCACATATACGCTCATGCATACACACAAACAAGCACACAGACACATATACACATAAACATGCACACAGACACACACATATGTATGCACACGCACAAACATAGACACACACAGACAGAGAGACACAGACAAACGTGCATGCATACACAGACACACAGACACAAACATGCACACAGACACACACATGCACATATACACTTGCACATTCACACACATGCACACAAACACACACATATGCATGCACAAGCACACATTCAAATAAAGACGCATACACAATCACACACAGACACACATACACACACAAGCACACATATACAGGCACACAGACACACATACACATAAACATACAAACAGACACACACATATGGATGTACACGCACACACAAACATAGACACACACAAACAAAGAGACAGACAGACAGGCACACAAACAAAGAGACACACAGACAAACGTGCATGCATACACACACACACACACACACACACACACACACACACACACACACACACACACACACACACACACACACACACACACACACACACACACACACGTACACACACACACACACACACACACAGACACAAACATGCGCATGTGCACACACACATACACACGTGCACACACACATATACACACAATCACACACATATGGATGCACACGCACATACAAACATAGACACACATACAAGTGCGCACACACACACACACACACAAATGCACACACAAGCACACATACAAATAAAGACACACACACACAGTCACGAATGCACACAAACACACATGCATGCACACACACAAGCACACATGTACACACACACACATACAGAGAGACACACAGACAAACGTGCATGCATGCACACGCACACACATGCATACACACACACACGCACAAAAACAAGCATGCACGCACAAACACACAGACACAAATACAGACACAAACATGCACACACAGACACACACACACACACACGCACACAATCACACACAAACACACATACAGAAACAAACAGGCACACACAGACACACAAATGCATAGAAAGATAAACAAAGAAAAACAAACTCACGCACATACACAAGCATGCACACATACACACACAAACGCACACAAACTCAATGACCACATTAACATCTGTAATTGTGTTCCTCATTCAACAGGCTTAATTGCTCATCCTTCATCTCTTCACCTTGATAACAGATTCATCTTACGCTCTGCCTTTTGTGCCGGAATAATCCATCATTCTCACAGAGTCAAAAGGTTCAGTTCTTATAAAGCCACGTAAAGGCGAGCAGCTGCCATTCACAGCTACCAGAAGAGAAACCCTCATCATTTCAGTAGCTTTTCATTCTCCAGCGCCTCCATTAGTCTGCCAGCGATTAATCTCAGCTTGTAATTGTATTCATCTGAGGACGAGGCTCCTGAGAGTTAATACATCTGTATAATTTCACTGAGTGCCGTTTTAGGAGAGTGAATTCAAATGCCAGACACGCTTTATCCACAACTCATCACAACTGAACAATTAAAGTACACCGTGTTGTGGTGATCATGTAATTCAGAGAACAAAAATACATTCAAGGTGTATTAATGCTCCTGTTAAGTGAGGAATCTGTTCATTCTGAATGTTCATCAGCCTTCAATTCAGGAATTATTTTGTAATGGAGATTGCTAGATAGGGGCGACACGGTGGCGCAGTAGGTAGCCACCTCATAGCAAGAAGGTCGCTGGTTTAATCCTCGGCTGGGGCAGTTGGCATTTTCTGTGTGGAGTTTGCATGTTCTCCCTGCGTTCGTGTGGGTTTCCTATGGGTGCTCTGGTGTTCCCCATAAGTCCAAAGACATGCGGTATAGGTGAATTAGGAAAGCTAAAATTGTCCGTAGTTTATGTGTGTGAATGAGTGTGTATGGGTGTTCCCTGGTGATGGGTTGCAGCTGGAAGGGCATCCGCTGCGTAAAACATATGCTGGATAAGTTGGCGGTTCATTCCGCTGTGGCGACCCCAGATTAATAAAGAGACTAAGCCGAAAAGAAAATGAACGAATGGTTACTAGAAAGGGGTGGCACTGTGGCTCAGTGGTTAGCACTGTCGCCTCACAGCAAGAAGGTCGCTGGTTTGAGTCCCAGTTGGGTCAGTTGGCATTTCTGTGTGGAGTTTGCATGTTCTCCCCGTGTTGGTGTGGGTTTCCTCCGGGTGCTCCGGTTTTCCCCACAGTCCAAAGACATGCGCTATAGGTGAACTGAATAAGCTAAATTGGCCGTAGTGTTTGTGTGTAAATGTGAGAGTGTATGGGGGTTTCCCAGTACTGGGTTGAAGCTGGAATGGCATCTGCTAAATAAAACATGCTGGATAAGTTGGCGATTCATTCCGCTGTGGCAACCCCTGATAAATAAAGGGACTAAGCCAAAGGAAAATGAATGATTGAGTGAGATTGTTCTGGGTTTGAACCAGTGACCCTTCTTGCTGTGAGGCGACATTGCTAACCACTAAGACACAGTGTCGCCAAATTGAGATTCATACATTATATAAATATACTGGCTTTACATTGATATTTGGTTTGTTATGATAACTATGAAATCTGAGGCTGCAAAACAATGGAAATACTGAGAAAATAGACATTAAAGCTGTCTAAATGAAGTGTTTAGTGAAGCATATTACTAATAAAAATGTTGATACATGAGTAGATTCACAAAATATCTTAACATAACATGATCTTTACTTAATATTCTAATGGTTTTAGGCATAAAAGGAAAATCTATTATTTTAACCCTTATAATGTATTTTAGGCTACTGCCAAAAATATACCACAACTAAATGTTTGGGGTCCAAGGTCACATATGAATAATAGCATTTTGTAAAAAAAAATATTTGGAAAAATCTCTTTCTAAGTTCTAAGATTTTCCATCATTATGTTTTTTTTTATTGCTGCTGTTGTTTTTATCTTAATATTAACAGTACATTCTGTTTAATTATTGTACCAATATTATTAGTACTAAAAACATGATGCATATCTAACAATATTTCAGAGATAAAATGTCCCATGAGCAATATTTCAACAACATTATTTTGTTCAAACACTTTCAGAACAATATTATAACTTTGAACATTGCAAAAAAATATTTTCTAACTTACATTTAATGTCTTGTTTTTAGTCTAAATATCTAAAAAATTTTCAATTGAGAAGCCTTTTCAAGACAAGCAAACAATACTGTCTTGCTTTAAGAAATAATATGGCAAATATGGCAAAATTAATTGAGTTTTTTTTTTTTTTAAAAAAAAGAAAATGATCTGCCAATGGGGTAAGCAAAATAATTTTTATGTCAAAACTAAACACAAAATTATTTTGCTAAACCTATTGGTAGATTATTTTGCTTGTTTTAAGGAAAAACTCACTTAATTTGGACTTTTTAAATAATAAAAAATATCAAAGGCAATAAAACTAGACAGAAATGCTAATGTTTGTGTAGATTTAGCTAAACAATTGATATAATTTAATTGATTTATCTGAGACAATCTTTACCTGATCCTGATTTTTTTATATATTGAATATATGTTCAATAAATTAAATATGTTTTGATTGTCTAGAGAATGCTTCTTGATTTAAAGGGCACCTATATTTTACCCCTTTTTAAAGATTTCATATTAATATTATGGTTCTTCTGAGTGTGCCAGAGTAGGTTCAGTTCAAAACACAATTCAGATTTTTTTATTATGATGTGTTAAAAAGTGTCATTTTGGGGGCGTGTACAGAGCTCGCTGTTTTAGGGGCGTGTTGCTTCACATGAAAATTAGTTTCGACTTCCCGCCCAACTTAATAAGGGGGCGGAGCCAAGAGCTCCCCCGCTTTGTGTATAGCAACAGACAGGCGGACAGAGAGAAGCAACATGAGTGAGTGGACCAGCATTCAGCCGTTCATGTACAACTCAGGCACAGACCAAGCAGAGACTACAAAATCTTTTGTGTCTTTGTATAGTTTTACAGCCAACTGTGTGCTAGTTTAAAGTTCCGAGCTTGTACACCGAGACTAATAACCAAGCACACTGAATTAACTTTGACTGAAGGGCGTCATACACCGGAAGTGCCGTACAGAGCCGCGACACGGCACACCAGACGCGCACATTCGCATGTTATTTAAAATGAAACTATTCAGATGGCACTCTGTGGCGTGGTAGAAATATGAACAGTGCCCGGAGTCATGGCTGGATGCCGTGGACAGCCGCCAACTTGTGGCGCTGGTGTGTGTCCCCTGATATAAACCTATGTTTAGAATTCTGAAATGCATGGTGATGCGTGGCGCGACTCCACACGTCTCAAGCGGCGCTTCTGGTGTGCGACCAGCTTGAGGCTATAACTAAAGGGCATCATACACCGGATGCGCCGCTCAGAGACGCGACACGGCACACTAGACGTGCACATTCGCATGTTATTTAAATCGAAACTATTCAGATAACGCTCTGTGGCATGGCAAAAAAATATGAACAGTGTCCCGAGTCGTGGCCGAGCGGCGCTTCTGGTGTGCGACCAGCTTAAGGCAAGTTCGTTATTTTCAATGGAGGGACACGCACGTGAGGCAATGCGCTCGCACTTTCCAGCTGCACCTAGTTAAGATGACAGGGAGCTTCTGTGACCGTGGGAAAAGCAAACGGCTGAAGTCTAAGGAAGACGCAATGAAAAGTACACATGTATGCAAACCCACATAAAGTTACAAACACTGACGCCGAGGAGAGCGATAACGTGGTGAATGTTGATCTTGTGTTGAGCCTAATGAGCCTTACATCTAAAAATAGAGCAAGGGTGTTTCTTTGATGACATCGCTTTGACTCACAGGCTGAAAATGGCGGACGTGAAACAACAAACTGAGCATATGGTAATGCGCGTCTGTCAATCAATATTGGTGGGCGGGGCAGTCGGTCTCAAAACCGCTCCAATTGGTCCACCATTTTTATGTTGTTAAATTGAAAAAAAAGGACTGGGTGTGTTTATATCACCCCAATATGATGGTCTATACACTATACCTACACATACTGTATGTCCAAACAGCTTAAAAAGTAGATTTTTCACCATAGGTGCCCTTTAAGCATGTTTAGATATTTGGTTTTAAAAAAAGAAGATTGTTTGTTTGTAATTTTGAGTGTACTAAAGTTCAGTGAGTGTTTGCTGTTATCTGGGAAGCTCGGTGACTGTTTTCAGACCTGTTTTGCCGTCATTGGTGATGGTGGTTGAATCAGTGGCTGGCTGTTCCCAGTTCTCCAGCTGCAGGTTCTGGTATTGAAGCCTGACCTGAGTGAACTCCTCACTGATGTCAATGGGTGACTGCCTGGCATTGCCACACACTGGATACTTCTTTACCCAGTGCTTCTGGTTCAGGGTTCCTGTAAAGAATAGAGACCAAATAAGCCAAATAAACCAAATCAGCCAAAATCAGGATCAGGTTAAGATCATCTCAGGTGAATTGGCCATAGAGTTTGAGAGAGTGTGAATGCAAGAGTGTATGAATATTCTCCAGCTCTGGGTTGTGGCTGATAGGGGATCCACCCCATAAAACATGCCAGAGTAGATAGGGGTTCATTCCGCTGTGGCGACCCCTGATAAATAAAGGACTAGGCTGAAGGAAATGAATGAATAAATGAACAAATGAATGAATTTAGATTTATTTTTAGCTAAATCTAGACAAACATCACCATTTCTGTCTATTATTATTGCCTTTGATATTTTCTATTATTAAAAAAGTCCCACAAAGTGACAGTATTTATATTATTAATAATAATAATAATAATAATAATAATAATAATAATAATAATAATAATAATAATAATAATAATACTGTTCATACTATATTCTTAAAATCATATGTTCTTAAATAATAAACAGATTATATAGAATTATTTACTAATGTAATTTTGCTGTTGTTATTATTATTATTATTATTATTATTATTATTATTATTATTATATCATAAACATTGTCATTATTGTTATGATTATTATTATAAACATTGTCCTCATTTTTATGATTGTAAACATAATTATTATTATAATTATTATTATAATTATTATAATTATTATTATTATTATTATCATTAGTAGTAGTAGTAGTAGTAGTAGTAGTATAAACAATATCATCATTATTATTATTGTACACATTGTCTGTCATTACTATTATTTTATTATTATTATTACAAATATTATAATAAACATTATTATTATTATTATTATTATTATTATTATTATAAACATTATGATGATGATGATGATGATGATTATTATTGTCGATAAATTAACTGTGCAAATACATGGAGAGATCTATTCAAACATTCCCATTTCTGTATATTTTTATTTAATTATTACATTTTTATACTATTTAAATGTCCTAGGAAAGTGACAATATTCATATTAATCATTTTACAATTTTAATAACATATTTAAAAAAAATAATTTATTCTTAAATAACAAAATGTAAACTTTATATCCAATTGTTATTTAAAAATTTACATTTTTATTATTATTAATAATACTAATCATTATTATAATAATTATAATAATAACAGGCCACACTTTATGTTGATGGTCCGTTTGTTAAATTTAAGCTACATTGCATCTACATGCCAACTAATTCTTATTAGATTATAAGTAGACTGTTAGGTTAAGGTTAGGGTTAGTGTAAGCTGACATGCACTTGCAAAGTTTCATATAGTCAGTTAAATGTCTGTTGAAGGAGCAGTATCAACAGATATTAAGCAGACAGTCTACTAATACCCAAATGGACCATCAAAATGAAGTGCTACCTAATAATATTATAAACATTGCCATCATTATTAGGATTTAAATAGACTGTGGAAATACATGTGCAGAGCTTTTTAAAAAGTCATGATAATTGCTCACATACTATTTATCCAAAAACTACAGTAAACAAAAGATTTTGCATATCATTTTGCATACCCTTTTCTTAAAATGTTCTGCATGAAAAATGCATTATTAAAGATAAAGATTTAAAGAGCCTAAAAGTTCATATTTTATTAAAGCACATGCGATAAATGTGGCCTATGAATGCACACATTTTCGGACACATTTGGGTCTAATTTAGGTTTCAATACTTGCCAGATCCGGCCCATAATTTCCTGTTCTCTCCATAGCAAAAAGGCAAGAAAACGTACAGCACGGGCATATGGCAGAATAATGAAGCACATGGTATGGCATATGAAGAGTCAGTGCTGATCTGAGCAGAATAAAGTCTCTTGCAGTGGTGCTGAACATAAACCAAACACTATGATATCTTTCACACTGACTTCACCAGATGGCAGCGGGTCACACATCACTGAACAAGCACATCAAATAAACACCAAGACTAAACCACACACACATAAACACAGATGATTAAAAGTGTCCCCGAGGAAGCCTCTTTAACTACATGATGAAACGTTAGATCTGTATTAGCAGCGCTAATGTTCCCCGGCAGGACAATTAGTGCGTCTGTTATTTTCACTTTCACCTCTCAGGCGGTAACTCTTCACCCTCTACAGCTACAGCATAATCAAAGGCTCCTATTGTGCTATTGCAGAAGATGTAATGTGTGTGCAGAATGTGTCTATAAAGTTTCATCTCACAGATCATTTATTAAAGCATGCTGCAAATCCAATAACATGCTACATCTATGTGTCTCTTTCAATGCAAATGAGTTGCTGCTCACCGCCCCCCTTTCTAAAAGAGGGCAGAGCCTTTACAGCTTGTTCTTCAGTTACTAAGAGAAGAGAAGCGCTCTCGCTCAGCACAGTGGAGATTTCTTTAGTTATATTGTTTAAGTCGTTTGATATGTGGTGACACGCAGTCAAATATTTCACCAAACAGATCAGCCACTTTTGACGCTCATAAAGTCCTCGTGCTGCAGGAATTAGGAGGTTTGCTGCAGCTGTCGTGCAGTGAGGGGTTTGCGTCTTTAATAAACTACGAAAGTTTGCGTTCATTGAACAGTACGAATGATTAATTAATCCATATGATACAGTCCCTTAAAAGTCACGACTCGCTTTCAGTTTCGGGCTTAGGCACGCTTGCACTCACACTGCAAGCGTACCGTGCCTGAGCCCAAGTGAATCGCACTCAGGCCCACCTCTTCCAACCAGGCCAGGGCCGGCCAAGTGAACCGTGCTTGAGCCCGGTTCAGAGCACTCACACTTCTCAAACGATCCGGGAAACAGGCCTGGGCACGGTTTCGGATAGCATAGTGTGAGTATGTCCTAAGACCAACTTGACCAACTTAGATCAGCTAAAAAGTGGCTAAAACCCCTCTAAAACCAGCCTGACCAGCTAAAACCAGCTAAGACCTGCTTGACCAGCTAAGACCAGCTTGACCAGCTAAAACCAGCTAAGACCAACTTGACCAACTAGGACCAGCTAAAAAGTGGCCAAAACCCCTCTAAAACCAGCCTGACCAGCTAAAACCAGCTAAGACTAGCTTAACCAGCTTAAACCAGCTAAGACTAGCTTAACCAGCTAAAACCAGCTAAGACCAGCTTGACCAGCTAATAAGTAGCCAAAACCCCTCTAAAACCAGCCTGACAAACCAGCTATGACCAGCCTAGGGTTACCACTTTTAATACAAAAAAATAAGGGACGCATACTGCAGCGGAGGCCACATCCCCAATCGCAGGCCCAATAGCATGCCAGTGGTGGTAAATCGCAACTTAAAATATGTTTTCAGGAAAGTAAACACTTGGACATTAAAATAAACTGTCTTTTATTGAAATCTGTAAACAGATCAGATGCAGTCAGTCTTTCTTTTACAACTCTGCAGCACTGTTATAGCTGATGTTATGTTTAATAGTGTGGTACACCTGTGTTAACTCAGCTGCTGTAACCTAGAGGAGAGAAGAAAATACGAATGAACCTAATTTTAAAGGGTGGTATTGATAACAGATTTTGGCAAAAATATTTGTCATTATTTGCAGTAACACCTATCCAAACATGGAAACAGCACATACATAAACTAGCTACAAACATTAGCTAGTAAAGTTTTCAAATAGCCCATTTCTAATTTAAAAATATGGAAAGTTGCAATTTACTAGTTTATTTTGTTTACATGGGCATTATGTTGTTTATTAATGTAATAAATGTAATATTTCATGTCTAATAAATTCATACTTATGTGCCTGACTTAATCTTAACAAGCAAATCATAATATTACATTGGAACGTGATCCACTTGTATTTACAGAATTTTTACAAATTACAATTTGTGACCCAGTGTGTGAAAACCAGGCCAAGAAATTATGATTGTAGCCATTCATTTCACTGTGATTTCAGTTGTTGATATGGTTTTACTCAGTTAATATTAAATACATATATTATTATTATTTTCACATACTGTTCTTTATTTCATGTAGAAAACAGTAAATGTCAAAAAAAAAGAAAAAAAAAAGACTCCAGCTAGATTTTCACAGACTGGGTCACTGTTATTACCATGCTTCGGGAGAAGAGCTCTGTCATTGCGGGAATGCTGCTCTCCGGAGGCATGCTGTCGCACGTCCTGCATGAGCCACAGAGAACGCTCTATGACAAATCGTGCAGTTGGCTTGATAACAATTTCTACCGCTCTGCAGCCAGGTATTTGTTTACTCCCCCTCTCTGCGGTACTTTTGCAGCCGCTTGCGTTTAAACTTTAAAACTTTAAGACGCGGGGGGCTACCTGGGGAAGCATCTGCCATTAGGCTACTCTCTGTCAAGCACTGTTGCCAACTTTTTTCAACGAAAAGGCGCTAAGCTCTGCCCGAAATGTCGCTAAAAGTCGCTAGATTACGTCATACGCTAATTTGCATATTACTGACGTCATCACGTTCTACCGTTTCTGTTTATTTAACAGCCTATGGTCAATAAAGGGGTATTTATATTTAGACTACGCTTTATGTAACGTTATGCATGTCAACTTAACTAAATTTATTGCTGTTTGAATACAGTATATCATTATAGATGTGTAGTGAATTTGCAGTAATCTCTCAGACGTAATAAACTCAAGTTCATAAACAAGTTCTGAAACTCACTTAACATATCTGTGATTGTGAACAAGAAAAGAATAAACGGTCAAAATAAATTGTTAAAATAAAGGAGAAGCAGATCGGTTTGACTGTACAAGGGAAATACCTTCACACTGCCGGTGCTAATTCATTTGGCGTCGGTACGCAGAAGAGTGATCTGCTGTCAGGCTGCAGGTGGGAGAGAGACTGCTTTACGAGAACTGGGTCGCCTGTCAGTGCTCTGAGGCAGGGGAGGGGCATCACCCGCAGCTCGTTGAGAAGAGTAGGGACGGTACAGTAATGGACAAATAACAGTCTATAAACATCTCCAGTAGCAAACAAAAAAGTCGCTAGATTTGTCGCTAGTCGCTTTTTTGAAAATTTGTCGCTAGGGGGGTCTGAAAAGTCGCTAAATCTAGCGACAAAGTCGCTAAGTTGGCAACACTGCTGTCAAGACTTGACAGACTCTGCTTAAAAGACACGCCTCCTCACTGGACAAAGACCAATCAAACTAACGATGACATCAAGTATTACCCAATCAAAAGTAGCAAATGAGGCATCTTCATACAATGCGTGTGGAATAATTTGCATGAAAAGCTACTTTAAAAAAAAAAAAAAAGATAAAAATACGGGACAAAACCCGTCCCGTATTGATTTAAAACGGGACGCGCAATTTCATTCTCAAATACGGGACGATTCCGTATTTTAAAGGACGGGTGGCAACCCTAGACCAGCCTGACAAACCAGCTAAAACCAGCTTGGGTGACCAGCTAAAACCAGCATGACCAGCTAAGGCTGGTTTAAGCTGTTTTTTTCAGTAGGGACATAAGTGCTACCACAGACACACACAGATAAGTACTAATACAGACACACACACATATACGCTAACACTAAAACACAAAGCACTAACACATGCATGCTAACAAGGGGACAGACACACACATATCATATGCTTTTATAGACACACAAATGCTAACACTGACGCAGATGGCTAACACAGACACACACACACACACACACACACACACACGATAACACAGGCAGATATGTGCCAACACAGACATACGTTCTAACACAGACACACACACATGCTAACACACTCATACGCGCTAACACAGACACACTGTAATCAAAGCGATCGGCTGCTGCTATGGTAACCGTATTCGCGGATGTGGCATAAACGCAGAGCCTGAAGTCATCTGAAGGATTTGCAGACCTCTGGGCTGCTCTGACATTTTCAATATTTCTGCTTTTCTAACAGCACAGATCAGGCAGGTCTGATTGCTCACGACTGAGAGCGGCAATAACAGGTAGGATGTTCTTTGGCCTTTGAGGCACGGGGAATGAATACGGGCATAAATCACAGATGGCAACGATTATCGTGGATTCCTCCTCCATAATGACACCCTGATCCATACACACATTCAGGCTGATTACACCAGACAATTATCCACAACACTTTCCTCTCAGATTCCTGTAAGTAATGCTGACAAACAGGAGGAGGAGAAAGCACAACATGTGTGAATGTGTGTGGAGGTACTCAGGGGCGGACTTTTAGGCTACGTTCACACTGCAGCCAAATGTGGCCCGAATCTGATTTGTTTGCCCACATGTGACTCAGGTAATGACAGTGTGAACAGCCCAAACTTTGCGTACTCCAGGTTTCACGCTTACGTTTGGATTTACTAATGATGAAATTAACGTGAGAATGTGCGTTGGTCCGCGCCAACTTCATGTCTGGCGTGCGTCTATATCTTGTGTGTGCTTGTTTTATTTCCATTGGTGACTCATAGAGGCAATTATGTTAAATTGCACACTACAAAGTATCACACCAACACATGTAAAAAACATTGCTATTATTTATAATTGATAAAATGGGTTAATTGACAATTTTTTTAACCAATTATGTGATTTAGAGCATATAAAAGCATTTGCAAATGCATGCAATATTGTGGCAAGGTGCCCTTGGTCAACCCATGATTCATTCATCCTCACAAACGCGCAATGAGTGGCTTCTTGGTGAGTGATGTATTTAAAGATATTATTCCAGCTACGTTTTTTTTATTTTATTTTATTTATTGAGCGTAATTATTATCAGGAGATCGCGGTTATCCATTAAAGAAGTGGCTGTTAACCCACCTCAACAACCCACAAAACTGACCAAGAGCGCAGATCCAATGATGCCCATTCTCGCACTCGGTCAGTTGTAGAGCGGGTGATTGGGCAGCTGAAATGCCGGTGGCGCTGCCTTGATAAGAGCGGAGGATTCTGCTATACAGCCCTAACAAAGTGTTCCTCTAATACATCTGTGTCTCTCACAGACACGGATACTACTCCAGACAGTAAAGTGTCGCCCACAATTGAGGCAACTCTCTCCTCAAAAGGTGTTAGTTTAGCATCCCGTTTCTCCGCCACACTTTGACGGTGCGCAGCTGTTCTCCTCTAAACCTGTACCTTTACATTTCATTTTTAATTCGTTCACAGTGCGATGTTCAGACCCCACTGCGTTAACCGCATCAGCTAAACTCTCCCACTCTATTTTTTTTCTTTTCTTATTAATTCCGGCGCACAAACTTGCAAATAACACAGTTTTTCCGGTCTACCTTCGATTGGAGCACCTCCAATTCACCTTCTGTAAAGTTTCTCTTCTTGCTTGCTTTTGCCATTGCTTTTTCGTTGCCAAAGTGGAGTCATTACCATATTTATTAGGGGGAGGAGGCAGGGAGGGGTTTTGCGCTCGTGCACATGCGCTCAGTTTCACGTTAATTCAGATGTACAAAGAGAATATGCGTGGGATTCCATGTACGCAGTGTTTCATCCATCTGATTTTTTTACTGCGTATACGCATATTTACAGCTTTGTCCGTACACAATTTTTTAGTATTAATTCTACGCAAGTCTTTGTACATGAGACCCCAGATCTTTTCAGTTCAGATTTGTGCCACTGTCTTATGTAGTATTAAATCATTTTAAAAAAAGATTTTGAAGGCAAAACTGGTGCTTGTTATCCAATCTGGTTAACGATTGGGGCATGGGTTGATCGCGAAGCTGAAGAGCGTCGTGGGTGTTGCAGGGGGATCCGTGCACAAAGGAGGGGGCACTTTCATTTTAAGGGGAAACTTTCTCTCCAAGAGAAAAAAAGGGCATGTGCTCAAGCACCCACAACCCCTTCTGCACGTGTCTGTTGTTTATAACGAAGCAAAATGAAATAACTCTTCAAACAGAGATAAAGCAACTCCGCCTTCACAGTTCAGTCTGCGGCTGCTCATAAACCCTTGATGAGTTCACTACACCGGTGGTCAGACAAACGTGCACCGCGGTTGTCATAAATCACAAATGATCAGTGTTTTTAATCACAAGTGACTTATTTTAGGTTTCAAATGGCGAAATACGCATTAGTAGTAGCAGAACAACCCTTTACACTTCCTGAAATACACCATGGTTGTCTGTGAAAAGGGCAATAGTCATATAAGCATGATCTGAGAACGTGCTTACTTCATTCAGTACACACATTGTGTGCATAATTAGACATTTTGTCCTGTCCGTAACTGTACTTTTCCGCATGCGGGTCAGTTTCGGACCTTAATCTGTTCACACTGCAATCTGATATTGGCCACATTTATAACTGCAGTATAAACAGCCATGCAAAAAAAATCAGATCTGAGAAAAAAATCAGATTTGAGCACTAAGCCTTGCAGTGTGAACGTAGCCTTAGTGATTTGGGGGCCCTAAGCAATTCCAGATATGGGGCCCAAGTATTGAAACTCAAAACAGCCTCTATTTTTTCTCTTTAGATGTAATGTGAAGTGACGCTGACAACGGAAGTGCGGATCCAAATGCAGGGTTTATTATGCAGAGAATGATCAGGCTAGCAACAGTCAACCCAGAAGCAAACAGATGTATACAGGCAAATCTAGAGACGTGGTCATAAACAGGCGGATGGTCAAAGGCAGGCAGCAGGCAATGTAAACAAACAAAACGCAAAGATCAGTACACAGCAAGACGAGGCAGTCCGTGTAATCAGTCTTTGACAATCCTCCGGCTGTGTGTTTGCAATCAGTCAGGATCAGGAACCGGTGTGAGTGTGTGTGTGTGGTGCATGACTGGATCTGTAGTCCTTGTAATAGGGGATTTGTAGTTCGTTAGCGAACTGTGTGTTTACCAATGATCTGCACAGGCTGGATCGCTGGTGATTGTGACAGTAGATTCGTTTTTTTGCAAATTACCTGCATGTTAAAAATATATTTTAAGTGGAACCTTTATCTTCTTAATGTAAAATTAAATACAATGAATTCACAATAAAAAAAAACAAGTTCACAAACTAACCATGTACAGTTAATTAGCCATATTTGAGATTAGATTTGAATATTTGCATGTGCAGTACGGAGGTAAATATGGAGCCCCTCGGTTTTGAAAAGTAGTAATAACATTAAAACCTTAATTGTTATAGACAGATTTTCCAACATATGATATAAAATTTTATAAAAGCGCTATTTGATGAATATAGGCTTCTTGGCATTGGTTGGGGCCCCCTAATTCTCCGGGGCCCTAATCAGCTCCTTACCTCGATACCAAATACACCTAAAATGGTGTATTTGGTATAATTTGTTAATATATATTTTTATTTTCCTAAATGAATGACTTAAAGTGCAAATTATTTTAATAATTTATATACATGCAAGTAAAATATAAAAAAGTTATCAAAAATATATTAAAAATATTTACTTTTTAAAACACTTATATTTCATTCTTTGAAAAGATTACTAAAATGTTTAATTATTGTAATTAGTTGCAGTCTTTTACATCAGTATAATGATGCATTTCCAGTTGAAACTGAATATTAAGTAGGGGCGGGGTTTTATTTTTGCACTCCTCCTCATCTTTTACTTGCAGCAAACTAGGGGCGTGGCTAAGCATATTGATCAAAGTGACATCATCAGAGAAGAACTGCCATTCCAGTGCAGAAGCAAATGACTAGATTTTGATAAAAGATTACCAAAACAAACATGTTTTAAAACATTAATTGTTCTCCTTAAGACTTAATATAATTATTAATTTTTTTATAAATATATTAATGCATAGGCATATAAGTAATGTGTCTTTGTAATGTTATGCACATGCATGCCATGCTAATGGTACTTATATGCATATGCAATAATATATTTATTAAAATATTCAATGTAAAATATATTAATGCATATAAATGACATTAGCATGCCACGTGTAATGTGAACTAGACGCTGCAGATCCAAATGCAGGTTTATTAAACAGAATGGTCAGGCAAGCAACAGTCAACACAGGAGCAAACAGATGTATAACAGGCAGATGGTCAAAAGGCAGGCAGCATACAACGTAAACAAACAAACAAACAAACAAACAAACAAACAAACAAACAAACAAGCAAAGGGTCAAAACCAGCAATGCAAGGAAAACATGTCCTATAACAAGACTAAGCCCAGAAGTGTGTGAGTGCTCTCTTTATAGTCCATGTAATCAGTTATGAACAGCTTCAGCTGTATCTGTGTGTGTCATCACCGGAACTCGGAACAGGTGTGTGTGAGCGGTGCATGACTGGAACTTGTAGTCCATAATAGTGGATTTGTATTCCGTTAGCGAACTGTGTGTTTACCAGCGATCTTCAAGGATTACATTGCTGGTGATTGTGACACCATGCATATAAATAACATTCCAAAGCATTCCAGGATTATCTTTTCATATAGCATCTTTTTAATGAAATAAAATGCATTAAAACAATTCCAAGGTGTTCCAGCATTTGCTTTTCCCATGAAATGTAAAACACACAAGTCTTATTCAAAACACTCTATAATTCTCACGATAAAAGCTATCTGGTCCATTGCATTTGCCTAAATGTTCCCACAGTAAAGGATGCTAATACGGATTAGACATGAAGAAAAGAGGCTAAACTAAAAAAAGTTTTCAAGCGCCTCACACCAGGAGAGAGAAACATGCTGTGGTTTAATCAGGTGACCAGACTGAAAGATCTAATTCACAATTAGTGCATAATAAAAAAGAAAAATCAAGCAAAATAAAAGGCCATTTCCCAGACATGAGGAGTAAATGTGAAGCGTCACGGAGTCACTGTGTAACTGTCAGCTGAACTTGCGAGAGTCTATGAGCAAATTAGCATTCAGACTTGACAGCTTTTGTTTGAGGAGGGAAGCATTTATGAGAAACAATCTGAGTTAAAAACAGAGGAACGTGTTTCTCTCTCACCACAGGCCTGTGCTGAGCCTCACAATCAACTGTGTGCTTTCACATGTTAATTCATTTAGTTTCGGCTCAGTGAACACACACACGCACACACACAAACACAGAGTCAGTATCACAATTCACACTCAGACAAACAAGTTTTCTCCCACATTGCAAACTCAGAGAGCAACATTAGCAGTTATAATAATGTAAATGATTATCTTAAGGAGTTCGAGTCCTCGTCACAGTGGTGTTTGGTGCTGTAAAATGTGATTTTCTGTAAACATGGATTAAGAAGCTAAGATTTAAATCATTTCTGGTTGATATAATTTATTTCCACATCATCACAATAAGTTTAACATTTGTAAATGAGACTAATTGAAAACGATTTTACTTAGATTTTATTGTCAATGTGCATATCATAATGTATTCTCTTGAAAATTGTTTAATGTTAAATGTGTGTTGGACGTAAACTCCTTATTGAAATGCCACCATTCAATGTGAAGTATTATAAATGTTCTTAAATGAGGAAATCCAATTTGTGGCAAAGCAAAGTGGCATAAATCACCTCTAATATTAGCGCTGTGTAATATATAATAATCTGCTTCAGTCATGGTATGGCAGCAAAGTTCCTTGATTATAATTCCAGAATGAAAGTATAGCTCCCAGCCATATAATCCTAGAAAATAGCACGTTTTCATTTTCCGTCATTCTTTGTATACAATATAACGACAGAAGCTTTAATAGGAGAATTATTGAAAATCTTATGATGCTAATGGTCTAATCTTATTCAATGAATTATGCTAAGCTAAGCTAAAAATGTGCTGGGTCCTGTCAGACCCAGAGATCGGCTGAATTATCTAAACAAAATTGTAAAACTCAACTGTTTAACATTAGAGGTCTTGTAAAAGCAGCCTTTTTTAAGTGGAGTGTACTTTTAGTTCAATTTTTAATATTGGCCCTGGTCTAAATTACATAACATTACATTAGGATTGTGTTTGAATCTATTGAGCACAATCTTTTATAGTTATTTACCATTGTTCAGCTACTGGTACAATCTATAAATGTGGTGTGATTCTGGAGTCAGATCTGAATTTCAATAGTCATGTCTAAGCAGTAAATAAATCAGCATACTATCATTTCAAAAACATTGCAAGAATCAGATGCTTTGTTTTCAAAAAGACAGTCAGAACGCTGCTGCCAGGATTCTGACCAGAACCAGAAAATCAGAGCACACACCTGTCCTCAGGTCTTTACACTACCTCCCAGTTACATTCAGAATAAATTTTAAAGTATTATTACTTGTCTATAAATTACTAAATGCCTAGGACTTCAATATTTTACAGATATGCTCACTGAATACAGTGATCACTAACAGATCCTAACAGATCACTCAGATCTTTAGGATCAAATTAGAAATTCCAAGAGTTCAGTCAAAGCAGGGTAAATCGGCCTTCAGCTACTACGCCCCCTGCTGCTGGAATCAGCTCCCAGAAATGATCAGATGTGCTGCAACATTAGGCACATTCAAATCAAGACTGAAAACACATCTGTTTAGCTGTGCCTTTACTGAATGAGCACTGTGCCATGTCCCACAGATCACACTATTATGTCTTTCTTTTCTTTTTCACTCTTTTATAACCTGTTTGAACACATTTCAATCTGTTTTTATCTGTTTTAATTCTTTTAATTTTTTATTTTCCTGCTTCTTTTATTCCTGTTTATGTAAAGCACTTTGAATTACCATTGTGTATGAAATGTGCCATATAAATAAACGTACCTTGCCTTTTTCCCATGCAAAGGTTGTCGCTATATTGCTAGAATTATTAGGTTGGACACCCTTTTGCCTTCAAAGTTGCTGCCATGTGATTGGCTGATTAGAAATTTGTGTTAAGCAGTTGGACAAGTGTACCTAATAAAGTGGCCGGTGAGTATACGTATATTCATTCATTCATTTTCTTTTCGGCTTAGTCCCCTTATTAATCTGGGGTAACCACAGAACCGGCAATTTATCCAGCATATGTTTTACGCAGCGGATGCTCTTCCGGCTGCAACCCATCACTGGGAAACACCCATACACTCTCATTCACACACATACACTACAGACAATTTATCTTACCCAATTCACCTATACCACATGTTTTTGGACGGTGGGGGAAACCGGAGCACCCGGAGGAAACGCATGCAAACACAGGGAGAACATGCAAACTCCACACAGAAACGCCAACTGACCCTGCCGAGGCTCAAACCAGCGACCTTCTTGCTGTGAGGCGAACGTGCTACCCACTGCGCCACTGTGCAACCGTATATGTATTTATTAATTTGTATGCGTGTTATTAAAATTAATTTCTTTTCCATTTTTCCCCAATCAAAGCATCCTTCAGCCTGATTTAAAAGCCATAAGTCAAGGCCAGGAACGCTCCCGAAAGTCACTTACTCTTTCTAAAACCTTGAGTGTCTGGAAAGTGTCTAAGACTTTCAGCTAATCTCAGAGTGGTGTGTGCCGCTCGGCGGACACTGATCCGGCATTATTCACCTCCATCTACTGCCATCTTATCCGCCTCTCACTGCGAGGGTTTTAAGGCTTTTGGGTCTGAGCCACTCTAAAGACACACAATAAGAGCGTTTGTTCCAGCGTCACCCACCTGTGTAAGACCAGTCGACGTCCTCTGTGAATTTGCGCTGACCTCTCAGGTACGAAGCGGCCAGATCTGGAAAGAGAAAGACGAGGAGAGCTGGAGTCAATGGATCAGTGATTCAGAGGAGGACAAATCACTGTTCAAAGGAGTCAGTGTTTCCTTATGCATTCATTATACTGTATGAGTTTGTGTTTTCCTCGATGCAAAAGTTGTCACCGTGATACTAAATGGTTGCTTGGGTGTTGCTATGTGGTCCATGAAGTGTTGCATGAGGTGCATATATAGTGCATTATTCTGTTGCTGCTATGTGGTTATTAAAATGTTCTAAATGGTGTATATATAATGCATTCCAATGTGATTGCTATGGGGTCCCTGAAGTGTTCCATGTGGTATTTACAGGGTGATTCAAAAAGAATACAACTTTGAAAATTTGTATTTAATCAAAGAAACATGATGGAGTCTTGGGTAATTAATCAATGTGAAGAGTTTTTTTAACAAGTTCATAGCTCAATATGACCCCCATCCCTGCAGTTATTCCTTCTTTTAGTTCCTCAATGTTAGCTGGTAGAGGTGGTCGAAACACCATGGGCACTATCATTCACCCAGCGCAATAGGGCGCAAGACAAGTTTGCCATGATTTGTTGCTATTTTCAGACCAGCGCAACAGTAATTTTCTCGTTTTCCGCCACGCTATTTAAATAGCAAATCTATGTTCACCACTTTGTGGACTCATGGGTGTTCCGGTCTAGAAAGGAGGTGTGTTAAGGCGCATTGTTGGTGCACTGCTATTTTGAGGATCTAAAATAGCCTGTTCAATAGACCAGCTGAAAGCAGGTCTAAAGTCCAGCACAGAGTGCGTTAGTTGTGTGCCTCGCTTACACATTGCTTAATACACACAGGATGTACAGCAATACACAAATATCTTTACAAATGAAAAAGAACTAAAGGATTAAAATACTACAAAAATTATTATTTTCTACATAGATATAAAAACCAGTACCTCCATGCCTTCTTCATCTCGGGGGGCTTTTTCAGTTTATTCACGACAAATTGCTTTTCATTCATTCATTTTCTTTTCGGCTTAGTCCCTTTATTAATCTGGGGCCGCCACAGCGGAATGAACCGCTAACTTATTCAGCACATGTTTTACGCAGTGGACGGGCCTTCCAGCTGCAACCCATCTCTAGGAAACATCCATACACACTCATTCACTACGGACAATTTAGCCTACCCAATTCACCTGTATCGCATGTCTTTGGACTGTGGGGGAAACCGGAGCACCCGGAGGAAACCCACGCGAATGCAGGGAGAACATGCAAACTCCTCAAAGAAACGCCAACTGACCCAGCCAAGGCTCGAACCAGCGACCTTCTTGCTGTGAGGCGACAGCACTGCGCCACTGCGTCGCCCACAACTTGCTTTTGTATAATGTTATTATTATTAGCAGTATTATTTATTATATGCATATTTATATTTGTTTTATTAAAAACAAGCTTAGATTTGTGCACCTGTCAGGTTTTGAACTATATGGGGCATAAGAATATAACTCAGTTTTTTCAGCACACTTCGTTATTATTGTTCATTTATTCGTTTGCTAGAAATTAGAACTGAATTTAGAAATAGTTTTGAAACAAATCTTTGCGCTTAACAAATGAAATTAAATATGCAGGCTAATGGAAGTTTTCAGTGGAGTGTACAACACGGTTTCCTTACTCCACGAAAGAGAGAAAGAGAAAGTTAAGGCCGATTGGAGGAGGCTTGTTCTTTATCCTTGAGCTGTAGATGCTCTGTTTAACTGTTTTCTCGCTAGTGAAGCATTCAGTTTTCCCACTTACAAAGTCCACCATGTAAATAGCAAATGTGCCATGGCATGAGGCAACTGACTCTTAAAGGGAATGCGAGATGAGACTCTGATTGGTTTATTCTCAAAACACACCTTTAACTCATTAAGATAATAAGCTCAACTCTGTAAGAGCATGCGACGTGGCGCAAAGCGTATTTTTCCATCCTTAAAATAGAAAAAGTGGATTCAGACACGCCCTTAATGCTTTTGCGCCCTGCGCTTCAGACTTTGCACCTAGATCATTAAAATAGAGCCCCATATATTTAATGTACCCCCATAAAAAATAACAAATTACAGGGGGTGAGATCAGGGCTTCTTAGAGGCCAGTGATGAAGTGCTCTGTCATGAGCTGCCTGGCATTACTTTGGGTACCTTTCGTTCAAATAGGCACGGACAGATAAGTGCCAATGGGGTGGTGCCCCATCCTGCTGGAATATAAATTAACAAGCTTCTTCTTCGAGTTGAGGGAACAGCCAATACTGCAACATTTCCAGATAGGCTTGCCACCTATCAGGAGGTTGAACAACATACTTGGTTCGAAATGCACAACTGTCGTCGATTCACTTCTGCCGTACTTGATAACACAAAAAGCTTTTTGTTGAGCAGTCGCCATCTTTGCATTAACAACCTAAATGAAGGTTATATGGGCCAACAGTGCTTCTAGTGACCAAATGAGCAACCAAATGAAACTTCAGAGCTTGTAGGGCTTGAGTGTCCACATACGTGGACAGCACATTTTAGCTCTTAAGTGGCTATTTAAAATATTTTGAATGTTTTATATTTTGTTACAGACATACAGTGTCATCTTGCAACTGTTTTGCAGCATATGAAATGTCCCAAACCTTATTTTAACTGTCCAAAATGGGGAAAAAAAAATTAGTTTTTACTCTAATAGACAAAGCAAGTTCAAAAAATTTCTATGTTATAAATGCATTAATAACATTCAGGAAAAAGTGTTTTATGTAAATTCGGACCATGAGTCCACATATATGGACATAATTTTTCTCTAAAAGTACATCATATCAAAAGATGATACTTTTTATTCTAAAAGATGAATTTTTATTCGAATTAGGTTTCAATAAGGCCAAATAGCAAAGAGAAATGGTGGTATATGTAGTGCGTTAATAAGTTGCTGCTCTGCGGTTATTAACATGCTCTAAATGGATTATATAGAATACATTGCAATGTGGTTGCTAGGATGTTGTTATGTGGTTATTAATATGTTCCTATGGAGCACTCCTATGTGGGCTGTAAAATATACAGTAGATTATATCTTAAAATGAAGCCTGCTTTCACTCGCTCTCATCACTCTCTCCAGTGACTGTGGTGCAAATACATTTAAATGAAATATAATGAGGGAAAGGTCATTATTATCATCATAGACTGAACAAGTGTGTGTGTGTGTGTGTGTGTGTGTGTGTGTGTGTGTGTGTGTGTGTGTGTGTGTGTGTGTGTGTGTGTGTGTGTGTGTGTAGTGTCAAATGCATGTGAGACTGAGAGGACACCTGTCCGGACAGATCAAAAGACACATGTCACTGCTTCAATGATGAAAGGACAGATGACCTCATAAACACACAGCTGTCACCCTGACCAATGAGAAACAACAACCTGAACAAGACTGAGAAAACCAGCCTTTAAGTTTGAAGAAGCTGCAAAAACGTGAGGTCAGACAGACAGACAGACAGACAGACAGACAGACAGATGATCAGGTGTTCCAGATGGCTGCTAGGCAGTTATCTGAACCAGGTAGGATGTAAACGAATAGCTTAATGAAATTAAATAAATAAAGTAAATAAGTAAATAAATACATACATAAATAAATCTATCAATCAATAAATAAGGATGAAAAATGACTGAATCGTTTGTGCCAATTGGCTGTGCTGGACACAAAGTCCAAGTGTCAGTGAGCGGATCAGATGTTACATGTCTTTCCAAGGGATTTGGAGAAAATGAAAAGCGCTGAAGCGTGTAAAAGTGAGTTAAAGAGCATTTTAAGAGTGTTTGACGTGTAATACGGTCAGTGGAGCCGCAGACGTCCCTGCTCTCACAGAACAGCCACTGCCACAATAGAGCCTTTGATGACTTGTCTGCTGCACAACAGGCCATTATTACAAACCACAGCCGGACACAAGTTTCACAAACAGAAACGCCTCTGACGCCCATATAAGGGCTTTTCTCAATGATGCAATTATTTAAAATGTAAAAAAAAAAAAAAAACACTAATATATTTCTTTACATTTAAAAATGTATATTATAAAAATGATAATTATATATATATATATATATATATATATATATATATATATATATATATATATATATATATATATATATATATATATATATATCAAATCAAATCACTTTTATTGTCACATCATCAGCAGCATGCTATGAGTGAAAAGCTTAGGTGCTGGCTCCAGACAGTGCAAAATACAGATCAACAACATACTCCTATATACAGTATATACTTATACTATATATATATATATATATATATATATATATATATATATATATATATATATATATATATATATATAAAATTATGTGTAATATATTTCAACATAATATATATGCACTTGTTTTTAATTCCAATATATATAGCGTAAAGTGACATTTAAAGGCCTAACTAGGTTAATTAGGTTAACTAGGCAGGTTAGGGTAATTAGTATAGTTATTGTATAACGATGGTTTGCTCTAGAGTCTAGACTATCGAAAAAGAAATTAGCTTAAAGGGGCTAATAATTTTGACCTTAAAATGGCTTTTAAAAAATTTAAAACTGCTTCTATTCTAGCCGAAATAAAACAAAAAAAGACTTCCTCCAGAAGAAAAAATATTATCAGACATACTGTGAAAATTTCCTTGTTCTGTTAAACGTCATTTGGGAAATATTTAAAAAAGAAGAAAGAAATCAAAGGGGGGCTAATAACTCTGACTTCAACTGTATGTATACATATATATATATATATATATGTTTACAACTTTAAGTAATAATATATATTTTACTTTTACACACACACATACCTATATTATGCATTTAAAAACACAAATAACAATTTAAGTACAATATAAAACAAGCAGTTCTCTTATATTTGAATAAGATTTTATACAAATATTAAATTATCTGATTGTTTTCAGCCTTATTTAGATATTTTTAACCATATACCATTACCATAAAACAAATAAAAAAAAAATTTTAATCATGATTTTTATTAGATATTTTATTTAATAAATAACATTTTTATTCAAATTAAATCATAATTTTAAAAATTATTTACATATTTATTTTGTTTTGTGCAGTTCCAGGCTTGAAAAACTAAATATGTTGCCTATAAAAACACCCGTTAGCTAGCAAATATTATATTACTTATACAATATATAATAAGTAGCATATTCATAAAGAGTTTATCAGATCATACATTCAATAATTGATTATAAACATCAATAATTGATTATTTTTACAGTTTTATCAATATATTTTCTACATTTTTTCAACAACGTATGCAAATAAAAAAAAATTAATAATAATTTAAAAATATATGCAAGTCCCAACAATTTTGCAATTTATTTTTTATTAATCACATATAGATTTTAAAAATAATTAGCATATTCATAAAGATCTTGTTAAAATATACATTATTTGATTGTTTTTATTTTTATTTTTATATATATTTTTTTAAAAATAAGTAAAGAAAATGTTCAAATAAATTAAAAATTAAAAAATATGGAAGTTTCATCAATTTTATCATTTATTTTGTGCAGTTCGAAAATGTTCCAGGTTTGAAAATCACTACAAAAATGCCTAAAAGCACTCATTATTTAGCTATTTACAGATAGATAAGTAACATATTCATAGAGATTATGTAAAACTATACAATTATTTTATTGCCATCCGCTGCATAAAACATATGCTGGAATAGTTGGCGGTTCATTCCACTGTGGCGACTCCTGATAAATAAGGGACTAAGCCAAAGGAAAATGAATTAATGAATGATTTGAATGCTTTTACAGATGTATCTACACATTTTTCAATATTTTTTAACAATATATACAAATAAAAGAATAATTAAAAAAAATATATGAAAGTCTCAATAATTTTATCATTTATTTTGTGCAATTCAAAATGTTCCAGTTTTGAAAATCAGTGCAATAATGCCTAAAAGCACCCTCTTGCAAACATCACCACAGCACATTATTTACATTCAGCATTCTTATGGTAAAACGGCTGTTTGTTAAGCACATTTCATTCTTATAAACAGGCTTTGTGTTGGCCAGTTCCGTGGAGTAAATCCCAGTTGGCAGGGCGATGAAACTGCGAGTGGAAAAAAGCTGGTCAAAGAAAATCCTGGCCGTTTGGGAAGAGCACAGACTCATCCTCGCAGGAAGAGCAGAAAACCTGCATCCCGCTGAAGCTTTTCTGGCTCCAGTCCATTTCACAGGCGCTCGGAGAAAATCCGGAGGCAAATGAGATTAAAATTGCTCACAGTTTGATGTTAATGAGTCTATCGGCAGTAAAACAAGCCCTTCGGTGGACCTGCTGCAAACTTTACATCCTGCTCCCGCTAAGGAAAAGTAAACACTGTTTAGGAATTTCTTACATTTATATTTTAATATCTTTTAATCTAAGCATCAGGAGTTGTGATTATGGGATTATGACACATGCAATTTATTTATTGGTATGGTGATGAAAATGGTGATTAGTGAATAAATCAATAAATATTTATTTATGATAATATAAAAAAAATAAATCTATTATTCATTCATTTTCCTTTGGCTTAGTCTCTTTAAGAGGCCACCACAGCGGAATGAATCACCAACTATTCCAGCATTTGTTTCACACAGCGAATGCCCTTCCAGCCACAACCCAGTACTAGGAAACACCCATACACACTCATTCACACACACACACACACACTTAATTTAGTTTAATCAATTCACCAACTGTATAGCGCATGTGTTTGGACTGTGGGGGAACCGGAGCACCCGGAGGAAACACACGCCAACACAGGAAGAACATGCAAACTCCACACAGAAATGCCAACTGACCCAGCTGGGACTCGAACCAGTGATGTTCTTGCTGTGATGCGACATTTCTAACCACTGAGCCATAATAATAATAATAATAATAATAATAATAATAATAATAATAATTATTATTATTATTGCATATGATCACTAAAATGGTATATAAAAATGTGCGGATATTACTCTGAAATTGATCAATATATAAAATTAATTGATGCCATATCAATAGGCATATATGTCATAAGTTTATTTATATATATTTTTTATCATATAAATATTATTATTATTATTATTATCATTATTACATAGTTATTTTATTACTGTAGTTACCAATGTAAAACTATTACTACAAAATAACAACAACAACAAATATTTATGAAAAAAATTATATATAAATATAAATTATTATTATTAGAATTATTATTTAGTACTACTACTACTACTACTACTAATAATAATAATAATAATGTTACTATTATTATTATTACTACTTCTACTATTACTATTATTATTTGACATTATTACTATTATTAAAAATTATTTAAATGGCTATACTGTAAGTGGACTTGTGTACATATATGCTCTAAAAACCAAATCCATATACTTAATAGGTTTCATATAAAACACATAATAATAATAATAATAATAATAATAATAATAATAATAATAATAATAATAATAATAATAATAATATTAAATACAGCAAATAATGAATATTAAATACAATTTTCAAAAATTAAAAGCCAAAGTACACTTCTATGCATGTAAAAATATAAATAATTAATTTAATAAAAAATAAAACAGCATCCTTATATTTGAATAAGATTTTACTCAAATATTATTATTTAGTATTTATATATATATATATATATATATATATATATATATATATATATATATATATATATATATTTATTATTTTATGATTCTTCAGTTTTTATTTAGATTTTCTAACAATATTATTACATATAGCTTTTATAAAATGATGGAATCTTTTAAAATTACTGATAAAAATCATTAGTATTATTAGTAATTATTAGTATTAATACTAATATTATTAGTATAGTATATAGTATACAGTATAGTATACAGTACAGTATAGTATAGCATATTAGTATAGTATAGTACATATAGTATAGTATACAGTATAGTATATTTGTACAGTATATCATATTAGTATAGTATGGTATATTATATAGCATAGTATACAGTATAGTATAGTATCTTTGTAAAGTATAGCATATTAGTATAGTATACAGTTTAGTATAGTATATTTGTATAGTAAAGCATATTAGTATAGTATATTATATAGTATAGTATCATATATACAGTATAGTATAATATAGTATATTACTATAGTGTATAATATTTGTACAGTATAGTATAATACAGTATAGTAAAGTATATTATATAGTATAGTATAGTATATTAAAATAGTATAGCATATTAGTATAGTATATTAGTATAGTACATTATTGTATATATTATATTATAGTATATTACAGTATATAGTATAGTATATTGTAGTATAGTATAGTATTGTATAGTATATTATATAGTATATTAGTAAGTAGTATATTAATAGTAATATTATTAGTATTAATGATATTAGTAGTATTAATAGTAAGGATAAAATTACTACTAATAAACAATACTAATTGTACACTACAATAATAATACTAATAAATAACTTGTAGACGTAACATGTCGTTTTTACTACTGTTAAAGGACTCAAGTAGGTTTTTCTGAATGAGAGAGATCTGGCAGACTGAGGTTGTTTACTACAGTCAAACTGCAGGCCGAGGCTGGAAAAGACGGTATCCATGTGTCCAGTACGGCATAGGAAGCGGATGAGGGAGGAACGCTAAATGTCTCTGGAGTAATTCAAATAAATAAGAGGATTAGACAGGTCTCGGGGAAGCCGGCCAGCAAACCGTGTCCAGCAAAACCCAAGTACAAACACAAGACCTTAAAGCCCAGTCTCTCTCACACACACACACACACACACAGTCATTAAATAACTTCCGCTGAGGAGTTTCCCTGCCCTCGGTTTAACGAAACACAGCATATCACATGATGGAGAACACCTGTCTGACATTCAGCACAGCAGTTGTTCAATTGACAGGTAATTTAATTATAACATGTGTTTCTAAAAACGGAGATTATATTTGGAGGTCAGGGGTTGGAAAATTGCCAGTTGGGTCTTAAAGAGGACCTATTATACAAAAATCCCTGTTTAAACACAGTTGCGTGGCAGCAGTGTGTGAATTTAACCAGCTTCTAACGGTAAAGATGCATTTATTTAATTTTTTTATAAATCAGACTTGATAAAAACAGTCTGCAGAAACACTTTGATTGACATTCTCCCTTTGTACGGAGGGAAAAGCCCCGCCCACTAGTGTCAATCTCTCCCTTATTAGTCTTGTTTGTGAATCTGCCACTATGCTGACACAGGCATCTGTAGCTCCGCCCTCTTTTGAAAAGAGCATCATTTAAAGATCTCATTTCAATTTAAATTGACAGTCACCAAAACAGCAGAATTAGGATCAAAGCCTTAAAAGGGTCAGTTTCAGAGAGTTATAAAACATTATTTGTGTGGTATTTTGAGCTGAAACTTCACTACACACACCAGGGGCATCAGAAACTTATTTTACATCTTGTAAAAATGGGCATTAGAGATCCCCTTTAATGAAAGACAGAAGAAAATTTACAGCTTCTCTGTTGTAATGATGATCTATTCGTCCCTATTCTTCACCATTTTTAATTTCTATAAGCGCTGGCACAAAGGATTGTAAAGGATGAAACATCACAAAACAAAACAAAACAAAATGAAATGAAACAAAACAAAATGCAACAACATCACATGACACAAAAGTCACAAAATGTCACAAACAAAGCTAAACAAATAAATCCAACAAAACAAAACAAATTAAACAAAACGCAACACCACAACACAAAAATGTCACAAAATAAAACAATTCGATGTGTATCATCACAAAACAAAAACAAAACAGAAACGATACAAAAAAATAAACAAAACAAAATTAAACAAAACAAAACGCAACAACATCACAGGACACAAAAATGTCACAAAACAAAACAAAACAATTTGATATGTAACATCACAAAACAAAAACAAAACGAAACAAACTAAACGAAACAATACAAAAAAAAAATTAAACAAAACGCAACAACATCACAGGACACAAAAATGTCACAAAACAAAAACAAAACAAAAATGCAACAATTCGATATGTAACATCACAAAACAAAACCGAAACAACCTAAATGATACAAAAAAATAAACAAAACAAAAAAAACGCAACAACATCACAGGACACAAAAATGTCAAAACAAAAACAAAACTAAACAAAAAAAAAAAACTAAATCATACGATACAAATTGATATGAAAATCACAAAAAACTATATTAAACAAAACAAAAACGCAACCATTCGATTCGTAACAAAACAAAACAAAACAAAACAAAACAAAACAAAACAAAACAAAAACAAAACAAAACAAAACAAAACAAAACAAAACAAAACAAAAATGCAACCATTCGATACGTAACATTCATTCATTCATTCATTTTCTTTTCGGCTTAGTCACCTTATTAATCCGGGGTCCCCAAAGTGAAATGAACCGCCAACTTATCCAGCACATGTACGCAGCGGATGCCCTTCCAGCTGCAACCCATCTCTGGGAAACATCCATACACACTCATACACTACGGACAACTTAGCCTACCCAGATACGTAACATCACAAAACAAAACAAAACATCACAAAACAAAACAAAAAACTAAATGATATACGAAAAAAACAAAACAAAACAAAATGATATACGAAAAAACAAAAACAATACAAAACATCACTAAACAAAACCAAACAAAAAACTAAATGATATACAAAAAAACAACAAAACAAAATGATATAGGAAAAAACAAAAACTATACAAAACATCACTAAACAAAACAAACTAAATGCAACAACATGACACAAAACGTCAAAAATATCACAAACCTAAACAAAAAAAAAAATCAAAAACAAAACATATACATAACATCACAAAACGAAACAAATGAAACAAAGCAAACGTCCTCACACAGACATATTTTAACAGATTCAAGTTAGTGTAGGGACACAATAGTGAAAAAGCATTGATTTGTAAAGGCCGTGTGTGATGTATGTGTGCAGCAGCCTGTGCCAGCTGTTTGTGCAGGGTCAGAGGGAATGACATGCGGCCCGCGTGAGAACACTCAGACTGCTAAAGCCAGAGAACAGCTGGAGGTTTATACCTTTACACACACACCACAGCTTTCCTCTCACACACCCAAGATTCACATCAACACCCAAATACAATCATACAACTCTCAGCAAATCAATCTGCCTTTATCACTGCAGTCATCTGCAAATTAAACTCTGAGATGAACTGTTTTTTTTTTTCAGAATACACTGATGAGAAAAAACCCCAAAAAACTTCAAGGTTATATTGCTGTTGTCTTCATTTCTCATCATCGTCCAATTTTACTTTTACATTTAGTCAATTAGCATTTATAGACTATAGAGTGACTCTCGTGAGTGTTATTTCAAAAGATCACGCTTAGCTGATGATTGATAATAAAGGTTGTTTAGCATGCTGTCCCAGGAGAGAGCCTGAGCTTATGAGATCCTCGAGCCCTGGGCTCCCTCCCGTTTGCAGGGCGAGAGGGGAGTTTGAGCTCAGGTAGATCTTAATGAACTCCCCCCGGCTTATTTTTAGCTAAATGATGGATACGGATGACTGAGGAGAAGTGTACTCGCTAAGAGCTTGGCTATGGTATCAATTTTGAGTGTTCAATTTACTTAGGTCACGTATTTTTGGACTGTGGGAGGAAACCGAAGAACCCGGGGAAAACCCACGAGAACACAGGGAGAACGAGCAAACTGCGCACAGAAATGTCATCTGGTTTAGTAGGGATTTAACCAGAGCCATTAGCCCTTTCACACAGTGATACCGGTAAACATCCAGAAAATTTCCGGAAAGAATTTACCGGTAAATTAAAAAAAGCGCTGTTCACACAGGCGAGGATGTACGGAAAACATATAGAGAAACACTTTCGCATGTCGATATGTTCATAATATGTGTGTGCTGGCGCTCACCGGCTGCTTTACATGCACACGCGTCAGAGCTTGAAGGTAAACAAACAGCGGTTTATCATCAGCATTTTATCGATCATTTTTTTTACACAGTTAGCATTAAGAAGGAACATAGAAATGTTATTTGACTAACATCTAGCAGCTAAATGTGCCTGGAAAAATATTCACAGGCTTTTATTCTCATAAGCCTCGTGGATGTGAATGTGTCTGAGTGTTCTGATTGGCTAGACGTCTTACGTCAGCGCATTCTAGACGTAAACGTGCTCTTTCGGGCAATCTTCCTTCTGCAGTCACACAGCGCAGCATTCCAGCAAATTATCGGTAATGTTACAACTTCTCTTTCAGGAAAATAGCCGGAACGAATTTACCGGTATTACAGACCTTTCCGGAAAATTGCCGGTAATTCTCCGGAAAGGTCTGTATGTGTGAAAGGGGCTATTCTTGCTGTGGAGCAACAGTGCAAATCACTGGGCCGCCGTGTCACCCATCTAGAATAGAGGAGGAGTAGGCGTGGGTTCTTCAAGACAAAGATATTGAGATAAGAAAAACTCTGGTTATTTATAGTGAATTAGGAATCATCTGATTGGATAACCAATCGTGAGCTGATGCGGGAACAGCTGAGAACAATCAGAACCACGTGATCGTCTCGCAATTAGTTTGTAAATAAACTTCACTTTATACTAAGCGTGTGTTTGTTTTGCTTGGATTAATTAGCTGCTTGTCAAAAAATATTTTCGCCAGTCATCTAAGCGAAAGTGTTTTGCGTTGAAAGGTTTGCACTTATAAATCACTAGTCATGAGTAGGCCCACACGGAATCTGCGCGAGCAGAATTCCGCAGATTTTTAGCCCATCATTAATTCTGTTTATTTACTTGAGTAAATGTGTGTAAATCTGTATTTATTCAGTTTTTAAATTACACATATTTCACAGATTAGGTTTTAGTTATGAGACTCCCAAAATAATTCCGCAGAAATCCGCAGATTTTTACCAAAATTCTCTGCAGAAATTGCAAAAAACTAGAGGTGTGAACCTACACTGGTCTCACGGTTCGGTTCGGTTACGATTATCATGCCATCGATTCGGTTCAATTCGATATCTCGGTGCATCACGGCGCATTGACGATTCTTTCCATACACAGTTTTATATTTTCTTCACAGCATAGCAATTATTGTATTAAAATGTATAAATATATTTATATACTTTTTGTAAAACAATTTTGTCCTTTAATACAAATAATCAGAATAAAGGTAAAGTTGGTTTTATATTCACACATTCGTTTATTTAGAAGTCTCTATATTGTTTATCCTGTTACTTTGAATATTCGATTGGAATTAGCATACAAGTAACAAACAACATTAACACTCTAATTGACTGTGAACAATGTTGTACTTTGATAGTCATTGGCTGCTAATATGATTTCCCTATTTAGAATTTGCAAATAATACTTTTCTGAAATTATATTATTAAGGAGAATGTCTGAATATCCCAATATAAAACCAACTTTACCTCTATCTTCAGATATATAAACTGTACCTTTAAGCAACACGAGCATTTATAGCAAATAAACAAATATAAATATCCCGCTCGCTTTCTGAGCCTTGTCTACCAACTACCAAGTTCTTTCTTACACCCCTTTGATTGGTCACGCGCTCAACAGAAAGGGCTGCGATTGGCTCTTACACGCTGGCGCTCTTCACAGCTGCACTCATGGGCCACAGTGAGAGAGAAATGGAGTTTACTTTCATTCTCTTAATCGCCGTGAAATAGGGGCTTTTGCTGTAAGTGTCAGTGAAACAGTGTTCAGCAAACACACACGCAGTGAAATTGTGCACAGTTTCAGAGTTTTTACATAGTTAGAGCGTTGTACTCGCGCTCGCCGCTCGCCTCCCTCGCCATAGTAAGCTACGGCGACATAGCGCATGTGAGATAAATGACGTCAGTTTATAATAACCGGTTATGATTATTACTGAATCGATACCGAATTGTCCGCGTCTGCATCGCGGTGCACCGAAGAAACGATTAATTTTGACACCCCTACAAAAAACGTCCGCAGATTCCATCTGGCCTTATCATGAGGTATAAATGCAAACTTTTTTTTTTTGTCGAAGGCTACATTTTATTTTTAATTAAAATAGCTGGCTCGTACAACCTTGGCCCTGTTGTGAGATTTCTTGTTGACTAAGAATAAAAAATAAGCATATTTTTAGCTTAAATTACGCCTATAAATAATTCATATTTAAGAAAGACAAAGGCAGTTAAGTGTGCATGTTTGAGGGCATCACAGTGGCGCAGTGGGTAGCGATGTCGTCTCACAGCAAGAAGGTTGCTGATTCGAGCCCTGGCTGGGTCAGTTGGCCTTTCTGTGTAGAGTTTGCATGTTCTCCCCGTGTTCGTGTGGGTTTCCTTCGGGTGCTCCGGTTTCCCCCACAGTTCAAAGACATGCACTGTAGGAGAATTGAATAAGCTAAATTGGCCGTAGTGTAGTTGTGTGAATAAGTGTGTATGGATGTTTTCCAGTGATGGGTTGCAGCTGGAAAACCATCTGCTGCGTAAAACATATGCTGGATAAGTTGGCGGTTCATTCTGCTGTGGCGACCCCTGATTAATAAAGGGACTAAGCCGAAAAGAATATGAATGAATGAATAATGCATGTTTGGTTTGGTAAATCAAGACATTTATTTAAAAATAGGCTTAATTATACAAACATTTTTTGCATTTTTTAAATAAGATTTTAAGTGACTTTAAAAAAAAGCTTCTCCTACATGAATGTAAGTGTGAATAATTTGTAAAGGCACTGAGTCTCACTATAAGGTTGCTAGGATATTTTAAGCTGTTGCTAGGTGATTGCTAGGGCACTCGATAGTGTGCATTAGTGCCCGCCCACTTTTCAGCAGCACTGCTTCCATAGTATTTTTCCCCATTCATAGGAATGTTTTAGAAAAGACTTCATTAAACTGTCATAAAGCCGTGGACCAAACCAACCAGCTACAAGCAGGATCACAACTACAAACTCTGATTTGAAGTAAAGTAGTATTTGAACATCTGACAAAAGGTTACAAGACTGAAAACATATCGACTTTAATGAGTGAAAGAACTACAGTTTCATGAAGCTTTGCAAATCACACAATCAAATTAGAGGAACATAACCTTTCATTTAAAGTTGTTGGCTGTATCTAGAAAAAATATTTCACGTTTATTGCGAGTTTGCTCACTGATTGGTGGTATTCCGCAGAGCATCATGGGTAATGTAGTTTTCCTGTGGAAAATCAGCTATTCAATTGTTTAGAAATAAGTTAAATTAATGCAAACAAATGGGTTCAACAGAAAGAATAAACAATCAATTTACAACTTTAAGGCTCACAACATAATTGTTAAAAATCTAGGTGCCTGAAGAGAAAATGAACATTTTGCTTCTTGAATCTACTTAATAAATCTATTTGACAGCAAAATGATGAATGTTATTATCATAATAGTGAACAAGTGCCATGTCTCACTGTGTTATGTTGAACAGGTGTATTTTTGGCAAAAATCAAAAGTATAGATTTTTCTTTATAATGTCAAAAATCATTAAGATATTAAGTAAAGATCATCTTCCATGAAGATATTTAGTAAAATTCCAACAGTAAATATATCAAAAGTCAAATTTGAATTGGTAATATGCATTGCTGAACACACTTCACTTGCACAACTTTAAAGTCAATATTTTGTCAATATTTAGAATTTATTACTCTCAAATTGTAGATTTTCAATAGCTGTATCTCGGCCAAATATTGTCCTATTCTAACAAACCAAACAACAATGGAACACTCATGTATTCAGCTTTGACTCAAAACAGTGAAAACCTTTGCGATTTAGGGTTATGTAATGTCGCGATCTACAACTCTGCATCTTTAGCACCTAAATATTAATGCTCCTGTTGACTTAAGTGTCAAAAATGACCCATTACCATTTTAACAACAGAAAAAACCCTAAACTAGGTTTTGCACCTCATGTTTTTTTTTTCTAAAATGCCCCTAACATTATAAAAACATTTATGAATCATATTTTATTTTCATATATTCATGAAGACTACACACATTTAGGGTACAACGATTGTCCTAGGAGTCAATTTTGACCCACCAGCAATCAAACCCTTTTTACACCACAAAAACTACACTGGCACACTTTAAGGCTACTGATGTGCACCAAATCTGCACAATAAACCTATTTGATGATGAATGTTTTGTCTGGCAACATATGTCACCCTGGAGCACAAAACCAGGCTTATGTTACACAAGTACATTTTTGGCAAAAACCCAAAATACAGTTTATGGGTCAAAATTATCATTCTTTTTTCTTCTATGCCAAAAATCATTAAGATATTAAGTAAAGATCATCTTCTGTGAAGGTATTTTGTAAAATTCCTACAGTAAATGTATGAAAAAAGTCAAATTAGTGTATTAGTAATAAGCATTGCTGAACACACTTCACATTGACAACTTTAAAGTCAATATTTTGTCAATATTTAGATTTTTATTTTACCCTGAGATTGTAGATTTTCAAAGGTTTTATCTCGGTCAGGTATTGTCCTATTCTAACAAACCAAACATCAATGGAACTCTATCTTAATTTTGTTATTTAGGGTCATATAATGTTGCAATCTACAAATATGCACATAAATATTAATCCTCCTGTCAAAAAAGACCTGTGATCATTTTAACAACAGAAAAAAAACCAACCTAAATGATGTTTTTTATCCTATATTTTAATCTAAAATGACCCCAACATAATGAAAAACGGATGAACTATTTTCAATTTTCATGAAGATTGTACAGAATTAGGGTACAGCGGTTGCCTTAGGAGCCAATTTTGACCCGCCAGCTATGAAAACCCTTTTTACACTACAAAAACTACACTGACACGTGCACCAAATCAGCCCAATAAACCTATTTGACAGCAAAAAGATGAATGTTTTGTCTGGCAATAAATAATATGTCACCCTGGAGCACAAAACCAGGCTTATGTTACACAGGTACAAAATACAGTTTATTGGTCAAATTAACATTCTTTTTTCTTCTATGCCAAAAATCATTAAGATATTAAGTAAAGATCATCTTCTGTGACGGTATTTTGTAAAATTCCTACAGTAAATATATGAAAAAAGTCAAATTAGTGTATTAGTAATATGCATTGCTGAACACACTTCACATTGACAACTTTAAAGTCAATATTTTGTCAATATTTAGATTTTTTTTTACCCTCAGATTGTAGATTTTCAAAGGTTTTATCTCGGTCAGGTATTATCCTATTCTAACAAACCAAACATCAATGGAACTCTATCTTAATTTTGTTATTTAGGGTCATATAATGTTGCAACCTACAAATATGCACATAAATATTAATCCTCCTGTCAAAAAGACCTGTGATCATTTTAACAACAGAAAAAAAACCAACCTAAATGATGTTTTTTATCCTATATTTTATTCTAAAATGACCCCAACATCATGAAAAACGAATGAACTATTTTCAATTTTCATGAAGATTGTACAGAATTAGGGCACAGCGGTTGCCTTAGGAGCCAATTTTGACCTGCCATCTATGAAAATCCTTTTTACACCACAAAAACTACACTAACACACACTCCACACCTGTTAACAACAGAGAAACATACACTTTGGGCTACTGATGTGCTCAATAAGTCTGACAGCTATAAGATGAATGTTATCATCATAAGAGTACTCAAGCTCTGTGTCTGACAGTATATAATACATAAAGCTTTTATCTGAGCAAGAAGAGCTTTAGGACGTGCCTGAGGAAACTCCCTGACTAAAGACAGACAGAGCCTCCGGTGGCATTCAGCCATTAACACTTCCTCCCTCCCGCCACGGACAGCAGGTCAGATCCGACTCGGAAAGGGAACTAAATACTCCATCTTTCTTCAATAGTGGAAAAGCTTTCCTTCCTCAGCTCACCGTCTGTCTGCCGGAGCGAGCCAAAAGCCTTTGAGGAGTTTAAATACTGACTGCTCCACATCCACATCCTGAGGTCAAGAGGAAGACTTTTTTTTTCTTCTAAGACTCATTTCACGCTCACACCACCACTTCTAGGCTCCTCAATAAACAGTTACTTTATAGATAAGGAGAAAAAGCTGCTGAACACAGACAAATGCTTACAGAGGGAATCAAGGAATGGGATTTAAAACCGAATCGTCTCAAGAGTTTCAACACTATTTAGATTTTTTGGAGCAAAAATAGAAGGAAATCTTCTTAAGTTAAGCATGTAGTCTATGACAGGTGTGAAATTTTGCCATGAATCTCATTAATAAATGCTTGAAATAAAAACTGAGTAAATATCTCAGAAAGAGGAACGTGTTTTATGCACTACAGATGATTTACATACAGTTACATGGTGCATATAAAATAGATGAAAATGAAACAAAAGTGATTTCATATGCATGCAAAGCATGTTAAATGCAAGTATATACCGGTAACAATTTAGATTAAGTACCAATTCTAACTATTAACTATGTAAAATTACCTATTATTAGGATATTGGCTGTTTATTTGGGCTGCACGGTGGCGCAGTGGGTAGCATGATCACCTCACAGCAAGAAGGTCGCTGGTTCGAGCCCCGGCTGGGTCATTTGGCGTTTCTGTGTGGAGTTTGCACGTTCTCCCCGTGTTTGTGTGGGTTTTCTCCGGGTGCTCCGGTTTCCCCCCACAAGTCCAAAGACATGCGCTATAGGAGAATTGAATAAGCTAAATTGGCCGTAGTGTATGTGTGTGAATAAGTGTGTATGGATGTTTCCCAGTGATGGGTTGCAGCTGGAGGGGCATCCGCTGCATAAAACATATGCTGGATAAGTTGGCGGTTCATTCTGCTGTGCGACCTCAGATTAATAAAGGGACGCCGAAAAGAAAATGAATAAATGAATGGCTGTTTTTTAGTACATATTCTGATATGTATATTATTCTGATATGTGTACATATTCTGAATGATCTTATTCTACATCCATAATCCCAATATCTAAACCTAACTACTACCTTACTAACTATTAATAAGCAACAAATTAGGAGTGAGGCAAAAGTCATAATAATTGGTTTATTAATAGCAAGAATTGCACCTTAAACTAAAGACGGACAAATGTAACAGATTTAATCTAGTTTTTAATCTAGATTAATCTCAAAATTAATCTAGATTAATCTAGATTAAAATGGCTTATTTCAATTCTGCCGAAGGCATTCAGAATATGTGTGCTACCCAAATTATACGTCTTTGAGAACGGGTTTCTCAAGCCGGGTGTCGCATTAAACCAGGGGCTCATCTCCTGTTTCCAAAGTGCATCACAAACTGCTTGAGAAAATGTTCTACTATAAGATGTACTTGTGTTTACTAACTGTTTATTCAGTTAAACGTGAATTTTGAACTGTAGGCCTACATAAGCTCTAAATAGCAATTTTTGATTACCTTAATTCGACTAAAGTCAAAACTGAACTAAACAGAAATGGAAATAAGACATGTGGAGTATGCAGATATTAGTGGCATTATAGAAGTAAACACTGCCGTCTTTAGGACCTTTCGCCATGTTTTCCGAGAAGATCCACACGCGGCTGTCAGTAAAAGACCGCGCACACACATACACAAACACACACACATCGCGAAATGCGGAAGTTTTTTTCTTACCATTTGGCGTGCGTTATTAAATTCCATCACACTCTCTCCAGTCCTTACTCCTTATTTGCGTCTAATACCTCAGTTTGTCACGATGGCATGAATGAAATGTTCGTGAGTTAGTGAAACTGCCGAACTGCAGTTAGAGTCAAGCATCCTGCTGATTTGATTTAAAAGGGCACTCTTTTGTCAGACGGTTCACCGGTCAGGTATACATCCGCGCTAATATATCAAGGTGAAAGTAATCATAGCTTGCATAAAATAGACCCAGCTCTCACCCCACTTTGAGAATAGATTAACGGCGATATTTTTTTTATCGCGCGATAAGAGTCTCGCGTTAACGCAGCACGTTAACGCCGATAACGGCCCAGCACTAGTAAAAATGTAAAAATGTAATGTAAAAATGAACAACATACTTAGATAGCTATTTAGAACTATTACTATGTGCAAAAAATATATAAATAGTATATAAAAATAAAAACTACATTGAATTAATAAAATAAATAATCGTATTACTAATATTAATACTAATATTTTAAGTACTTGTTAGTGAGGCCAGCAGGGGATCTTTCGAATGAGACGTTAAACCAAATTCCTGACTCTCTGTGGTCATTAAAAATCCCAGGATGTTCTTCGAAAAGAGTAGGGGTTAACCCCGGCTTCATAGCCAAATCTGCCCCCTGGCCTCTGTCCATCATGGCCTCCTAACCATCCCCATACACTGTAAAAAAATCCATAATTTTATGGTTTATTTCTGGCAGCTGGGGTGTCGAAAAAAAAAAAAAAAGTAAAATAACGGATATTAAATTACAGAAATTTCCTTAATTTTAAATTTCTGTAATTTAACAGCCGTTATTTTACAGTAAATTTCTGTAATTTAACAGCCGTTATTTTACGTATTTTTTCCAGCACCCCAGCTGCCGGAAATTAACAGTGTATAACAGTGTTTTTTTTACAGTGTACCATAATTGGCTTCATCACTCTGTCTCCTCTCCATCAATCAGCTGGTGTGTGGTGTGCAATCTAGCGCAATATGGCTGTCGTCGCGTCATCCAGGTGGATGCTGCACACTGCTGGTGGATGAGGAGATTCCCCCCAATGTGTGTAAAAAAAGCACTTTGAGTGTCCAGAAAAGCACTATATAAATGTAAGGAATTATGATTTGTTATTACTATTTATGGCTCTTATAACTGGGATTGATGACGAGACTTTTGTCAGGTAGTGTTTACTTACACTTTATATAGCACATTTAAAGCGGTTCTTTATGGAACTTAATGAAAATGGTTTGATTTAGCACCCAAAATATTCTGCTATTATTACAATCCAAGCGAAGTACCCTAATTTGGTACAGTTTAAAACCATTTTCCCCAAGGGTGCATGTATTAAAATATATAAAAGCATAAGTGCTCATATATTCGATTATATTTAAAATAATTATAAAGTAAAACTTGCAAAGTATTAACGTTTAAAATAGTGTGTCACTAGCTATGTTTCCATCCAAAAATGTGAATGAACTTTATGCGCAAAACTGGATTATCGCTTAAAAGACGTGCGAATAAAGCAGCGTTTCCATCCAACGACTCAAAGCGCACAAAATCGCCACTTCCCAATTAACTCAGTGTGCATCCTGACGCACGGTGGCGTTTCCATCATGGCGTTTCCATCAACCGGTTTTTTTTTATGTGCATAAGCAAAACGCGCATAAAAATAGGTGGATGGAAACATAGCTAGTGTGAGTATTGTCATCAAATGATTTTTGCTTTAAATATGCTTAACACTATGTTTTTAATATAAGTCATAAAAACTATTGTTAAACCATAACTACATGTAAGTGATTAGTTCCATCACCAAACGTTCTTGTATGACTGCAGGTATTTGATGATTTTTACATCAGAGGTTATAAGCTCCAACTCAATTACTACAAGCACAAACACCAGCCTCAGTCAATGGAACCCGATACTCAGTGATGATATAAATACTGATTTTAATCTAATCACACACATTAGAAACCCATACGACCACTGATGAAATGCAACGGAAATGGAATGAAATTAAGACGGCTGGCCATCTCAGTGCTTGTTCTGAATACAAGGTCCTCTTTACAGGAGATTGTGTTTCTCCTACACTGAATAGCTTTACTCTGGGGAATGTTTTAAGCCAAGAATGAAAAGCCAGCATGTTGTTATTATTCAGGTTAAATAGGATGCTGTATTTAAAATGACCAGGGATGTGCACTAGTCATCTTTATTTTTCCAACATCTACATTAGCAGGATGATGAAGATGAAACCAGGGTGGACATTTCAGCAAGACAGTGATCCACAACACAGCCAAGGAGTCTCTCCAATGCTTTCAGAGAAAGAAACGCAAGCTGCAGAATGCAATCACCTGACTCAAATCCATTAGAAAATACAAAATAAAGCTCAGATTTGAAAGACGAGACACACAGAACCATCAAGATTTTTACACTCTCTTGAAGTCTGTGAAGAACTCACTCCTGAGCAACGCATGTGACTTCTTTCTCCATATGAGAGGCGTCTTTAAGCTGCCATTACCAAAAGACTTCTATATAAAAGTATTAAATACATTTCAGTAGTTCAGCACTTTCTCCTTGTGTCATTTCATAATTTTTTTTGTTGAATTGACGTGTTGAAAACTTATGTCCCCCCACTGTATTTGATATTGTATCTGTACAAAATGTTAACAAATATATTTGGCACAAAAAATATATAAAATATGATGAAAAAAATAAATAAACATATTTAAAATGCAATTACTGCAAAAATCTTTACAAAAATCTTTTATAGTAATATTGATGTGGTCAAAAAACTGACTGAATGTGGTCTATAACTTACAATTCAAGAGTTCACACTGATGATTGATAATAAAGCGTGTTTGGCATGCTGTCCCAGGAGAGAGCGCTCAGAAGATCCTTGAGCCCGGGGCTCCCTCACGTTTCATCAGAAGAGAGGGGAGTCTGAGTTCAGGTAGGTCTCGAGAGCCCCCCTGAATTTGTTCAGTTTGCCTATTCCTTGATTATTAGGGGTTCCCACGGTGGAATGAACCGCCAACTATACAGCATTTATGCGGTGAATGCCCAGTACTGGAAACACTCACATACTGTACCAATTTATCTGGAGGAAACCCATGCGAAGATGGAGAGAACATGCAAACTGCACACAGAAACGCCAACTGACCCATGCTGGGATTTAAACCAGTGACCTTCTTGCTGTGAAGCAACCACTGAGCCGCCATGCCACCCTGTCCTTAATTAAAGAGGGGGAGAAGTAGGGGTGGAAGGGGGATTCTTCAAGGCGAAGATGACTTAAGCCGCGGTCACACTGGACTTTACTCCCCATAGACTTCCATTCATACGCACGCGAATGCGTCAGACCGGAAACGCAGGGTCATGCGTCGAGTTTCGCATTTCAATGAGGTGCAAAGTTCAAGCTTGGTGAACTCCGACCTGCGAAATCGCATCACTTGACTGCGTGAGACCAATCCAGGATCAAAACATGACCTCTCTGAACAGAAATTTAAAACATGGAGCAATCGCTCGCTTTTTTTAATGTCTAATCATCTTGTTTAATCCCGCCCCTTTTCGCAGAGCCGTATGACAGAATTTCGCAAGCTCAAACTCTAGTGTGACTGCGGCTTTAGGCAAGGAAATCTGGTTGTTTATGTACATTTGGATTCGTCTGATTGGTTAATCATATGATTGCTAATGCAGGACCGGCTGTGGTCAATCATAAACACGTGATCCTCCCAAAATTTGTTCATAAATAAACTTCACTTATTGTTTTTTATTTCAGAATAGTAAAGAAAAAGTCATTATTGGGAGATATAAACCTAATTTGATACATATAAATTCATAAATATTAATATTTTAGTCATATTACTTTTAAATGTGGCATTTGAAAACTCCTGTGGGAGATTTTATTATTTTTTCCTTCTAATTACTCTTAATAAATTATTCAGCCCTTACAAAATTTTGCCATTTGTGGAAGAAAAAAAAGTAATTTCAGCTTTTTTCAACAAGTACTTCCATACAGATACATTACCAAATATATTAAAATAAAAGAAAATATTACAATGTCAGTTTGTTGCAATACCATCATGCAGCCCTAGACACAAAACATCGCTGGCGGATTAAAATCGATGTGAATTTCATATCCAGAACACCTCAGTTCATTATGCAACTCTCCATTTTTTAGGATGACATAACACTACAAGCAATATTGCCTCAGGCTGTGATAGAAACAGTTAAACTGAAGCAGATCTGCTTTACTGAAACTCACACACTCATTACATCCAGATCAACACAGATCTGAGTTTTCACAGCAAAAAATCATGAAGAACGTGATTTAACATGACACACTGCAGGCAATCTCTTATTCGTGTCCTAATAAACAAAGCTCAGCGGAGTTGTTTTTTTTTATGCTTAAATAGGGTACGACTGCTGAATTTTAAATAGGCTACAGTAATCAATAATTAATGTGGATTTAACAGGGATTTATTTATTGATGATAAAGGTTATATAGAACAGCTTCAGGAGAATATGCAAAATCATTTATGACATAAACTGCACATGAAAATGAATCATTGTGGTGTGTAAATGGCTTCTGAATTCCAATGACTTTAATAATGTATTGCATAAAACATTTTGTGGTTGGCACAAACCAGAGTGAAGGTGTTTAAATGTGCTAAGGGCTGTATATTCTCTGGTCTTACTATTCGTTGTCCTTCACTAGTCCTTTAAAAATCACATTTTTATGTTTGCATTGAGACAATACTGGTATACTTTAAAAAACGTGCACTCTGAAATTAGCTTTTTATAAACACTAAGAATATATGTGAAATTTTTCATTCATTTATACTGTTGAATTGTATTATAGGACCTCAATCTCCTCTCTAACAACTTTTAATGTTAAAGGGGTGGTCCACTACGATATCATATTTTAAACTTCAGTTGATGTGTAATGTAGATGTGTGAACTTAAACAACATCTCTCTCTTTTATAAAAGATTTATTTTTGGCCTTTATTAGGTAGGACAGTAATGAGACAGGAAGCGAAGTGGGAAAGAGAGCGGGGGTAGGGTCGGGAAATGTCCTCGAGCTGAGATTCGAACTCGGGACGCCCTGAAGTGCTACAGCACGCTAACCACTTGGCTATTGCACCGACATAAACAACATCTCTAAATGTAATATGCTCAAAGTTCAGTAAAAGGGGGAAGCATTGGCTTTTACAGAGTTAGTTTAGCAAAGCCTAAAGCGAGCAAAGTTTGGGGACTACAAAAAACACATCTGGGTTAATGATGTCATAAACCCTTTGGGTTATGAGCATACACCATGTGCAGCGAAGGGGCATGGCCAGAAGCACATTTATAGCAGAAACGTGCTATTTCCATAGAGCTTCTTCTGTTTCTGTATTTGGGCTTCCAAAGGCCACGACACAAAGAGAGAAGTGCCAACAATTTAATTTTAAATATGTTACAGAGAATTATAAAAAATATATAGCTAGCATTTGACAAAGGACAGCTTCCAGAATCTCTCCTAGTTCAGTGCTGGATTCGGCTAAAAACTCCTCAAAGGAGGAGCAGCTTAAACCATAATAGACGAAGCTGTGGATTGTGAGCCACAACCTGTAAGTATTTTTATTTGTTAAAATTAATCTATGACACACAGTTTCTAGCGTTAATGATATGTTATAGCAAGGATGTAAACAAGTATGTAAACAACGGGAAATGCTGTTAGGCACTGCTAACAATTTAGCTACATATTCATATTTATCCGTCAAACCGCTGTAAACACCCACAATCTTCAGCAGTGCTGCAGTGTCTCTCTATGCTTCCGCTTTTCCTGCGTTCTACATCTTAAATAATAAACTCGCAAAAGATATGTGAATATTTTATATTGCTTACACATGCTTATAACCCAAATATATTTGAAAGTCAGATGTTATTTTAGAGAGCAGGCATGAGGTTCAGCTGTGTGCTCTTCATTTTCTGATTGAGACTCAAACTGATACGGCTAACAGCTACACTGAGTGACAGTATTTACACAACGGCAAAGCGCGCACTTCCTGGTGACGTCGAGCCAATCTGCTGGTGACGTCGAGCCAATCTGCGAATCACAGCACATTATGTTAGTAGACCAATCAGAGCCTCTTCGGAGGAACTACGAAATATGACAGCTGTTTTGATGTTAGTTGAGTAGCTATATTTAATCAACGTAAGATATATGAAAAAATAACATGATTTTTTACAAATGAAGCATGAGCACACATTGCTTTACATCTTATAAACCCAACCAAGCCTTACAAATACACTCTGGACCACCCCTTTAAACATTAACAATATGACTTTTTTTTGCCAGTTTTAACATTATATTGTATAAGAAAAAAACATGTAAAGAACAAAATTCATAAAACATCAGGAAAAGTTATTGGCTGCTCATTACAGAATTTTTGTACCATAATTTTACATGACTACTAATTTCAATAAAATTCACTTAACTTTTAGTGTTAGGCTTTTTTCAACATCAAAAAGTTGTAAAAGCAGAAATCACAGTCCAATAATGCAATGTGAACAAGTAAACTAACACAAAATAAACCACAATAAAGGGTCAGTTATTTAACAGGTATTTCCTAAAAGGGCAGTTTTTATTTTCAGGCATCCAAAGCTAAATTTGAGCAAGTAAATGGTCAAAAATTCACAAGGTTGTTACATTTATTTTATTTATTATTATAAATTATTAATTTATATTTAGTTATTTTACACACATTTTTCTCTCTATATATTATTTCTTATAGATAATATTATTTAAAACTACTAAAATGTCTTTAAAAGTCACTTTGTTAAACTGTAGAGTTGAATTTTCAACATCAAAAGTTGACAGAGCAGAGATCAACATCCCATAATGCACTTCACAACCAGAAATAAACGAAAAACACTTGTAAATCACAAAAAAAACAGAAACTGTTAACAGATGTTTTAGTGTAGTAAATAATGCATAATGATGCATTATCAAATTCTTCTATACAGCCTATTTAATAAAGGCAAAATAAATGTACAAATGTGCATTGTTCAGGAATTAAATATGTCCTCTCTGCACTCTCTCTGGTATCATGTAACTTAGGAAAAGTTCAAGCTATCTGGTGCCAAATACCAGTAAAGCAAAGTCCATGAAGATCTGAAAACTGACTTTTTAAGCAGAAATAATGAAATCCATTAAAATACAGAAGTTAAAACAGCATCCTTAAAGGAGATATAGTCATGCACACTAACATTTACAAAACGCAAACGAGCAATTCCATGCAAATGTCAACCTTGTCATGAAAAAAAATTACGTTTTCACTAAAATATACTCATAAATGTCTCTGTCAGTGTTTTCAAACAAATATATTTGATTTACCAAAATCACACAAGTCTGTAACATCCACAATGGAGGGCAACAGGCTCATTGTGAAAATGTACTCTGTATACATTTCTGGAGAGCGCAAAAATGTAGCCAGAGCTACGTATGGCAGCATTTTCTCTTTAAAATCATCACTACATAGCAGTATGATGCCGCCGACGGCTTCTAGCAGCTGACCGATTACCTCCATGTGGACGGCTTTTCCACTGTTACTAGTGTAACGGAAGCCAGCTAGTGAAGCCAGCCAGCTCGACAAGTAAATAACAGGGTGTGAACGTGGTAAGATCTGAAAGCGTAGTAAAAATCAGGGGCCTGTGAGGGCTTTGGTTTTTCTGGACTGTTTTTGAAAACACTATCGGTTGGTTGGGTTCAGAGAAGGGGCTGATCGGGTTGATTGGTGCTTTGGAAACACTATTGGTTGGGTTTAGTGAAGGAGGAGAGTGGGGGTATTGATCGGTCAGTCAGTCAGTCAGTCAGTCAGTCAGTCAGTTGACAGCGGCCTCTGGTGGATTTACATGAGAATAGCAGGTGCGAATGGCACTCGTGAGAGAAATTCGAGATCTGTAAAAGCAGACACAGCGGCTTCTGGTGGACTTGTGAAAACAAAACGGCAAAAAAAAAAATTACCTACTGGGACGTATTTGGCGCTCTCAAGAAATGTAAACAGGGGTACGTATCAATAATGAGCCTGGGCTAGAGATGTCACATCCATAATCAGGCATTTGCCTTATAAATGCAAAAATGTCAAATAATATTAAAATCAATCATTCTTGTTCTATAGTGAGGCAACTCTTCTCCTTTTGATTAGCATTATTTCTTTTGGTTTTGCAGTTTAATTTACAGAATTACAAAGTGCGTAACTCGCATACTGTTTTCCTACATGTTTATTTTCCTCAATTCAAATATAAAAAAAAGTTTACAGATTGATATTTTTATGATCCCTTAACTCTGTGGTTAGCTGTTTTAGAAAATATAACCAGATGTCTCAATATAATGTTACCATATACTTTCTCAGTGAATTTAAAGTTTTAAAGTTTTTACTGCAAATGTCACATCCATAACGCTGGATTAGCTCAAAAGAAACAACATTCCTAAAGATATTGTCACGCACACCAACACACAACAGATTAGTTCACAACTTATTCGATCTACTTTAATTGATAATGAATGAGAGCTAATGTGAAATATGATATTACACTGTGCACTGAAATAATGATTCATTGGATTTATGGTAAGTGGTTGCAAACGATTTATACGGGCTTAATTTCAACAAACAAATTCAATTTAGTAATGTTCAACTTAATTTGTTTAAATTAGGCTCATATAAATAGTTTGCAAGCACTTACCTTAAGAAAATAGTAAATCCAATGAATCATTATTTTCAGTGTTGCGTGCAGTGGTGTAAAGTAACTAATTACAAATCCTCAAATGACTGTAATTGAGTAGTTTTTCTCAGGAATTGTAATTTACTAAGTAGTTTATAAAATGTGTACTTTTGTTTTCCCTTGAGTATATTTTTAGTGCCGTATCGATACTTTTACTCCACTACTTTCCTTCAACCTGCAGTCACTACTTTATTTTTCTTGTCTATGGGGATCATAAAAATCAGACCTGCGATTCCTACACACATAGAAGGTAAATCGCATCATAATGAACAACCTGAAGACAAGGGTGCTTTATAATTGCAGCAAACTGTTTGGAAGCATTAAAAGTGTCCAAGAAGATGGACAAAATCTTTACACACAATGACCCAATGACTGTTTAGATGCATGTCACTGATGAGAAGATGATGGATGTTTACTGTATAATGACCGAAATAGTTTTAAACACCCAGCAGGCACAAGACGTCAACATGACGTCAGATTGACGTGGTACCCTAACATCATTTTGTTTGGAAATGTAAATCGCGTTGACGTCAGAACTCAACGTCAGGCCAACGCCAATGTCCTACGTCCAACCTTAAATCAACCAAATATCATCGTCTAATGATGTTACAGCTTGACGTTGTGTGGACGTTACCACTATGACATCTATCAGATGTTGGATTTTGGTTGCCGTACCTGATGAATAATTGTCAGTATTTAGGGTCAATATGACGTTGGTTTAAGATGTTGGCTCGACATTGGATTTTGGTCACTTTCTAACAACCAAATATCAACGTCATTTGACGTCATTTGTTGAATTTTGGTCACCTGACATCACAACTAAAATCTAATCTAATATTAATGTCTTCTGATGTTGTGTGTCTGCTGGGCAATAACTAGATGCACTACAGAATGTTACGTTTACACACACATGCACAAATTACATGTAAATGCATCAGCTTTTCACAGCGTAATACTCACTACTCTTGAGTACTACAACAACAGATACTTTTACTCTGCTTGCACTACATTTTAAGGCAAGTAATGGTGCTTTTACTTGAGTACGATTTTCAGTACTCTTTCCACCACTGGTTGCGTGAGAATTGATTGGTAATGCCCGGCTCTGTCCGATTTCATCTGATAATGAAATGCCTTCGGATTGTTGTGGTGAATCAATGGAAATCAATCTTTCGCTTTCAGTCATTTGATCAAGAGAAACTCAACTAATTTTCCTGATGCTGAGGTTAGTTTGTTTATGTACGCGGCAGGGTGACCTAGCGTGAATCGATCCATCATCATCATGTGTTTTGTGGGAAGAATCAGTCTCTTTCTCTCTTCCTGCTGCTGGCATTAATGGTGAATGAGCGACAGTGAAACAAAAGCAGCACGAAATCTGGGCTTCCCCTGCCATCACTGCCAACACACATGAAATTACAGCACAGAAGCCCATATGACTCCCCAAACTAAAATAGCCCATGCTTCGGAGCAAAAATCGGCAGCATTACAACATTTCGCACTGATATAAACAGCACAATGGTGTATTGTGAACAGAGCTGAGATCAACTCTGAGGGGAAAATGACCTCTGATGTGCCAGCATGCAGAGACACAGATGGCTCAAGAAGACACATGCGGTTAAAAACTCAACGCTTTAGATTTCCATGTCAAATTACATTTCATTCAGCAGGATGCACACAGACAGAGGGATTAAAAGAGCATCATATATTGAGTGCCAAGAGCAATCGGCTAAACCGTCCTTGAGTAAAACTGAACTGAATCATGCAGAGCGGCCAATGAAAATCCAAAAGAAATAAAATAAACATTTAAACATTTCACAGCCTGCACCCTGTGCAACCAACACACTGATTTTAATTCATAAATGTGAATTCATTGATGTGAAATCTGTCATCTTCAATATGGTGTGACTGAAACGAACCACTAAACAGCTTAATGATTCAAGTCAACTGTATAATGGAACACTTCATACAACTTTGAACTATTTGAATATCTAAAACAACCAATGATCATTCGAAATGTAAGTTTCTTGCCGTAAAATTTGTAAAACACCAATGGTTTGGAGGATAAATGGCAAAAAATATACAGGTTTTACTTGATAATTAACTAGTATTTTAGGCTGCGCTGTGATCCATGCATCTGCATGAAATTAAACATATTAAATAGACATTAAAGCATATTAAATGCAAGTGTCTACTTTAGGTTTTTAAAACCTTTCTGTAAGATGTCAAAAAGCAAAGTAAAGTTGCATTGTCATCTATTTAAATATCTAAAACAACCAATAATCATTCTAAATGTAAGCGAATTGCTGTAAAATTGGTAAAAACCCAATGGTTTAAGGGATAAATGGCAAAAATAAAAAGGTTTAACATGATAATTAACTATTTGAGGGCTGCACTGTGATCCATGCATCTGCATTAAATGAAACATACTAAAATGAAACAATACACATTAAAGCATAATAAATGCAAGTGTCTCCTTTAGGTTTTTAAAGCCTTTCTAAAAAGTAAGATGTCAAAAAGCCAAAAAAAGTTGCATTGTCATCTATTTAAATATCTAAAACAACCAATGATCATTTTAAAATATGAGCTTATTGCTGTAAAATTGGAAAAAACCCAATGGTTTGAAGAATAAAAGGCAAAATATATAATTAGTATTTGAGGGCTACACTGTGATCTGTGCAGCTGCATTAAATTAAACGTATTAAATAGACATTATTGCATATTAAAGCATATATCAAATGCAGGTATCTTTAAGTTTTTAAAACCTTTCTAAAATATGTCAAAAAGTAAAGATGCATTCTCATCTATTTAAATATCTTAACCAATGATCATTCTAAAATATAAGCTTGTTGCTGTAAAATTGGTAAATAAAAACCAATGGTTTGGAAGATAAATGGCAAAAATATAAAGGTTTAACATGATGATTAAATAGAATTTGAGGGCTGCACTGCGATCCATGCATCTGCCTTAAATTAAATGTATTGAATAGACATTAAAACATATTGAATGCAAATGTCTACTTAAGGTTTTTAAAACCTTTCTGAAAGTAAGATGTCAAAAAGCAAAGTAAAGTTGCATTGTCATCTATTTAAATATCTAAAGCAACCAATGATCATTCTAAATGTAAGTGTATTGCTGGAAAATTGGTAAAAACCCAATGCTTTGAAGAATAAAAGCCAAAAATATAAAGGTTTAACATGATAATTAATTAGTATTGGAGGGCTGCACTGTGATCCATGCATCTGCATTAAATTAAACATATTAAATAGACATTAACGCATATTAAATGCAGGTGTCTTTATGTTTTTAAAACCTTTCTAAAAGATGTCAAAAAGTAAAGTTGAACTGTCACCTATTTAAATGTTTTAAACAACCAATGATCATTCTAAAATATAAGCTTGTTGTTGTAAAATTTGTAAATAAAAACCAATGGTTTAGAGGATAAATGGCAAAAATATAAATGTTTAACATGATAATTAATTAGTATTTGAGGGCTGCACTGTGATCCATGCATCTGCATTACATTAAATGTATTAAAGTGAACGTAAAGAAATTAAAACATATTAAATGCAAGTGTCTATTTCAGGTTTTTAACACATTTCTGAAAGTAAGATGTCAAAAAGCAAAGTAAAGTTGCATTGTCATCTATTTAAATATCTAAACCAACCAATGATCATGCTAAATGTAAGTGTATTGGTGTAAAATTGGTAAAAACCCAATGGTTTGAAAGATTAAAGGCAAATATATAAAGATTTAACATGATAATTAATTAGTATTGGAGGGCTGCACTGTGATCTTTAAATTGTGTTTTCATATTTCATCAAATTTTTAATTTTATAAATATTTTGGCTTATAAACTGTTGTTTAATGACATTTTAGTTGATGTCTCATGTAGATCATTAGTCAACATCCATTGCTTCGTTCCCTCAATAGTCATGCACAACACTAAGGATAAAAACGCAATAACCCAAACTTTCACCAGAAACAATGCATTCATCAATAATTAATGCAACAACCTGTGGAAATTACGCTCGTGCATGCATACAACTTTGCGCATTCATGTGCATCACAGTATTACCTGAGTGCCAGATGAGCCACAGCTGCGCGATGAACAGATGTGATTTGGCTGCGATCAGACGCATCATCTTCAGGCAGTAACGCGCGTATACAGTAAACGCTAATGTATTGATAACGCAATACTGATTCTACAGTGGCTCCATGTCAGTGTTTCTCGTATCCAGTTCGTCTTTCCCACGCTAGAGCTTCATTCAGTGTGTGATCACGGCGCGCGCGACCGGAGAGACGCTGCGTTCACGCGCCGCCCACAGTCTCGCGTGCAATCAATCATAGGCTCGCGGTCCATATAACGGGACGTGCGCGGGCAAGAGACGGTGCTGGCGACATGCGACGTGATGTTAAAAGTAAAGGTCACCTTTTATAACATCCTGGGGAGCTTTAGATGTGAACAACTTGCAACAACACGTGTCTTTGCTTTTTTACGCGTGCACGCACTGCAGAAAATACATGATCTGAAGGAGATTTCATGCCGAAGGCTGCATGTTGATGATTTATTCATTCATTTTCCTTCGGCTTAGTGAAGATTCACTAATGTGCATTCACAAATACAATATTGTATAGCATCTAATAGTAAATATTAATTTAAAATATATAGATTTGTGAAGGGTGTACTTATGTATGCTGAGCACTGTATGTAAGGGAATGATATTATAAGTTGTGCTACTATGGGGTTTCTAAGGAGTTGCTAAGTGTAACTACAGATAGTACGGTGTTTTGTGTTTGCTACATGGTTATTAGGAAGCTTTGTGATTACCAAGGCGTTATTAGATGTTAATGGCCCGTTTCCACTGAGTGGTATGGTAAGGGGTTGGTACGGGTCACTTTTATCAGGCTTGCGTTTCCACTGCCAAAAGGGTACCAATGGTGGTGTATGAAAAAAAGTTTTAGTCAACGTCATTCTCGTTTGAAGAAATGTCAAAGTAAAACTGTTCACATATCATGTGAGAAGCACTTTTCACAAAACAGATGCTTTATACACATAAATACCTGTGTATAAATGTTCATTACTAACCTTTCTATGAACAAGATTTGATTATAACTGCAGATCAATGCTAGGGCGAAATAGCCTACTGTAACCTCTGCAATTATATAAAATAAATAAATAAATGCAACATATATGAAGACATACAGACCTTTACAGTCTCCGATATGTTACGAATTACAGAAAAACTACACACAGCATACATTTAGTCCTTATTTTAATAGTATCTGGATGCAGCCTTTATGATGCAAGCTGAGATTGCATCACTCAGCGATGCAGTGAATGACGTCACTGTGAGGGGTGAGGGTGGGGTTAGGTGAGCACATTAAAAAGCATTGGATGCAGCTCAGATTGCACTGCACCAGGTCTGCATCCAGACCCCCTTATTTGGGTTCAAAAACAACACTCAATATAGCTCACAGTCAGTGCAAACCTCTCATCTGCATTTTAATTTTCTTCAGCACATGTAACCTCTGTTAGAAAGTAATTCCATAATTTCAAGTACATAATAGTCCAAAAGGTGATGATAATAGTTAAACATGGCAGTTTGTTCATGTTAAGTTGCTGAAAGAATCATTTGCTCCTTTGTTTGTTCAGGCTTCTCTTTAGTTTTTTTGCACGGAAGTCTCGCGTTTGTTTGTTTCTGAAAGAATCGGATGTCAGAAGCACTTCAATAATCACGCACACATTATTATCATCATCAGCTCAAGAAGTTCGGTATTTCAGATATAGACGCGATTGCGAGCTCCCTGGAGAAAGCTTTTAGACAGCCTTGTAAACAACTATGGGGCACAGGGTAGATTCTGCTCTTCTTGGCTTTGTGGCAGTTCATCAAGACGATGACAAGGTTTGTTTGAGCTCCGGTTGACCATGGCTCGTTACTATATGTATATTTTATTACGGTGTAATATCTCGGCTGTGTTTTTAAAAAATGGCACTTCCTTTGTTTTGGCTATAAAAGTGTACCGAACCTTACCCCTCAGTGGAAACGGGCCATAAGGTGTTTTGTGGTTGGTGTTTTGGGTGCTTTGGTGGTTGCTTGGGCATATATACATTATGAGGGTGCCTTGTGGTTGCTAGGTGGTTACTAACCTTAGTGATGGTGGTTACAAGTTTGTTATAAGGGTGCCATGGTGGTTGCTAGGGCATTGCTAGGTGGTTATTATGGTGCTTTGTGGTTAGTATTAGTTTCTAAAAGTGTTTTGTGGTTACTATGGGGTTATTATGGTGTGAAGTTGGTTGTTAAAGCAGTGCATATGTAATGGAGGCCAGCTAGTGAAGTGCTGTGCAGGTAAACCTCATTACTCTGACCTCTAAAGGTGCTCTAGTGACAGACACTAAAGGTCATGGTCTTTAGCCTCCTTGTTAGAGCAACCGAGTTCCATGTGGAGAGTCGCCGGTTGGATCGCAGCTTGGAGCGGGTTGGGTGGTGTAGGACTGACCGGGTTACATTGGTATCGTGACCCTGATGGGAGTGAGGTTTACGGGGGTGAGTGTAATGGAGGCCCACTAGTGAAGAACTGTGCAGGTAAACCTCACTCCTCTGACCTCTAAAGGTGCTCTAGCGACAGATGCTGGAGGCCATGGTCTTTAGCCTCCTTGTTAGAGCAACCGACTCCCGTGCGGAGAGTCGCCGGTTCGATCCCAGTTTGGAGAGGTTTGGGTGGTGTAGGACCGGCAGGGTTACATTGGTGCCGTGACCCGGATGGGAGCGAGGATTAGGGTAAGTGTAATGGAGGCCAGCTAGTAAAGTGCTATGCAGGTAAACCTCACTCCTCTGACCTCTAAAGGTGCTCTAGTAACAGACATTAGAGGTCATGGTCTTTAGCCTCCTTGTTATAGCAACTAACTGCCATGCGGAGAGTCGCCAGTTTGATCCCAGCTCGGAGCGAGTTGGGTAGTGTAGGACTGGCGGGGTTTTATTGGTGCCATGACCCGAATGGGAGAGAGGTTTAGGAGGGTGAGCGTAATGGAGGCCAGCTAGCGAAGTGCTGTGCAGGTAAACCTCACTCCTCTGACCTCTAAAGGTGCTCTAGCGACAGATGCTAGAGGCCATGGTCTTTAGCCTCCTTGTTAGAGCAACCGACCCCCGTGCGGAGAGTCGCCGGTTCGATCCCAGTTTGGAGAGGGTTGGGTGGTGTAGGACCGGCAGGGTTACATTGGTGCCGTGACCCGGATGGGAGCGAGGATTAGGGTAAGTGTAATGGAGGCCAGCTAGTAAAGTGCTATGCAGGTAAACCTCACTCCTCTGACCTCTAAAGGTGCTCTAGTGACAGACATTAGAGGTCATGGTCTTTAGCCTCCTTGTTAGAGCAACTAACTGCCATGCGGAGAGTCGCCAGTTTGATCCCAGCTCGGAGCGAGTTGGGTAGTGTAGGACTGGCGGGGTTTTATTGGTGCCATGACCCGAATGGGAGAGAGGTTTAGGAGGGTGAGCGTAATGGAGGCAAGCTAGCGAAGTGCTGTGCAGGTAAACCTCACTCCTCTGACCTCTAAAGGTGCTCTAGCGACAGACACTTGAGGCCATGGTCTTTAGACTCCTTGTTAGAGCAACTAACTCTCATGCGGAGAGTCGCCGATTCAATTCCAGCTCAGAGCGGGTTGGGTGATATAGGACCGGCAGGATTACACTGGTGCCATGAGCCGGATGGGAGTGAGGTTTAGGGGGGTAAGTGTAATGGAGGCCAGCTAGCGAAGTGCTGTGCAGGTAAACCTCACTCCTCTGACCTCTAAAGGTGCTCTAGTGACAGACACTAGAGGCCTTGATCTTTAGCCTCTTTGTTAGAGCAACCGACTCTAGAGGGGGGCCGGTTCGATCCCAGCTCGTAACGGGTTGGTTGGTGTAGGACTGGCAGGGTTACACATAGTGGTTACTTTGTGAGCTTCCTTTATGAGCTTCCTCCTCCTCTTGAAATATACATTTAAGGGAAAAACAAATACCAGTAAAGTCAATGGATACAGGTTTCCAGCTTTCTTCAAAATACCTTATTTTGTGTTGACAATGTTGCTGTGCTTTAGCTGTGAGCTAGAGAAACAGCTGCAGAACAAATGAACTTATCAATTATTTCAGCTACTGTACACATATCAGAAGTTAATGTCAGAATCATTCTAAATTCATATTTCATGAGTTCGCACTTACAGAAGTTTAAGAATAAAGCATATTTGGCGTGCTGTCCAGGGAGAGGGCTCTGAGCTCGGGGAAGACGCCCCCAACTCACGTTATTCCCCGTATCGGGGAACAGAGAGAAGTTGGGGATCGAGCGAAGAATCTAGCCCGACCTCAGAACGCTCCCCCCGAGTAGATAATGTTTAGGAAGTGCGGTGTTGGGGTGGTGGAGGGATGCTAAAATCGTGAGATGATGCAGGTAGGACAACTTTGGAATTTATAGGGGTTTGGTCTATTGCTGATTGAATAATAGAAGGATTGTCAATGACGTAAATAATTGCTGAAACGTCTGCGCGTGCTCCTCCCGAAATTTGTTTATAAAACATCACTTAATTTGAATAATTAATTTAATATTTAATTAACACAACTGCATGAGCTGCAGTCTTGTATCTACCATGCATCACAAAAAAATCATTAATTCTGACACTTCTCGATCAGGCATGTGTTTACATCTTGTGCCTATACTAAACCTTCGAGAATCAGACTGTTTCTGCTCTCCCTGTTGTTACCCTTTCTGCTGAATTTGCATAATTTATGCAGGGCACCTACTTCACTTGCTGGACGGCTTTTATAAGGGGGAGCTTGATACAGCTCCTTCAGCATTCAGAGAAGCCCATTGTACATGTCTACACCGCTCAGTTTAGCCTCAACAAAACCTGTTGATGATGTGCTGGAAATACTCTTCCCGTGGGCTCAAATGTGCTGGCACCGAGGGCACCTCTGCAATCATTTCAATTGTGAAAAGATTGTTTTCGATTGTGAACGAGCCGAGACGAATGTCAACAATGCTGCGTTGTTTTCGACTGGTAAACAGTAGACATGTCTTAGTGTTCAATGCTCTGCCATTTGGGGCTCTTAAGAAAAACAGTGACCCTGTGATGGAGATCCTGCTCTCATCTTTTGTTAATGGGGAGCATTTGGTGACAAGAATACACAGAGAGGTGGACAAAAGCCACCAAAAAGAGAGACTCTGTGAAAGACGGAGAGAGTTAAGGGTCACGGCGAGGCAATGCGGCATTGGGGATTGTGTCGGTCGTAAAAGCAAAGAGGAAGAGGGTGTGCTGAGATTTAAGCCAATCGCCACATCCAGATTAGTTCCACTGACTCCAAACACCCAGACAACTTTGAATCAATAGCATCTTTAGTTTCTGTCAGATGCATGTAGAATCCATGATCTGGTTTAGTAAAAGACGAAGATCAGTTTACACTGAGGAGCGTCACAAATGAAGGTCCTGTTGAAGGAACACACCACTTTACGGCTCATTTTACAGCTCTCTGAGATAAACAGTTGAGTTTTACTATTTTATTCATTCATCAAATCTCCAGGTCTGAAGCGCTTTTAGCTTAACTTAGAATAGATCAGAGATGCCCAAACTCGGTCCTGGATGGCCAGTGTCCTGCATAGTTTAGCTCCAACTTCCTTCAACACACTTGTCTGGAGGTTTCTAGTATACCTAGTAAGAGCTTGATTAGCTGGTTCAGGTGTGTCCAATTGGGGTTGGAACTAAAATATACAAGTTTGGGCACCCTGTGGAATAGATCATTGAATCAGGTTAGACCAATAGCATCTCACTCAAATATGACCAAAGAGTTTTGACAAATTTTCTATTCAAAGCTTGACTCTTCTGCAGTTACATCATGAAGACAAAGAGAAAATGAAAAGTTGCTATTTTCTAGGTTGATATAGCTAGAAACTATACTCTCATTTCGGTGTAATAACCAATGTAGTGGCGAGAGCTTGGGCGAACACCCAAAAAAGGGCGGGGGGGGGGGGGGGGGGGGGGTGCATGTTGAGACACTGACGGCTGGTCAGTGGTCCAATCAGAAATAATAAATAACATCTATTTTCTGTAGTGATTGGGCCGGAGAGACACCTTATTAAGGGGACGTAAAGGACCAGACGAGAAAGGAGAGCAGCCACATACACACACTGAGCCTGCAGTGTTATCATACTCGTTGACTTTGAGAGAAATAAAACTATTATTTACCTTATATCGCCGACCCGGTTTTCTTCTTCCCACAACAAGAACAAACTTTACTACAATCAAGGTACTTTGTTTATGTACCATGACTGCAGATGCACCTAGTTACCTAGCTGGGGACTATTTTAAGGTGCTGCGTAATGTCATTGCTTGCTAAATCAGCAAAGAATATAGCAACTTTTCTTTTTCTGTAAAGTCTTAGTACACAATGTAACTAGAGTCACTAGAGTCTAGACATCAAAGATGAGCATCAAAGTCACTCATAGTTATGATTTAAATAGGAAACTTACTGAATCTACTTGGTTCTTCTTGAGCAAGATGCAAATTATCTAATCTGATTCAATGATCTATGCTAAGCTAAAAGTTCTTCCGACAGACCCAAAGATCAGCTGAGAGGATTCAAAAATGTTAAAACTCAACTATTTGTAAAATGAGCCTATTTCCAAAAAAAGTGGATTGTTCATTTAAGAACATAACGACAATCCTACAGGTCCTCTTTTCAAACATGAGGATTGGATTACTCTAGATAAGCATCATTCTGCACTATAGGAGAAAGAACAGCTCATTAACGTGTGTGGTTGCCCTGGCTGGATCAAACCCACGATTTGTCTACAGTTGGATGTGGAGGCTGATACCAACAGTATCGACAACCAGCTGTGCCGCTCCAGCTTCAATATTCCTGGCACCCTGCCAGGCTCTGCAAATCAATGCCGACCACTGCAGGGGGTGCTAATGCAAATCCCCCAAGCATATTATCTGCTGGGTGTTCAATATCTCCATTATGCAACCAGAGAAAATCACATACAGAGTGGAGTTTTTCCTGTGAAAACTTGTTGCTATGATATTTTAGGAAGCTGCTATATGGTTACTAGGGTCTACTGGTGGTGGTTAAGGTATTATAAGTGAGCTAGCACTAACAGGGTACTGTGGTAGTTGCTTAGGCATTGCTAGGGTGCTTTCTTGCAATTGCTTTGTGGCTATAATAATAATAATAATAATAATAATAATAATAATGGGCAACCCAGTGGCGCAGTAGGTAGTGCTGTTGCCTCACAGCAAGAACGTCGCTGGGTCGCAGGTTCGAACCTCGGCTGGGCTGGGTCAGTTGGCGTTTCTGTGTGGAGTTTGCATGTTCTCCCTGAGTTTGCGTGGGTTTCCTCCGGGTGCTCCGGTTTCCCCCACAGTCCAAAGACATGCAGTACAGGTGAATTGGGTAGGCTAAATTGTCCATAGTGTATGAGTGTGAATGTGTGTGTGGAAGTTCCCAGAGATGGGTTGCGGCTGGAAGGGCATCCGCTGCGTAAAATCGTGCTGGATAAGTTGGCGGTTCATTCCGCTGTGGCGACCCCGCAAGGGACAAAGCCGACAAGAAAATGAATGAATGAATGAATAATAATAATAATAATTAGCCCTGCTTAGTTTTAGTGTGCGACCATGTGAGAGTTGCAGGGAGCTAGCTGTCGTATGTGTGTTGGTTAATGTAGGACATTGCTGGGTAATTATGTATTTTTTATTTGACTGCTAAATGGTTTTTTTGAGTGCTTCAGAAAGTTTTGAATAATGCTGAAAATTAACATACCAACATTTGTTATTTTAATGTTAAGTCATGTTATGCTATTTAAATCATTGTGATCTGCTTAACAAACACTACTGTGTTTGCAATATACCGAGAGACATATCATAATTTAAAGATCAATGCACAAGCACCAAAAAGGAAGCACAGGACAAATAGCACTATTTCTGCGCTCTTTGAGTCCTGTGAAGGTTTATTCTACAGGAACAGTGTGTTGATGAGCATCCCTGGGGTGGGATAAAATCCATTCACGAAGCTCACTTCATCCCTCACAGCACAACATGGCATTGAAATAAGTCTCTGAAATGTGACATCAGGGCTCCACAGGTCCAAAAGACAGAGGGGCCCTGAGGAAGACTACTGGGGGCTTTTCATCTGAAGCGCAATGCCAGGACAACACAGACCACTGTCTCTCTGTGCCCCTCAAAGGGATGAAAAATCAAAACACATCACACATGCACACATTCTGAAAAGAGGACCACAGTGTGTGACTTCTAATCACACAAAAAACTCCAGAGTTACCCCTGCCTAAGGATTCCAGAGAGCAGCTTTTGGTAAGGAGGAAAATAACATAAAAAAGGGAGGGGGGGGGGGGTGACATCCAGTGCAATACAATACAATTATACTGGCTTAATCATCCCTCAGTCTCACAACCACAAAGCCATGCCATAGCAACAACTTAGCAACCTCCCAGCACCACACATCACCAGAATATGCGAAAGAGGTCTGAATGCAGACCTGGTGCAGTGCAATCCAAGCTGCATCCAATGCTTTTTAATGCACTTACCTAACCCCAACCCTAACCCTACCCCTCACAGTGACGTCACTAGCTCCACTGAGTGCAGTGTGTCTGACATTGCATCACTGAGATATGCAGTCTCAGCTTGCATTACCAGCGCTGCATCCAGATACTGTTGGGAAATGTTAGTCCCTGCTCCAAATGGACATTATTTTATAATAATGATAAAATAGGGATGCAAATTTTGACCGGCAAAATGATTTTAAGTGAAAATACTATTTTTTAAGGATCATACCCTTCTTAACGAAACAGAGGTAATCCAGAAAGAGTTGTGTGGGAAACACTAGAGACTGTGGTAATTAGCATCGTTGTTTGCATGAGCACTTCCCATGCTAGCAATGCCAGTTCAAATCCTGCATTGGAGTAGAACCAGATGGATTACACTGGTGCCATGACCAGGATGGAAGTGTGGTTTGGATGCCTGAGTGTAATGGAGGTTATACAGTATACAGTATGGGGTAAATCTTATGTCCCTCGCCCTCAAGAGACACAGTATTTATACTTTTAGACACTTGGTTCTTGTTAGTTTGCTGGTCTCCCACATTGGTGATGCTGGTTCTAATCCCATGTAGAATTGGACTGGTAGAAATGGAGTGGTTTTACTGGTGAAGTAAGCTGAAAGAAAGTTCAAGTTTAAGAGGATGAAGGTAAACCTCACTTCTAAGGCCACAAGAGCCGTACTGGCAACCAATTCTAGAGGGCAACAGTGTTTAGTGCCCTTGTTAACAAAATCGTCTCCAATGCTGGATTGAATCCCAACCCGAGTTAGGCACTCTGAACAAGAGGGGTTACACTGGTGCCATGACCCAGATGGCAGTGCGTTTTAGGGGAGTAAATGTAATGGTGTCTATCTAGTAAAAATCTTTGTGGGTAAATCTTAAGGCTTTGCCCCCAAGAGACACACTAGTGACTGACACTTGTAGAGGATGAAGAGGCTTCTTTGTTGTTAGTGTGGCCACCTCCCGTAATGGCAGTACAATTACCACTTGGAATGGAGCGAGTAGAACCGGAGTGGTTACAGTGGTGCAGTGACCCAGATAAGAGTGAAGTTTATTTGGACAAATGTAATAGGAGCCTGCTAGTAAGAGCTGTCCAGGTAATCCTCACTCCACTGGCCCCAAGAGGCACAATACCGGATGACACTAGAGGCCATGGTCTTTATTGTGCCTGTTTAGCGTACCTGGCTCCCATGCTGGCAATGACTGTTTGAAACCCCCTGAGATAAGTGTACAGTGAATATTGATGTCATGACATGGATGGGAGTGAGGTTTATGGGATGAGGGTGATGGAGGCTCCTTATTGACAGCTAGCTCCCTGCAGATCTCACATGGTTGCCCACTGAGGCTAAGAAGGGTTAGTAACTGTATGGGAGATGACATGGGAAGACAAAGTTACTGCTTGAAGAGGTGCAAGTGAGGTCAGCAGGTGGTGCTCACTCTGTGGTCTGTGTGGGTCCTAGTGCCCCAGTATAGTGACAGGAACACTATATTGTCAGTGAGCACCGTCCTTCAGATGAGACTTTAAAACTGAGGTCCTGCGGTCATATAAATCCCAGGATGTACCTTAACATTATTTTATAATTATTTTTTAAGGGTTTTTCACCTTTAATTGAAAAGGACAGTGGAGATTACAGACAGGAAATATTGGGAGCAGAGAGAGGGGAAGGGTTGGCAAACGACCTCGAGCCAGGAATCGAACTCAGCTCGCCGTAAACACCAAGGTGCTATATGTCGGAGCACTTAACCACTAGGGTATTGGGGCTGACCTGAGATAACTATTTGAATCCTGCATGGAGAGGCAAACCAGAGAGGTTATATTTGCAACTACTAAGAACACTTTCTTAGCGTAATAGAGGCCAACTTATAAAAGCTGTGAGTGTAAAGGTCACTCCCACCGGCCCCAAGAATAATGCTAATAACTGATGTTAAAGCTGCAGTCTATTGCAGTGGTTCACAGTTCCAGTCCTTAGGACCCCCTGCCCTGCACATTTTGTATGTCTTCCTTGGTTAACACACCTGATTCAGATCAACAGCTTGTTAACAGAGAGATCCATGAACTGATCCTTGTGTGTCAAATAAGAGAGCCTAACAAAATGTGCAGGAGGTGGGCAGGGGATGAGGGGGGATGGGCTGAGTGTCTCAAGGATTGGAATTGGAAACCACTGGTCTACAGCATCCTTGTTAAATGAGCCTGCCACCCCTGTTATCCACACCAGTTCAAATCCCACTCACAGCTGCAGGGGTGTAAAATGTAGGGGAAAGGAGTAAAGAGTACATTGGGCCAAGAGACTATGAGGGGCCCACAGTGAAATCTGGGAGGAGATTCTGTCTTTAGCAAGAGGAAACAGACGCCCACAACTTTATTTTTACTGAGGGGGACCCCAGCTCTGGTAGACGATCTTCAAAAAGGGGGCACTGGCCTGTGCACAATGCTGTACATGGGGCCCAGAGTTTCTACACTTTCAGAAATAATTGTACAAGAGCTGTCACTGGGGTGGCACCTTTTCAAAAAATACACATTTCTATTTAAAAGGTCCATATTGTTATCTCAAAGCTATATATTAATATCTTAAAATTTCAAGAGGTACACTTTTGTACATTTTATGTACCCTTGAGGTATTAATAAGGACCCTTTCCCCCAGGTTCACAAACAAGGTTTAAGGCTAGTCTTGGATTAAATTGCATGTTTGAGCTCTCTCAACTGAAAATAACTTGCAGTGAGATGTCTTAAAATATGTCAGTGTCATTTTTTGTCTCCAGGTGCACACCAGTAATGTATTTTTCTAAGGCCGTTTATATAAATGTGGCTTAAATAGCCTAATTTAACTAAGGTCTAGTCCTGACTTAAGCTAAGTCCGGTTTGTGAAACTGGGCCTTAAAGTTAAAAATGTGTACCTTTGAAAAGATACCCCAACGACATCTCTTGTATCATTATTTCTGAGTGTAGCAATGCCACTATAGCACTGCAAGTATCGATGGGGGACCTGCAACATTTAAAATTTCCAACAATCCTTCAAACTGTTGCAAACTTCCATCCAAGTCAGCATTTAAAGTTCATCTTAAACTTGCAGATCTAGATTGTTGCGAGCACAAATAATGCACAGATGCGCTATTAATCACTGTGTTTTCTTGTTTTCATGCCAGTAGAGCAAAGGATTGTTCAGTTATTAATGAATGTTTGGACATGTGATAGAGTAAGTAATGAGGTTCACAGCTGTGATCCTCACAAGCTGCAGCATTTTAAAGTCATTTATCATGCTTTTACGGGGTCCTGACTTGGGTCTTTATGGAATGCTAATTTGATGATTTGGTATGCCGGTCCCCGGGGTGCACTTATTAAACTATTAAAACACTGCGGATTACTGGAATCACTTTGATCGCTAATAGGTGCTGAAACTCAGAAGCATGACTGCAACTTATGCCACATCTCAGTTCCTTAGCAACAGACAGGGAATAAATCCAACAGCCCAAAGCTGACCCATAATCGCACACCACAGACAATCAAAAACACAGATCCTGATGACAGAATCTGCACTTCAAAGTGTACAAATGTGGAAGCACACAAGTGATCAAAACACAACTATCCTTGTAAACACTTCACATACCCTCTTACAGGCAGGTTATGTATTATGGAGGGTAAAAGTGCAATCTTTGAAATGAGTCCTGTTATGCTTTTATGTTAGAGCTTCCTTTACTGTAATGCATAATGCTGCTGTTTGAGCTTGGAAAAGATCTGCAAATTTACCATTTTTTATATAAGCAAGCATAATTTCTGAATGAACTCAAACGCCTGTAAACCTGTGAATGTTTTAAATTGAGGACAAACACATTATAATATACTGAATTTGAATCATTCCTGCCCAATGTGACGGGGCCTGGTTGAGTTACATTATTAATGTGTTGTCTTCCTATGTCCGATTTACCCGATTCACACGTCAACGCTTGACGGAGGGCATGTCTGAAGTTGGGACTGACACAATTGTCATAGCAGCGTCAGCCAATGAAATTAGTCTGCATTCGGCTACTGTCTGAGCTGGGGTATTTGCATAAAGCGATCTGATTGGCTGACGCTTCCATTGGCGCTTGAAAAGTTGAGAAATTCCCAGGCTGTTTCTCAATACCAAGTACGCAAAGTTCGGACTTGGAAGAACAAACTCCCGAGCACGTGAGGCCAGAAGTCGGGTACAAATGCAACGACAGTGTACTTTATATTGTCACTTACCTCATTATGAATTCATCGGTTTACCTGTACATTAACAATAAAATTAATTATATAAAGCATGGCCTTATAATTAATATTATATTAATATTATAAATCAATATGTTTGATTTAAGAAAATGTAAACACAAATCACTATAAATGTGAAGTAAAATGTGTCATTGTACACAGACTGCTGTCTTTGATTATCAGATTTAATAAACTACAGTGCACATTATACAAGTATAAAGTACAAGACGTAAACAAAAAGGAATAAAAATAACGTTAAGCAATTTGGTAAACAAAGACAAACAGCGTACAACACAAGGTGGTGTAGGTGTATACAGAAAATGTATTAAATATCATGTTATAACTACAATAAAGAGATGAGATCCAGTGGTACATCTGAGATGGACTGGCTGATTAAAGCTGCTCTTGGCAGGGGAGGTGTTCCAGAGCTCCCGCTGACAGTCTGGGGCTCAGAGTCCGCATAATTCAATTCAATTCATCTTTATTTCTGTAGCGCTTTTACAATGTAGATTGTGTCAAAGCAGCTTCACATATAAGATTATAGTAAACTGAAACTGTGTCAGTCCAGTTTTCAGAGTTGAAGCTCAGTTTAGTTCAGTTCAGTGTGGTTTAAATTTCACTCCTGAGAGTCCAAACACTGAAGAGCAAATCCATCGATGTGCAGCTCCACAAGTCCCAAACCATGCAAGAAAGTGGCGACAGCGATGAGGAACAAACTTCACCAATTGACGAAAGTGAAGGGAAAAAAAATCTCGAAAGATACCAGACTCAGCTGGGCACGAGCTTCTATGGCCAAACTTCTTGTGCAGAGCTGCAGTTTAGGCGCTGGAGAGCTAGACGTCCATCGTGGAGAAGCACATCGTCAATGACTCGCTATCTTTGTGAATAAACTGCAGATTCAAGTTTAAAACAACCACATTCTCGCCTGAAAAACTCTTAAAACTTTCTTTTGTGACACAACAAAGGAGTATCTTTAAAACTGTGCAGGTTTTCT